>WEKW01000444.1:150311-185312 GCA_013389905.1 Sula dactylatra
TCTTCTCCAGGTCAGTAGCTACTGTCAGAGTGCAAGCATAGGAAGGTGGGGTGTTGTCAGTCATTTCCTCAACTGTGCACAATCTGATGTCAAGGACCAGCTGATGCTCGTGACCGAATATCCTCCAAGAGTATTACCTCCACCTGTTCTTCCTGCTGGAGGTAATACTCTTCAAAATTGCTGGCTGCACATTTACTAGTCATAAAATCATCCTCTCATCTATTAAACTACATAAAACAGGGACAAAGACTTCTTTTTAAAATCAGGATGAGGCCCACAATAGTTTATTAAACACATTGCTACTATCAGCAAATGGCCTGGAATTACAGCTCTGCTTTAAAAAAATGAGATGATCTTGTGAAAAATACAGGAGAGAACCAAACTTATTAAAAACATAAAACACCACAGACTCTTCACGGTTGTTTGATAGTTTGGCATTTGGAATTTAATGTCGCATTAATGCCCCCTGCTGATAAGCCTTCAAAGATCTACTTTGGATCAAGTTCAGTATTTAATAGCACTGTGCCTCAACATGTTCCTTAACTTTAAAAAAAAAATTCCAGAATATGTATCATAAGAACTGGATTCATCTTAAATAAATCACATTTCTTTTAAGTCTGCTCCATAAGAAGGCCTGTGTTGTCACAAAAGCAGTAACAAAAAAGTTCTTATAACTGTCATAGATGAGTCCTTTCTACTGTTTGTTCAGTAAAAGGGACAAAGTGATGTAGCATAACTGTGTAGGATCTAAATCTTAAAGGAGAAAAGGAGTCTTTAAAATTTTGTAAAGGAAGCAGATTATCATAATGAAATATAGCTTGCCAAGATAGAGACATTGCAAGAGGTTGAACAGATGTATTGCTATTCAGGGTTATACTAGGGGGAGCTAAATGATAGGCCTTTTCACAGCATTATCTATTTTCTAGCTAAAGACAAGGTATCATTAGCATTGATTTTTACAGACCCTCTCTTGCATATGGCAACACAGGTATTACCTGATTCCATAAAAGAGCTGGGGATTCATTTCCTCCCTCTTCAAGCCACAGAGGAAATGCTTTTCCTTTGCTGATTGTGATTAAAAAGACACTACTGTGTTTTTTCCATTTTCCAGCACCTGTGCTGCTGAATCTTTCCTCTTTGTCCATTCATCTCCCTGCCTCTCTGAGGTACGTAAAATCTTGTGCAATTGCCTGTAGCATTGGCTGACCACCTAAAACTTGTAGGGACGTCCATCCCTTTGTGTCATTCCCTCTGAAGAGGGTGAGGAGACCTGTGTTGTCCCTTTCAAGCATCAAGGAGTGACTTTAGCCTTTCGCAGGCAGGGGGCATGTAAAGAGGCTGTCCCAAGGCAACTGAGCTCATCAGGAGTGTGAAGAATGCAGTGAGAGCAGGGTCAGGCTGTACACGACTGAGTATTGGGCCCACAAACCCCTGGCTGAAAGCTGGGCAAGGGTGGGACAGAGGCACTCTTGGTGCCTTCCTGTCTTCCTTATGCATAGGGTCCCAGGCAAAGATCAGGCATTCTACAGGGAAACTGATACCTGCCCAAGCCAGCTGTGCTCCCAGTCATCAACATCTTGCACAGATATTGCTTCACGAATGCAGAGAATTGTGCTTTTTTTCCCTTTCAGCAGACATTCAGAGGGATTATGAAGGGAGAACGACTGCTGCAGCTCGTAGCCATGTGGGCATTTCATACAGCAGTGTCATGCATATGGTACTAATGTACATGTGTTGTAGTATTGGAATGTTAGTAGAGACGAGTGTGTGGGAAAGGCCAGCAAATTTTGTAGCTTTAAAGCAGTGATTTTTATCTGTGAGAGGACTGCAGAGCATTGTTCAATGGTGTGGCAGCCTTACCATGAAAACAGAACTAGGAATGATATCTGACCCCTAACTTCTGTGCATCTGGTACAGGATCCAATGCATACCATGCTTTCCTTTGGTGGCTTTTAAACAGTCAAGTTTGCATCACCATTACCAGCATCCTCAGGAAACAGCATGGTGGATCAATAAAGAATTTTCCTTTGCCGTCTGTAAAAGCATTTTTAATAGTCTTTGAATTAATGAGCCCTTTTCTTACAAAGGCAGTGGTTACAGATTAAAAAATGAGAAAAGGAAAAAAAACCCAATAGGACAGAATCGTCCATCCACTGTTTGGTCAGAAGCAGGTATGTGGTTCTTGGACAACCACAGCATGAGATGGCAAATTCTTGCACACCCATTTCTGCTGTAGTACACAGACAGCAGCCCCGGATCTGAAACAAGATATATCCATCTCTTGAATTTTCTCCACCACAAAGAAGTGTGCTGAGCAAATAGGGTATGTAGGATAGAGAAAGGAGGGCAAACTGCTCTTGATGTCAGTCATCTTTCTTAGTTGATAAAGTCAGATTTCAGTAGACCTAGGAAAATTTGTCAACTCTCTGAGGTTTTTTTGACAGGGCAGTATCATGTGATGCATTCATCTGATATGGCACCTTGTCTCCTCTCAAGCTTACACAACTTTCAGTGCTGATGTCAGAGGAATCATCCCAAAGGTTAGAACATGCTCTAGCATCCTTGTCAGCAGTCTGAGAGGGAAGGTAGCCAGAGTTACCAAGTTCGTTCATGGCACATCGTTATTTTTCCCTCAGAATGGTGGAGGATGTTTTCTGAGCTATTCTCACTCCTCCTGGAACAGCCCATCTTTCCATCTACTGTTGCAGTACCTGTAGGAGGTGCCCTTGCCGGGCACCGGCCCAGGAGTACCATAGATATGAAGGTGGTCTTCCTCCCATCTTCTTACCCATCCCAAAAGAATCGATGGAGAAGGCAGAAAACAAAAGCCATTACAAGCAAATCCATCTCGAGTGGAAACCCAGAATAATAGCAGAGGCCATATGAGATTAGATTTTTGCGTTGTTATGGAGAATTATTAATTTTGAAAAGACACATGCCAGGAGAAAAATGTCTTTTTAATTAATAGGAGTACCAGAGCTTGTAACAGACCTGTGCAACTGGAGTTCAGAAATCTGCCAGCTCTGCATCAGTCTTCTAACAAACATTGCTTTCAACAAACTGGATCCAGTATCTCTGATTGTTCCTATCCTACCTGAGTACCTAAGCAAATGCAAAGATATTTGTCTCTGATGCTTTGGGCTTGGTTCATTTTTATACTTGGACCTTGGCCACATAAACACTATTAAACTGGTATAATACACAGCACAGCGTGTAGTTAGGTGTCCCCCCTCCCTTCAAGCTGACTGTTTCAGCCTGTGATCGATCCTTGGGTCACAGGTACCTGTCAAAGAAAGTAGGCTTAAATGCATTACATAAGAATCACTGGTAAAATGTAAGTGTCTACAAATTAAAAGGTTTAAAACCATTGCTTTAAACTGAGAGAACTGGAGCCGTGTGTAGAGTGGATTGAGTTACACCTAATAATCAAGGTGCTTCATACTGTTATTTATTTGATTTCCTACATATTAAAAAGTTGTACCAGTTACAGCATTTTTACACCTTTATGTCTATTGCCATTAGGAGAGCTGTATTGCTTTAACTACACAGCTAGAGCTGGAGAAATCTGGCTTCTTTGTATGGATGAGCTCTTAGGTAACATTACGTTTCTGTAGTGTAGCACATAGAAATTCTTCAAGGACCATTACATAAAAGAGAAGCTTAAACAGTTTTTACCCAGGTGTTAGTATTTTTAGAGTCCGTGCTAATCACAAAACTTCTTTTCCTGAAACAAGTGCCTTAGGAAGACGTAAAGCCCTCTTTTGTGTGAAAGTGTCTTCTTCAGCCTTATAAACTATACCTAGCCCCAACTTAATTACTAAAATGGTAAAATAATACAATTAGTTCTTGAAATGGCCTTGTAAGAAGCTCTGCAGAGACCATTCTGATTTCTACACAGCCCCAGCTTCAAAAGCCTGCGTGTGCTAATAACCCTTCTCTCCCACCGAGCTGCTTTCCAGCTTGTGCCACCATGCTGACTGGACTTAAAAACTTCTGTAACAAAGCCATGTCCTGTAATTGGCTGCTCTCAGAACAGACCATAACTTTTGCGTGCCATAGTTGCTTAGGAAAACTGATTTCAGAATCAGATTGCAAAGTCAGTTACATCAGGTGAGAGAGAGAAAACGTTTCTGAAGAGGTACAGCTTAGAAGGATCACTGGCTTTCATATTTATTCTGACAGTGTAAAATATGTGGTTATTCGGCATAATGAAACTATTCACTTGGAATTATTTTACCATTATGTGGAAGTCCAATATAGGTTGTTTTTCTCACTGTCGCCAACTGAAGTATTTGTTTGTTACACATTCCTCTAGCTGCTTTGTCTTTTTTTTTTGTAATATTTCCATAAAAAGTAGATTATTTGCTGCATCCAATCCCTTGGCAACCTAAAAGATAATGCAGTCGGCCAGATCCTTACCATCCATAAAAACATTAATTCACTGCAGTCAGAGACTGTAAGAGCCTTTACTGTCTGATATGCTCTTCCTCCTTCTACAGAGCTGGATACGCTACAGAAGTGTGAAGGTTAAACCTTTTAAGGCATGTCACTTGTGATAAAATGGTACAGAATAGATGCTTAACAAACTGCTGTAGAAACCAAGACTTTTGTTGATCCCTGGAGTATTCACACTGCTAATTCCATTAATGCTAATGGGAGATATGTACCTACTACCCTCACACCTCAGTGCAAAGTAGGCCTTTTAGCTGCTAGTACATCTGGATCAGATGGACTTCTAATTAACTGTTGTCTCCGTCTTATTTGTTATTTGTAAAGATAGGCTTGTCTGAGGGTGTTTAACATTTTCCTTACCACTTGACCACTCTACAATGTGAAAATGAAGACCCTCTTAAGAAGTTAGGGTTGGGGTTTCAGCATAGGCAATTTTAGGAGTCCTGAAAAAATTCCCAGAAACATACTGTGAAGAAGCTTATCAAAGTAATTGTTTTAAGTAATTTTACCATACAAATCCAGTGTTTTCCAGGAGCCCATAATTCTTCTGCCAGTATTTGAAGGAAGTTTGATTATTTAAGAAAACAAAATATAACCCGGACCCATCCCTGGGCAAGACAGTCTGAGATGCACAGTTAAATGTTTCTGATATTATTCTGTAGAGAGCAAAGACACAGTCTTAACAATTCCTTCCAGCAGTAACTTAGGAGTCCTATATGTAGCTAACCTGTCTGTTTTCATGACACACGCTCTGTGTCCATTGTTTTTTTACATTAATCTCTGTCTTTTACAGCTTTATGTCTCTTTCCTGAATGGAGCTGGCCTTTTGCTTTTTTGTTTGCAAAGCAATGGCCTCTTCTCTGAGGGCAACAGTGGAAAACAAACAAACAAAAAATCTTCCACTTGTTGTTAAGGGAACTGGAAAGTGCTTTGCGGTGAGTGAAGAGAGCTTATGCAGTCTGGGACTTCAGTCCCACTATCTGGTATTGTAGTAATTTTGTTTTCGATGTGCAGTGGTCTCTGAGTTGCGCTGTCAGAGTATTAAGGTGAAGGGGAGGATTTCTGGATGTATCCCAGTAGCCCTGGGATTAGTATGACTGAATTGTACTGCTTACTTTGAAGATTCTCTTTATACTCAGGACACAATCTTACACTAATATCTGCTTAGCACCTGCACCAAATAATTACCAACTGCCCAAAGAAGATTGCAACACTGATTTGTATTTTTTTTTGACATTTAAGAATGATTTTTTGATTGCAGAGAACTCCCACAACTTGAAGACGAGCAAGAGTGTGCAGTGATAGGAGGATCTGCAAGGACAGAATCAGTGTGGGCTTATAGAGCGGTGCAGAGTTTAATGGTGTGTCGAGGGACAGGTGATAAGTGCTACAGAATTAATCCATTTAAATAGCTGTCTTTGAGGAAAAAGCACACACCAATTGTTTGAGTCCAGCTTGTCAAGCTTGATCTAAAATCAAGCAGGAGTTTTTAAATGGCGCTGAATCAGACACACGGTGTGTTTCCTTAATGCTATCATGAACGAGCTTCTGCAGAATCAGGACATAAACGTATATCATTAAGCTTTTTCATGTGCAGATTATTGACTAATCCAGAAAAATATGGTCCAGAAGAAGGCTAAATCTTGGCTGTGCCACGGTCTCTACTGTGACCTAAGGGCAGTCATTTTATCTCCTCTGCTTTTGTCCCCTCTCTGTAAAATGGTGATAAGAGCATTTTCTTATCTTACAATGGAATAGTGATGGTAAATATTAAGGATTATGACACAGTTAAATACTGTGGTAACGGAGGCCATTAAGCACCTTAGACACTTCTATTCATTGGCTGCTTTTCTAAACTGAATTATTGAGCATTTTTAATTTTTCCCAAGTAGAATCAAGAAAATGAGTTGATAAGGATTAATAAATAAACCCTGCAAAATATCAGTGTTAAACTGCATTGTGTTTTCTGACTTACGTAACTGGATGTTTTGCATCTTTATCTTAAGTTAGCTTACATGCTTTTCTTCATTGCTTCCTTCAATGACTGTAAAACTGAAAATAGGGAGAAAAGGCAAAGTTGTTATCTGCTACAAACTGACTATGGCTACAAAAATCAGAGATTTGTGCATTTGTCATTTTAGGTCCTAGCTCTAGAAATAAAAAAAGATTAGGGGACTGAAGTTGATTAAGGCGTCTTTGACCAGTAAATAAAAAAAAATGTTGGGGAATTTTTACCATATCCTTTGAGGCTAACTAAACTCACATTTGTGCTTAAATATAAAGAAAAAAATTAATGAACAATGCATTGGACAAAGTCCTACCACCATAAACGGTTCTATCAGGAGTCTGCAAAGATGCGTCAGGAGCCGATTCCTTATATACACTTGCACCAGCACCCATCCCGAGAGCAGTTGCATGGGGCACCTCAGCCCAGCCATGGGACTGTCCCCTGGCCCAGCTCTGCAGCACAGAGGTGGCCCCTGAGTGCTCCCATTCCAGGATGACCACAAGAAAACGTTGTGGCTTTTCCTTATCTCATCACCAAGGGAAACTTCACTCCCTTGCAGGGAGTCGTTCTGTCTCTGGCATCCCTGGTTCCAGCCAGTTTGACCTCTTCCTGCAGCTGGGCCTTCTTGCCCTCTGTGCCAGATCATTACTCGGTCACAAATTATCACTGCTGAGCACTTACAGTTTGAATTTCCTCATCACAAACAAACAAATGCTACAATAAATGCATATGAAATAGTCACCAAGTGGAAGGGAGAGAAGAAACGAAAAAGAGAAGGGAAGGGAAAATTACAATAAGTTTTCCATGTTTCTGTTTGCCCTTTGCTAAGAAGCTGCTTAGAGCAGTGAATACTCAACATGAGGCACAGGAACATGCCACACAAATGTGGTCAAGTCTTCACTGACTGTATGAGCAGCAAAATTTTGCTCACATTCATGGTGATAGCTGGATTGTCCTTTCTGTACCTCACATCACCCTTTGTCATCATGGAGCTGTCATAGGGTCTGTTGAGCTGAAGATCTAATTTCTGATGTCTGCTGTTGCTGTTTCCCTGAGATGGTGGGCATCACCTACGGGATCTGATTTTTTCACAATTCAAATCTCTTTTTACAGATAATATGGTTTGGGTTTTTTTCTCAAAAGAACAAAACACAAAAACTGAAGTGTGACCAGGATGGGTTTATTACTGAGGTATCTGTGTTGTTGTAGGTCGATATTGACATAAGTCAGACTAGAAGTGTATTTTATATGCAGGAGGGGTTTTAATGCAGCACTCAGGCAGCATTTGGCACTGGGAAGGTCAAAGTTAGTTGTGCAACCACTGGCTGGAGAGCACATTTGGGATAAATGAAATTTTCCTCCCATAACAAAAAACCACATATTTGGAAAGCTTTTTTTCCATATGACACTTAAAGAAGGATGTAAGTCCAGTACCTGCTTTCTCCCTTTCCCAGTAACAGGGTAAAAACCAGCTGTTTATATTGTACCATCTCCTCTTCTCTCCGCTGTTTATGCTGACTGGGGCTGGCAACCTAAAGCGTGGCTGGGGGTGTGTTTAGGATAGGAAGGGTGGGCCAGATTGCTTCTGACAGCCCTGAACATATGAGGTGATGGAACTGAGCTTAAATACCTCTATATCCAGGCATCCTGTAATCTCTAGTATCTGGCATGTCAGATAGAGTAGTGGTAGTGCCATTACCTTCCTCTGATGTATTTATAAAACTGAATTGCCCAACGTTGATCAGGAAATCTATAGCCAATCAAGGAGTTCAATTCAGGTCTTCTAAGGCCTTAATTATAGGACTGTGTTTGTTTATAGGGAATCCCACTGACTCACCCAGGATGATGTAAAGGTGTCTGTGGAGTACACAAATAACAGCATATTGCTTTACACTTGCTAAAAAAAATCTTTTTGCACAGGTATGGGGACTTGAAAATGTCAGGATAAACAATGGAAGTTGAAAAAAGTACTTTTACTTTTTCAGCTACACATTTAAGAAATTGAATACTCTAGCAGTTCCATCTAAAGCTAATAAAGCTATTATTATAGGATCCAGATAAAATTACATGAGAGAATACATTTGTTCACACACCTTTAGAGGTAGATATTGCATAGGAAAAAATACACAGACTAAACCTTTTGAGATTCCAGACGGTTCCAGCTGTCTCCAATGGACACCGCAGGACACAGGAAAAGTGGGAGCGGGAAGGAGCAGCAGAGAGCAACTGCCTAGTACTGACCGTACCTGGTTAGGTTTTCTGCAATTAATTTTGTGGCGGTAGATTTCAAGGGTCTGTATCTTGAAGTTACTGAATCATGAGAAGGAAGCCAAAATCTTCAGAAAACAAATGCTTGATTAATATTTTATGTCGATGTATTACATCCATGCTGTAAATCAGGGTGGAAGAAAGAGAGAATATGCATCTTGTGGGGGAATAATTATGTAGATTCCTACTTGGTTGAGCTTCTAAAAAGGGGCTATGTGCTTTGTCTACATAAATTTCACTTGGTACCATAATTCTGTAATCATCAGAAGTTGATGTTTGAATCCATAGAGCTTATTGCTTGAGTGAAAAACATTAAACAATCCAGACTGTATTTTCCAGGGGTGGAATTAATCTGTGGTCTTTATATTCTGCCTACAAAATGATACTGCTAATTTTGAAGGTAAAAAATGGGGGATGAAGGTAAAAAATGGGGAAGGGTGCAGAATCTCTCAACTTTGGTTTCACTTTGTGCTGCCTAAGTCTATCTTACAGGTTGCTCAGGGAGTCTGTGGAGTCTCTATCCTGGCAGGTATCCAAAATCCGCCTGGACATGGTCCTGGGCAATGGTCTCAAGGTGTCCCTGCTTGAGCAGGTGCGGTGGACCAGATGACCTCCAGAGGTCCCTTCCAAGCTCAACCACTCTTTGATTCTGTGATCTTCTACTTTCATCAGTGATTTCTCTGACTTCATGTTTTTTTCTGATTTTAGTCCAACACCCACTCAAATACACGATGACTTCAATGGCTGTCTTGTGTGTCACAGCATATGTGCAAGTTAGGCCAGAGAAATGCATGGATCACTTATAAGTGTATCTTTGAGATGGAGTTGCCAAAATTATTTTTTAAAGGACTATTCTTATAATAATCCCACAGCAACACAGTTTTGATGCAAAATCTTGGAGACGAAATACTGAAAACAAGCCACTTTGTAATTTGTTACTTCACTTTATTATTATTATTTTCTATGGTGTGGCAAGATAACTTGTACATGTGACAACTCTTGTTATAGTGGCAGGAGGCACTAGTGTCTATAAAGAGGATTCTGAATCAGATCCTGTAATTTTTGTAATTTCCAAATCAATATTGCTAATTTTGTAATTGATGAGGATTGTCACATGAGATTTCCTTTGCAGTCCGGCAGAGAGGGAACAAGAATGATGAAGTGCTATATCCACTTAAATTTCGTGAGGTGAGATTAGTGACAATCTCTGTGAGGTTGTTTTGAGATGTGTTGTTGAAGCAGTGTAGGAAGCTGACACAGACACTGAAAATAGCTCATGCGCCGTAACTGTGGATGTACACAAAAAGAGTGGATAGCTGAGGTATTCCAACCAGCCCATTTAGCCAGCAATGAACTACCAAAAAAGAGACAGGACAGGCTCCTTCCAGTTTATATGTGTAAAGATGAAGATCCAGACCCAAGCCAGAGTCTTTTTCAAAAGCAGTTGTGATGGACTGGGGAAGCCAGGCAGTGCAACCAGTTGTTTGGGGAGTCAGGATTTCTGGGTAGACTTCTTAAGCTTTACTCATAAGCAGCAGCTCCAAGGAAAGGTGAGTGGCAGGAGGCAGATTTCCCTCTGGATGAGTCTTCATCTGGGACACGGAAGACTCTTCTGGATTAGCACAGGGTGCACATTCCCCAGCATGCTCTTGCAGCTGCAGCGGGGAAGCATTTTGGGTTTAGCTTCCTTTATCCTTTGTAATAATGCTTTCCAGCTCCCTACCGTTGTGCACAGGTTTTAGCTTGTCACTGTTGGTTCCTGCAGCGCTGCCCCTCGTCCTGCTAGCTTTCATTGATTGTTGCTGACGTTGACACTCACATGCCCTTTGATAAAGTAGCTGTCAAAGCTCCCATCCCTCTACCACGTTAGGGACCCACTCCTATCATCTGAGATGTTCATTAGTGTCGTTTGCCAAAAGGTTTATGTAACAGATGTTGCAAAGCGGACACGCAGAAACGCACACTCACACACCAGTATTGCAAGGGCTGTCAGGGTGACGATGAAGGGAGGATGGTCGACAGGACTACAGTAGCTTGAAGGCATAGATGCATCTGTTAAAAAAGCAACTAACGTCTCTGTGTGACCATGCTGTATTTTCAGCTTGTCATCATGGCTGGGACTGTTCTGCTCGCCTACTACTTCGAGTGCACCGATACTTTTCAGGTTCATATCCAAGGTTTCTTCTGTCAGGATGGCAATTTGATGAAACCATACCCTGGAACAGAGGATGAGAGCTTCATTTCACCTCTTGTGCTCTACTGTGTGCTGGCTTCAACTCCGACAGCTATTGTAAGTATAAGAAATTATTTGAATTCTCTACGACTGGTCCATAAATAATAGCAACAGTCCTGTATTATCTTTGTCCCTTCTCCTCTCTTTTCAGCTGTAATTGATTTACACTTAGCCTGGTCTCTGTTTTGCCTTAGCCTAATATGATCTTCATCAGTTATCTCCAGAAGTAATTATTCAGAGGTAATCACAATGCAAGACTGAGGGGTAGAGCTTGTTTAGCCTTTTACAATAGCTTGCTTACTTCAGTGATTAGTTGTGAATTGCCTGGGCTCCAGAGAGGCTGTAATGCAAAGGTGATATATTACTGGAAGTAAGAAAACAGGATAAATCTGAAGTAAAACCTGGGTCATACATGCAGTATATCCAGGATTATTTGCTACTATATTAAAAGGACTGTTGAAGGGCTTTAAAAGGCTTAGATGAGCAGAAAGATGCTGCATACAAAGAAAAGTATGAATGCTATTTTCTTTTGATTTATAGCGTCTTTATTTTTTGCAGTCACATCCACTTAACTTTTTTTTACCTGATTTTCTTTACTATCCAACCAATAAACTGCAATGTAGCTGTTCTGAGCAGATGAAAATATTCAATTAGCTAAGTACATAAAATTCCGAACAGATATGGCAGTCACTGATTAGCAAAACTTTGGCCCTTCTCCATTTTCTGTGCAGAAAGTTGCAAATTTCTCAAATAGCCGGCTTTGCTGCATTTGTAATTGCATCGATAAATTCCTATCAGACTGTGTCTTTAAGTACTTTGTTGTTTTATCTCTCTTTATTTCTTTATCATTAGTATTTCTTTCTTAGATTAACTTTGCTTTGCATCCCTTTTCAAATTTGATTAAAGCTGTGCATGATGTATTTACTTGTGAAAGGTGAGTGCTGCACCATTTTAAGTTCTGGTCTGCAGTAATTTTAATGCATGAAACTGTGTAACACAGAACGTGATAAGAAATGTGAAAGACATCTGCAGAAGAGGCTACAGTTTTTGGTACAGGACACTTTCTGAAAATGAGCAGGGGTTTTGAATTGGATTACATCAAGAGTTTATGAAAATCCTCCGCAGCAACAGTATTATTTCTGTATTGAAACTCAGTTGATTGTTAAGACTTTCATTTTACTTTGTGCTGCAGTGATATATGATTTGCAAATGAAAAAATAAACACATTTCTCCAACTTTCCCCACATAAACGTAGTGCTATTGTTTAGGGAAGTAACTTTCACAGGCAGTGTTTGTAAGAGGAGATTGAGTGTCCCTACCATGCCTTGATGCCGTAACAATGAAGTTAGTGGAAGGTTTGTCTTTTGATTCTGCCATATGGCATTGGGTGGGCAAGTGGTAGTAAGAATGTTGGTCTTTATTTGGATGTTCTGTTTAAATCCTTGCTCTGGCAAAGTTTGCTGCAAACCATTCAGGTTTTGCTCCACTGAAACACCATTTTCTTTCTTTTCTGTGGCCCAAGAAGATTTTCCTACTTACCTTTATTTATGAAAAGCTGAAGTGGGGTCTTCTTCAGGAGATGAACAATGCTGGTTGGGTAGTTTCCATAGCCCATGTTAAACACAAGCAATGAAAGACTTCAAATAAATTTTTTGGGTGCGGAGACCTTCAGCTTAGTGCTGTGTGGAGCTGGTGTGACTATCTCATATAATGCAAGCTCTGCAGAGATGCTACCCTGGGTCCAGAAGTGTAGTAATCACCCTAGATGATTGGATCCAGTTCTGGGTTTAAGCTAGTAAGCTCTGCTTCTTGGGTTATGCTATGCTGTTACACTGGCTATTCTGCTTCATCTAGAGAAGACGTGGTCAGGGACAGCACAGGGCTTTTTGCACCATGCTTCATTTGACCTTACAACCTTAAGGAGACCATAGAGCAACCTTTCCTGGAAAAACATTTTTCTTTCCATTTTTAATTTTTTCCATTTTTATGTAGTATATATTAATATGTTATTTAATGCATTATTTGCATTATTTGTATTATTGAATATTATTATTAATACATTATTTATTTAATGCATTAGCATTGGGCTAATCTTCAACTAGGGCATATTTCAGAGGGATCTTTTTCTGTCCTCTTGGCTGGTGCTCAGCACAATGTTTTTATGTGAGTAATTTCAATTTATTTCACATTCCCATCTTTTTCTGAGAGACTTTCCTCTCCTTGCAGACTAATTTCAGACTTCTGCTTCAGCTAGTAGCTGACTCTGCAGACTGAATTTTGGCAACTATCATTAATGGAAAGCTAGTAAATGAGACAGAAAGTGAGCTCAGTCTCCTTAAACTCTGTCCTTGCGTTGCACTGCTGGTCAGACCACTCAGAGTGTGAGTATCCTCAGCTGTCACCTGGTACCCGAATGGGTGCTGCCTGTCATTCAGACCTTCACAGTCTGGGAAGAGATGTTTGATCCAGTTGAATCTCCCAGGGATTTCAGTGAAAGGAGCAAGTGCAGCCATTGCTATTTATACTGTGATGATTGTACTCTCTCTCTTAAAAAAAAATCCCAACCGCCCTCCTCCCAAATAAAGGAACTCACACAGCTCTGCTTTGAGGAAGGGAGCTTTGCGTGCATTCACTGCGGGTTAAGTTGTAGC
Organism: Sula dactylatra; assembly: GCA_013389905.1. Taxonomy (NCBI): domain Eukaryota; kingdom Metazoa; phylum Chordata; class Aves; order Suliformes; family Sulidae; genus Sula; species Sula dactylatra. The sequence continues at coordinate 163,924 of WEKW01000444.1, forward strand.
TTCACTCTCTACGTTTTGCTCTCAGGAATAATCACTGACATGCTGCAGCTCTGCTGTGAAGAAATTGCTTAAGTCAAAGGTAATGCCAGTCCCTCCCTACAATTACTTGTTTCTTCTCTGCAAGGCACTTGTTGCTTAAGTTTCTGACAGCAAATAAGTTGGTTTGGCTAAGGCGATTTACAGTAGCAAAGCTGATCTCTCTGTGTTGCCTGTGTATTGCCACTGTCCTAGCAGCTTATGGCATGAGCGGAGTCATTATTGTTAGAAGGAGTGGAATCCAGCAGCAATGAGGGAGCACTCACGGTGCGAGTTGACAGTGTTTCTGGAGCTATGGCAAATAGTCTAGGAGTCAGTACAACCTCCCACATCTGATACGAGCTGTGTTCAAGTGCAGTCCTGTGTGCACAGGTCTGGAGAGGACTCAAAGCCCTGATTTCAGCATGACTGTGAGGTGTTGTAATGCTTGCAAGCCAAAAGGGAGCATCTTTGTAAATTTAATGGAATATCTTTCTGTCTCAATCATTTGGCTATGACAGTGGCCATGGGGAAAACAAACACATGTATTTTATTTCTTTCTTGACAACACTTCTCAGAAGTGCTGTTGTGGGTTGGTACCACTGTATGTGCATTTCCCTGCACTTTTAGTGGCAAAATAAATGAGACCAGCCTCTTTTTCTGCAGCTTTACTTGTTGTTCTTGAAACATGTGATGCTGCTGACTCCATTTAACCGTATTTTTTCTGCTACACTGGGCAGTTAATCATCATAAATCAGAATTACAGAAGTCTTCTAATGCTCCTACTGATAACCTCTTAGTCTCTGACAATGAGAGTTTCTTGCAAGAGGAGACGCCTGAATATCATGACGACACTGTTAAATAAATGAAAACCACACACGCCTGACTCTGTTCTGTGAAATGGATTTTTCTCCCAAATGTTCCACTACGGATAGGTCAGAGGCTTTCATCTGCCTTATTAATTTTTAATTTTCTGAGTGTGGTGGTGTTAGTGTCTTTGCAGCAAAGTAGTAGGATATGGTGAATATAGTAATAAATTGCACCTACATAAGGAAAAATTTCGTTTTTCTTTGTAAAGATACAACTGGCCACTTTATTTCAGATATAGTGATTTATCCCCTGAAACATACCTCTTCAGACTCAAGTAGTAAATTTTGGTGTCGGCACTGGTAGAAAAGGGGGATTCCTGGAATCGTGTCTGTTTTGTATTGGACTTGTAGTTATCTGTAGGTTCTGGTACCACAAAGAGCTTCATAAGATATGTATGGTTTCATCTTTGTCTCATGCCAGTTGTTTCTAATGCCTTTTCTTTTTTCTCAGACACTTTCCCCTTCTTGCAGGCTGATTTCACTTGTACTGACATTGTTGACGGTTGGTTACTGAACAACTGCTAAATTTGCAGCGTTCCTGTTGTCATGCTGAGATGGGTATAGGAATGCTTTCAGCCTGTCTCACAGTAAAGTGAAAGCTATGGTTAAACCATTTTAGGTTTTGCAGACAGGAATGTACCATCCTTGACAGTCATTGTGAGCACTTGGGTACTTTACCTATCAGCCAGTCTCCTGGGGGCCAGGGAAGGGGAGTAAGAAGGAAGGTATTTTTCTCTGTGGTCTTGCTAGAATAGCACAGAATTTTGTTCTTTGCCTCCACTGCATTTCAAAGGATCAAAAGTTTCCAGCTTTCCAAAAACTGATTTTGTCTTGGGCTTCACATGACCTACAGCAACGTGTCTGCACTTTTGGATAGCTGACCTCTGCATTACAGAGCTTTAGACAGATAGTCCATCATTTTGGTGCTTGTAGGTACTTCAGGAAGGGTGAAATGAGCCAGAGAATAATTGGGGTTTTTTTTTTTTCAGAGTTGGAGGACTTAGAATGCAAACCTTTTCCTGGGGGTAAATATAGTATAGGTATTTTACTCAGCTGGTTTTCCAGTGATAGGAAATATAAAAATTAAGAGCAGCTTGAAAATGTAAGCACTGGAGCTGAGTTCCATGATCACAGGTCTGGTGAGTTTAAAAGTGACCTGTCCCACTGGAGCATGTTATGCAGAGCCTCGGAGAAAGCGTAACATTTCAGTGCACTGTCAATTCGAAAATATTGGGGGGGCAGTTAAGAAATAATAATTATTTTAATTTTTGCCAATATGACAACTTTATGAAAACAGTTTTTAAAGTGGAACAAGTTGCTTTGCAGAAAGATCAAATTTTCAGGACGTTTTCTTAAAAATATTCTGGGATGACTCCACCAGAATCATTACTGTCCCTCAAAACTAGCTTTCCCCGTTATGAGGTTACTGCAAATCAGACAATTCCCCAGCTGGTATTAAACAGTCCTTTCAGACTTCAGAGCTGCTGCCTGCACTGCTCCATCCATTGTGATTTGTCTGCCCGCCCAAGAGAAGCAGAGAGGCTTAGGAACAGAGCCAGCTCACTGAAATGAATACTGAGCAGCAGCAGAAGGCTTCAAGGGCACTGTTCTTTGTTTCCTTAAAGTAGAATAGAAAATCACGCAATCTCCAGTTTCTTTTTGTCCTTTTCCAGAGAGGAAGGGGCAGTCATGTAATTGTTAACTGGCCAGGGCTATTAATTTGTGCAAAAGAGTATCTGTTTTCAGATAATGTTGGAATCAGTCAAACCAAACTGGTCTGATTATTAATTAGAAGACGAATTACAGCGTTAATCGAATTTACCTGAAGCAGGAGGAACTGTCAAACTTCTGTCTACTGTTTGCCCTTACCTCCCAAGTTTCAGAAACATCATTCTTTTAGGTGGTTTTCCTATTCTCCCTGCCACCTTGTTTCCTTGGCTTTGGCTTAGTACAGCCATGTTATTATAGTGATTTATTTGTAGAAGGGAAGCCAGGGAATTCCTGCCTACGTTGGCTGATTCCCCTGTGGCTGCTCAGCGGCAGCTGCTGGGAGAACCAAGAGCAGCTAATACAGCTCAGAGTTCTGTAACTGTAGCTTCTTACCAGCTTTCCCAGGCAGAAATCCCTAGGCTGTGCTGGTGATGGTGCTGCCAGAAAGCACAGACTCCCGTGCTAGAGTCTCCTATCCCTCATGCTTCACCCCTGTGCTGTCACAGCAAGCTGGGTGGCAACAGGGAGGAGAAGTCAGTGTCAATGCCTGGAGCGTCCCTTACCCCTGGTTAAGGAAGGATATGACGCTTTTCCAAGGAGAGGTACCACACGTGGCACTCGTGTGGTCCTGGCTCTCAGGGCTGGCCTCCATTTCAGCTTGGTCCCAGAGGAGGGGATCTCCACGCAAGGGTATTTGGCTACACCTTCCTTTTATTGTCAGGAAATGGAGCTGGGGTTGATCACAGGGCAAGGTTGGAGGAAGAGTCCTGCTGCTTGTCAGGTGTCTTCTGCAAGTGGTGGCTTGTCTCCCTCTTTTTGAGGCTTGCCAAGGACCCAGCTCATGAAGTGGTGAAAGATAAGCTGGGATACACAGGAGTGAGGCAAAGCTGTGCCCATGACTCCGTGTAGATGTTTATATTCTGGTATTTGCACACCTTTCTGGAAAACAGATGCACCTTGTTTGTTTGGTGTAACACGTCCAGGCGCTTCTACTGCCAGTGTCTCCAGGACTTTGTAATGGACCTGGTCACATGCCGCTTTCTGAGGAACAATGGAGAGCTCTGGAAAATTTCTTCTCCTGATTAGAACTTCAGTATAATTATTTTAGACAGTTCTACCACAGTAAATTGGGGTTTTGAGCACAATGATAAGGCAGTTGTGGTTTTTGGGGCAGGCTAGAATCCAAATTGTGGATTTTGGCCCTTTTGACTTGGAATAAAAGAAACCAATTTTCTTTCTCTGGAAGAGGACTTTAAACTGTTCTTTGCTCTTGTTTTCATTGAAAAACACAACAACAACAAAACTGAATGGGATAATAAGTAATTGAATGCAGATTAAGGTTTCGTCCTCAGAAGATTATGAGTGATATGGGCTCTGCAATGTTCAGCTGATGACTTTGCTTCGTTTCCTCTTATAGATATGCAAAATATAGCATTGATTCCTGTGGGCTAGAGAAGATCTGTCTAGATGGTGATGGCAAAGATGAGAGAGTATCTGAGAAAAGTCTCTGGTGATCCCTCATGACCAGTGATGGTACTGATGTTATCAGGGAAAACCTCTGCCCTCCCAGGCAGGCTTGGGTCAGCATCCTGGCTGCAGATCACAGCAGACATACTGTGTCCTGGAGAGGGTGCCGAGGCAAACCTCAGTGACTGCTTCCCTCCTAAGGTGTCTTTTCTCAATATGAATATTGCTTAGTGTTTGCCACCTGGGTTTGGCTATGGAGTCTCAGCTCTGCGGTGTCAATATTTGGCACTGTAGGTAGCACGTAGGTTGGCAGATCAATAACCCTCAGGCCTAAGGCTAACTGCGAGGGAGATCTAAGGAATTAAGGACGTAACAACACTAAGTGAAAGTCAATATTAGCCATGTTCTTAGTGGGGACTGTAGAGAAGATGGAGACACTCTTCAAAGCACAAGAGACAACCCTGCAGTGGACACAAGCAGCAAGAAAAGAAACCAATTACACATTAGGAAAAATCTTTTTACAATGACAGTAGTCAAACACTGAAAGACTGTCCCCTTCAAGGCTGTTGGATCTCCATTCTTGAAGACATTCGTAACATGACTGCTCAAGGCTGCAGTCTTTGCTGGCCCTGCTTTGAGCAGGGGTTAGACTTGAAGCCTCTGGGGCCCCTTCCCAGCTAAATCACTGTATGATTCTATGCCTCCGTATTCTGTAGTGCTAGTGAAAATTTTCTGCTGTTTAAGTAATGACAGATGAATGGAACCATGATCTCCTGTGTAGCAGCTGTGCTAATGCAGTCCTCAGATACACCATGATGCAAAAGGGCAGAACTGCTTTTGGCCCAGTGCAAGCCAGTGCTGATGAAACACCCGCTGGAGCACTTTGCAAAGGTCACCTTTTGGTTAACAGGCCTGGTTTTCCCAGGAAGAGTTGGGTGGAGTCATTCTGAAACTGGCTGATTGGGGTTAAGCTCCATAACCCTCATCTGCGTATATTCTCTGCTTTTGAGTGCTCTGCACATATCTTATCTCACAGCCAGTATCTGTTCCTCCCCTTGGCTGCTATTTGAATGCTGCACTGTTGATTAATTTAGTTCTTTCTATTTGTGACATTAAAAATGCAGCCACGCACATTCTTATAGAGGATTCAGGAAGTGTCATACAGCTTGCTGAAACCTGCCCAGAACAGAGAGTGATGATGTCCCAAGACCCAAGTTCAGTTTTGTTTGCTGTCAGGGGTTTTTGTGTGTAATAGGATGGTTCCAGATGCAGTCTCTATGTATAAAGTGTTGTTAACATGGATTGACTGTGTCACAAGGATACTGTTAGAGTAAACAAGTTGAAAGATTTAAAAACTTCCATAAATCAGAATAATGCATAAACCTTACGCATAGAAAAGACAGAAAGCTGTACTTCACAAAATTCTTTCTAATATGAGGTCTCCCTCTTCTTGCTGTGATCAGAAATGCCATCAGTTGTACTTTTTCATGGGAAGCAGCAGAAGGGTGTTGTTTCACAGGAAGACTTCAGGCAGTCCCAGGCTGTGGTCACAGCTGTGCTTCCTGCATCTCTTCTGTGCACCCTGGCTGATGCTCCTCCTACTTTGTCCATGGGGAATTGCAGCTGAAATGAAAACTGTCTGTGGCAACTTTCACACAACCCCAGTGTACACTGAAAGTGTGAAAAAAAACAGAAAAATAGCGTTTTCCCATTTGTGACCCCAGAGTGACTGAGACTGAGAGGCAGCAGAGCTGTTGAGATGCCGTTTCTGCCAGCAGCAATGTGGGACTGCATGGAGGCAGTCAGGCCAGACCTCATCAGAGAAGAGGGTTGAGCAGTTTGACTAAGTTGCAGTGAATCTGTAGTGAGTTTTCAAAAGGAGGCAGGGAAAATGGATGGCGGCGCCCAAAGAGGTGTGGTGAATGGAGTCAAATCCAGTTGGCAGCCGGTCACAAGTGGTGTTCCCCAGGGCTCAGTGTTGGGGCTGGTTCTGTTTAATATCTTTATCAAAGATCTGGATGAGGGGATCGAAGGCACCCTCAGTAAGTTCGCAGATGACACCAAGTTGGGCAGGAGTGTCGATCTGCTCGAGGGTAGGAAGGCTCTGCAGAGGGCCCTGAACAGGCTGTATCGATGGGCTCAGCACTTGGGTCACAACAACCCCATGCAACGCTACAGGCTTGGGGAAGAGTGGCTGGAAAGCTGGCCATCGGAAAGGGACCTGGGGGGTGCTGGCTGACAGCCGGCTGAACGTGAGCCAGCGTGTGCCCAGGTGGCCGAGAAGGCCAACAGCATCCTGGCTTGCATCAGCAATGGTGTGGCCAGCAGGAGCAGGGCAGTGATGGTGCCCCTGTACTGGGCACTGGTGAGGCCGCACCTCGAATCCTGTGGTCAGTTTTGGGCCCCTCAGCACAAGAAGGACACTGAGGTGCTGGAGCGTGTCCAGAGAAGAGCAACGGAGCTGGGGAAAGGTCTGGAGAGCAGGTCTTACAAGGAGCGGCTGAGGGAGCTGGGGTTGTTTAGCTTGGAGAAGAGGAGGCTGAGGGGAGACCTTATCGCTCTCTACAACTACCTGACAGGAGGTTGTGGTGAGGCGGGTGTTGGTCTCTTCTCCCAAGTAACAAGTGATAGGACAAGAGGAAATGGCCTCAAGTTGTACCAGGGAAGGTTTAGGGAGGGTATTAGGAAAAATTTCTTCACCAAAAGGGTTGTCAAGCATTGGAACAGGCTGCCCAGGGAGGTGGTTGAGTCCCCATCCCTGGAGGTATTTAAAAGCCATTTAGATGTAGTGCTTAGAGACATGGTTTAGTGGTGGACTTGGCGGTGTCAGGTTAACATTTCAGCTTGATGATCTTAAAGGTCATTTGTAACCTAAATGATTCTATGATTCTCAAAAAGAATGTGACTGGTGACAAGCCCGTTTGTGCATAGGAGAAACCAGATTGTGGCACTCTGCATGCACAGGAGTTTGGAGAAATATGACTAAGGAGGAGGATTTTGGCTCCTAGCATGGTAGGGGAGTGAAGCAGGGGTGTGGTCCTCAGCTTTGCTAGAGGATTTGACTTGAGGTACAAAGCTAGTGTCCTGAATGAGAGAAACTAGTAAAAGGAACAAAAGTCTTAAACCTGTATGCATCCTTGGCTGTCAGCACCATCAATAATTACTTTTCTAAATTGGATATAACTCTTCAAGGCTGCCCCCACACTCACACCACTGCTCAGTTCCTGCAGGAGTGGTGCTCCAGGATGCCACTCTTCTGCAACCTCATCTTTCTTGTAGCCCAGATTAATTCCTGGATGGTGTATCTTAGTTCATCCTTACAGAAACAGCTCTTCTTGATGTTTACTCCAATCTATTTTTAGAATGCAGTTGTGCAAAGAATCATTTGGTAAGGAGACTGCGACCTTATCAGAAAATGTTACAGAAAAAAAAATTAAAAGATAAAGACTCCATGTCCCTGTAAAAGTAAGTTACATAGTTTTGTTGATTAAATTGATAATTAAATTAACAATCTGTTGGTAATCTGTATAGGAGTGCAGGGAGTATTGGGTGTTCATGTTGTGCTGAGAACTTGAAAGGGTAAGATGTGATATTTCGCTGTCTGAAAATGTCAGTTCACAAGTTAAAGGACTATCATTTCCAAATCTATCATGGACAAAAGGCTGTTGAAGAGGAAAATGGACAGATCATTTTATCTGTTCTCTTTGCTCAGGAGGAGCCAGGAAATAAGTAAAGCATGTGCAGCAGTTTTTGAGAGCTGATTGTTGAGGAGCAAGTATTTGTTCACACTGCCAATAATGGGAAGGCAGGACAAATTGAAAAAGCTTTCTCAATGGACAGGCTGACATCAGCAGAGGAAAAATGCCTGTGGAGTAGGTATTTCTAATTCATACTGGAGCTTTGGGGCATCATTGTAGTATTTTTACCTAACAGTAATATGNCTACATCACCTCAGATTGCTGATCACCTGTGCTTTTAGGCCTCAACCTCCAGTGCAATTTTCTTGCCATTTCTACTAACTCATTAAGCCAGTATGATACAACAGTTCATTAACCTTGCATTGTTTTCCCAAACAGATATAAGTAGTTTACTTGCTGTTTTCTTTTTCCACCCATATCTGTGTGTCTATATTTAGATTTCAGATTTAGAACTGAATTGTATCAATTCCTGGGGTGCTGATTCTGTTCTGGCAGAAGATAAGGTACTTAACAGTATCAGTGATTGATTTTGGGAGGCCAGCTGGACAACTTGGCTGCATGTGGACCCTGCTCATGCAAAATCATCAGGTTTTAAATCATGGGAATCAGCAAAGTTACTTGACTTCAGAAATGCCTAGATAAAAAAAAAAAAATCAGTTCTCTGAGGAGCTATTCAGACCACATTCAATTTTGCACAGCTAGATTGGCCATCAGAACTAGGTGCCCAAGCCCCCACTGAATTTTTAGAGAACAAGGCTCACTTTCTAGAGCCCACATTAAGCATACAAGGAAACAAAATCCTCAAATTCAGGCCACCAAATTCAGTGCCAGAGATGGCACCACAAGAATAGCCCAGTTATGTTGAACCATCTTATATCACCTCACAAATACAACATTATTACTATTCACCTAAACTCTGTATTAAACCAAAGGCACCATTCACTTAAAAAATCACATTTTGATGTGTTATATTGTAGGAAATCTGAGGCAACTCTGCTTAAATCAGCGGAATGGAATTGAACAGATTTATAGCCTGGCAAAATTTACTCCTAAATCTAAGTGGAACTAATCTATCCACATGGGAGTTGCTAGGAGTATGCCAGACAGCTAAATTTATAGAAATAAAGATGGGAGTTAAAGTAGGAAAATATTCAGTTAAATTCTGATGCAAAGGAACTTTAAAAATTAATGTATTGTTAAGGGAGGACTATTAATATGCTTTATCTCTCTTATTTGAAAAGTCTGGGGTTTTTGAAGTCCACTAACCCATGTCTTCACAGAGTAGAATTTCCTCAGGGTGTGAATTCTTTTAATGTCTGTGTACAGCCCAAGGCAGACAGAGAGCCAAAGCATTAATTCAAACATCTGAATATTATCATAATTCAAATAATAAACGGTTTGAAACACAGTGTCACTTTTAAACTGCTTTAGTGCAGATGGTCTTTTTCTTAATTCCCAGCCCCGTAGTTAGTGAGCTGAGCTTATTGAACTGCTTGCCAATTCTGTTAAGAGCAGATGGAGTGAAACGGGATAAAGGCAATATTTCAGTGCAGTTCCTATGCATCGGCTCCCACCCCCACATGCCATTATCGACATACATTTTACAACTCCACATCTCTCGCCATCAGCAGTTAGAATTATAAAGAGGATGAGCATACTTGGCTTGAATGTCAATAATCAATAAGGATCCTCATCTGGATTAATAAGGATAAATTGCTGCCCTTGAAACAACATACCATACCAGGACTCAAAGTGAACTAAGATCAGTTCCTTGACATTTATACTAACTCTGCATGTCTGTGTGCATGTCTGTGTGCACACACACTTTCGTTATGCATTTCTCTGACCGTTCCCTAGCACTATGGTTTCCTCTTGTGTGTCTTATAATAATGTATCAAAATAATTCTTTTGAGTGCTCCCCTTTTAAAAGCTCATTTCTTCCATTTCAGACTGGCTTTTTTTTCTAAAGACTTTCATTGCAAACACTGTCTTTCTGAAAAAATCCCAGTTTCCCCTTTTGAATCCTGCTGACAAAACATGTTAGGTGGGATTTTCAGAAGCGCTTGCTGTGAGTGGATCGTCGCTGCCTTTAAAGCCTGTGATCAAATTCTGTCCAGCTTTAGCTAGGGCAGATAGACTTCTGTGCAACAGACGTAAATTAATTCTAAGTGCTTAGGAAATACTGATCCTACTCCTATGGGAAGCAGTTACCATTTTTATGAAAAGCAAGAATGTTCTGATCACAAAAAATACATAATGCATAAGCACAGCTAACATCAAGATCAATGGATCCCTGGAAACTTCATTTTTCATGTATTAATTAATAAAAGGGAACATTTAGTAAATAAAACAGGACAGAAATCATCCTCTGGCCTCAGACTAGCTGGCACGTGCAGTCAGTGGCCAAATGGCTAAACTACTACTGCGGCAATAGCAGTAGCTCCATACAGCTCTCCTCATGGGGCTTGTCCCAGGCATTTTCTGAGAGACTGTTGTCACCAGGCCAGGCTATGGCAGGGGCCATGCTAGCAATGTAACAGCGCGGGCAACTGGCCGTGCTGCACCCATACCACGGTGCTTTTTACTTCACATATGTCAGGTAAGTGATGTGCTTGTCCAGAATTTTCACTGACCTCCCCAAAAGTTTTGTGGCTTCAGATCAGTTTCCATTGGAGAGATGTCCTTTATCTAAATTTCTTTTCAAAGTTGGAAGGAGCTCTTTAACCTATCTGGCAGACTTAGACGAATTTAAGTTTGAAAAGGTGTGGAGTCTGCAGGAAGCATCCAGTATTGCTGAGGTTTGTTGGAAAAATGTTGGGGTGGAAGTCTGCAGCATAACCTTCCACTTCCCTGGATGTCTAGAAGCCTTCCGTCCATGAAGTCTATACTGTCAGTAAATTTTAAATCCTAATAGCAGGACATGACAAATTCCATGCCAATCTCAGTAAAAATGGGAGCTTCTGTGATCCACAGTATTCATTAAAGCTCTGTTTGCCCTCTGTATCCCAGGAGTTAGTATAAGAAGGCCTAATATTTACTGTATCTTGCCACTGAGTGCAAGAATTACAGATCCTTTTTTTGGCTGGAAACTGGATCTATGTATGTCAGTTCATCTCAAGTGAATAAGTGTAGCCATGCTGTGGAAGTGCAGTGTTCCAAAGACACACTGCTGTTATACTGTTTGCTTATGTCATTTTTAACTTCCGTTTCTTTCCCTTTCCTGACAGATTTTTATTGGTGAGATATCCATGTATTTCATAAAGTCAACCCGAGAAACCCTAATTATTCAAGAGAAAACTATTTTGACTGGAGAGTGCTGTTACCTGAACCCACTGCTTCGAAGAATAATACGTTTTATAGGTAAGCATCCTGAGCACTGCAAGCTTAGTCCCTGTTTGCACCAAACCAGAATGAACCATCCTAATAATCTACACCACAAAATTAATTAAGCTGTGAAATCTTTGCAGGCGTCTTCCACCTTAGACAGATAGTCCCTCTTGGGATTTGCAAGGTAATGTTCAAAATGTGCCATATCATGCTGCCTGGAGCTGGTATATACCCTATTCCACTGAGCTTAATGATTCCTCTGGACCCTTGAAGAAAGGTTATGCCAATCAAATCCTTTTATGAATAATTCCAACATTGCTATTCTGTGTAAGCTACCCATTTTACTTACAAATTGGTCCTCACCAGCCCATCTCTTTGGCATTTTTCTTTTCAGCTCTAATTTTAACATCCATAGTCCTGCCACATAATGTTCAGCTGAGCACAGTGTAAACAAGCCCAAAGCGCACTTCAAAATAACGGTCTTATTTTTATTGTATTTGGTTTTTGTTAGAGCTTTCATTGAGTTAATCGCTGAGAAATGAATGAAGAAGTTCTGTCACTAAACTATTTGGAGGTTGCTTTATATGGTGCTTGCAACCCCCTGTGCCTTTCTCGCACTGTTGATTAGTGGAAAAATGCCTACAAGACCTTACTGAGGGGACCATCCCCTGGTTCTTTTGGAGCAGGAAGAGGAACAGCATTACAGCTTGTGTTTCCGCTGTGGCACTGACAAAGAATCTGGTTGACCTCTGAAGGCTTCCCAATTTACAGCCATTTAAGGCTGCCCAAACTGCACCCCTCAGTGTTTAGAGAGAAAGGAGGGCTGGTAGCTCACTTACTACTTCCTTGTAGCAGCAGAGTAAGAAGAGGGCAGCTCTGAACTGAACGTGCAAGGGGCTCTACCTTCCCTCCTTACTCATTCATGAGAAGTCCCCAAGTTCATGCATAGGATGGGATGGCTTGTCTCGGTGCTGGCATGGGCCAATGGCAAAAATGGCTCCCCACTGACCAAGAGGGGCTTTGCCCACAGAGCATCATGACACCTCCATCCCTTTATATTCTTAGAGGTAAAGCATCCTTACACCAGTGAGTCTTACAGAGGGCTGGGTGTGAATTCACAGTCTGAGTTAAAAGAAGCAGTGGGAAAAAAAGCTGAAAATATCTGGATCCCTTCTTCCCTGCCACTGCTGAATTTTTGAGTGTTATCTGGAAGAAAAATGTCTGCTGTGACTGGCAGGCGTTGTATTGTTTCCATGGAGCACATCCCTGGCTTCAGGCAGGGATACTTGCTTAGAGTATGGAGTTGAAAGTCTTATCCTGTGTTAAGGTTTTCATCATCAGCAAATATATGCTGCAAAGGAGGAAAAGCCATGGTTTTCTTTCTCCCTCTCCTCTCTCTGTGCCTCCTGCTTTATGCACGGAAGTTAGGAAGTGAAATGTTTTTTTACCTTCTGCCACAGTGGGGGTGGAGACAAACCACCTGTGGTTCATTACTCAGGCCTGGCCTGTGTGCTGCTGATGAAAACAAAAGACATGGGAATGTGGCTAGAAGTAAAATACCCTTGAGCTTCACATAACCTCTAGGATATATTGATGGGTAGTAAACTGCCATTAAGAGATAAGCAGGGTACCAGAGTCCACTAGGCCACTCAGGGCTGTTTGACTGTTCCAGTACATTCGGCTTGTTGTAAAGTCCTAATCAAATACTCTTGCCTGCGGGGTCAGCACTAAAAGTGCGTAGACCATGGAGGCTAAGCCCTTGCTCTATATATTTTCTTACAGCTAGCTTTATTCTTTAACATTCATGCTATTGTTTCTCTTCTGGTGGAAGAGAAGGGGATAGCAATGATACAGTGGACTCTCAGAGAGTAGTAGGATATGAACCCTGCTAGAGAAATCAGTCTTGGCTTTGCAGCTGTATTTGTTTTCCTGAGAAAATGAAGTTAATGTTATTAGAAATGGCTTCAAGTGTTCATCTCATCTTAAACTACACTGATTGTTTGCTTGTTTTCTTTGAAACCTCCTCACTGCCTCTGCAGTAAAATAAGAGTAGAGTTTGTTGAAAAGTGGCTGAAATAATTTATGAAAGGAACTAAAATTAACTGCAAAATAGTCGTTGACATTCCACCTGCATTTTGAAAACATGACATGGACTGAGCAGCTGTAGCCCGTGCTGGATGAAGTTAGCTCCATACGTCTGCTTACTCCAAAAAGAGGCTACATGGATGCTTGGCTCTGGAGAGACTACCAGGTTGCTCATACCTGGATTGCATGCTTCTTCTCTTGCTTAAATTGAGGGCTATAAGTTACAGAGCTGATTAAGTAGGTTGTCTTCCAAGATACCCTAACAAGCAGTCTGGCTTGTTGCAAAGAAGTTTACTGCAAATTAAGTCTTGGTACAAATTCATTGAAATATCCACATCTGATAATCTCTTTTGGTCCAGATGTGTAAGCAGAAGTCTTAAGTGAGGACCTGCAAAAAGTAGTAATTGAACTCCTTAGAATATTGCCTTATAAGTCATTACAGTTGGTATTACTCAAAAAGGATGAGAAAAAATCTTCAATATGTTTGGGTGCTCCTGCATCAGGAAAAATGAACACTACTTGCTGACCCTGCAAGGCACATCATGGAGAGCTTCTGAGAGTAGCTATTCCTAAATTTTAGAAAGGCAAAGAGGATTTTTCACCCTCCCTGACTCTGGAACGAGATTTGCTGGGAAGAGATGGGGTTTTAAGAATAGTAGCCTAAATGTGCTTTCTGCAAAATAATCAGAAAGTTATAGATACTTCACTGAACATTCACTTAGGTTTTGTAAGGAAACAGAAGCAAAAAGGGAATATTCATACTCTATTTTGGTGATGTAAAAGGTAAGCACTCTTGTTGTACTACCTCCATGGGATCTTTTGGATTTGGTTGCTAGATTTGAGCCTTTTCCCCTCTTGCTTTTTCTTCATATATACAGAATGAAGCACTTCTTTGTGCTTTGGTAGTGGAACAAAGAATTAAGCAAAACAAAAAACCTGCAACTCTTCTGAGATGTTGGCAAAACCCTGTGTTTCTTTTCCTTGATTTTTCTTATCTTGCCTACTATGCTCTCTGCTTATTCTCTCCTTGTTTTCCTCAAGACCTCAGCAGCTGTCTGTTTCTAAGATTCTCCCCCCCTGAGTTTAGTGGGGACCTTGAAAGTTGAGCTTTGTCTTAAAACCCTCCCTGGTTCTTTCTCCACGGGAAGCAGAACCAAAATTTCTTCTTGCTTCCTGGCCCAGGCATGAATTCTGCACGTTGGTAGGCATCTGCTTTTGTGGCAAAGGGTTGCTTCTCAGCTTGCTTCAGTGTATGTCAAGTCTTTTACTGCAACCTAGATTGGTGAAACCTGCTATGTTCCCTCCTTTATCAGTGAAAAAAAGCTGGCTTAGCTTGGAAACATCAGACTTTGATAAATGTTGCAATTTGTTCGATATTCTTCTGTATCTTTTATAGCTGCTTCCACAGACATGTATTTTGAAGATTTTCAGGTCAAAGAAATGGTGTGCAATTGCTTTGGAGCAGTTTTTCTGTCTAAAATATTGGTGCTGCACTGCTATTCTTCAGTCAACATCATCTCTCCTCCCTCCTCTTCCCACCCCTCCCAGCAGTTTTATTACAAATTTCTACTGCCAAAATTCACCATTTATGTGCTGGACCTTTCAGAAACCAGGGGGTTACAGCGGTTGTTTCTTAGACCTCTGCCTCTTCTCTCTGTCTCCTGACTTAAGTACACACAGCCTTTTGTATTTTTATTCACCCTGTCTTGTGGTAATTTCCCATTTAGTACTTTGTTAACATCTTGCCATCTTGCATTTGCTTCTGTGTTCTACTTCATCATTTGTATTGCAAACAGAGGTTATAAATATTTTAGCATTATGTAGTGAATAGTTTCAGTTAAGGTTTTAGTCTGTTTATATAAAGCTGCTATCACACCCCCAGGATCATAGACTCAGCACTCTCTGACTCAGTTTGGCGGGGTGACTAGAGTGTGTATTGTGTTGCATTTAATTATATTAGGTTTCTAATCCATGTCATTAAGTTGTATACCTGCAAAGCCCTGATAACATGCAAGTAGCCTCTCTCCAGTTCAGATATTTAGAAATGAAACATGCTTCATGAATTTGTTACCAGTGGCTTTTACTTTGGACCTGTGTAATTTGCAGTTAACAAATGGTGCAGATCAGCTTCTGCTGACAGCTTAATTTAAAGCATGGTGACACCTCACAGTGGGCAACTAAATAATGAAATTAGGGCTTTATTTCAGCAAATTAAGGCTTTAGTTCAGCAAATAAAGGTTTAAAAGATTTATACACACATTGAGTTTATTGTAATAGGATAGATATACTCCAGAGCTCTGATGTCAATTCCCTAGGCAGCTGTAGGCCATAGTTTGCCTGGCCTTATCCTTCTGTCTGCCTTGGATCTGAGGTTCACTGTGAAACAATGCTCAATCTGTTATTAACCAGCTGCCTTTCAGCAGGGCTTAAGCTGTATTTGGGTATGCTGCCTCTAACCTAAACTGCTGCAGCAGCTTAAACTACTGTATGTCTTCCTTCATGTCACTGAATAACCTCCACAATGAGAAACAGGTCACTGTGCTGGGGACAAATCAAACCCTACTGTTCCCTTTTATGCCAGGCTCTGAGCTGGCTGTTGTCTAGATGAAAACTGATAGTTGTGAAGCAGCGAGGAAGAAGGAAATCCTGTGTGTCTGTGTGGGGGAGTCTTGAGGCTCCAGAGTACTTCTGCCTTGGGAACTGAATTTCTTCTTGCATGCTCAGGCCTCACAACTTTCTTATATCTTGAGGTAATAGTAGCCAGGCAGGACATAGGTGAAGCATGCAGACACAAGAGGCAGTAGATGCCTGGAGCTGTGAGCTTTGTGGGGTCTTCACTGGGAGATCAAAGCCAATCCTGGGATCAGATTATGATTGCTTAGAAGAAGCTTGCTGTTGAGCCTGTTCCTGATGTCATGGCAACAGACAATAAATTTCCCTGCAACCCCCATCTCTCCAGTTCCAAAAAGGATTAATGATACAGATCTCCTTTAACAACACTCTTTAAGAAATAATGAAGGGTGGTTTAGCAGAGTCTGAGTCACAGGACTATAAATGTCTGGCTTTATTGGATACACAGGACCATTAGAGCAAAACCTTCAGAGATGGGCTGAGGATCAGCATTTCCATAGAGTCATGAATCCTTCCAGGGACTCCCTCCATTGAAACTCTAATCTTTAAAAAACATAGGCATGGAAAAGCGGTTGGGGGAGTGTGGGTGTGCATGTGTAATATGGATGTTTTCTGAGCAAATTAGGTTGAGTCTGACAAATTCAGATAATTGTCTGGGCACTGGGAGAGAGAGGAGTGCCTAAATAAATGCACTTTAGTAGAAGACATGACAATAAGCTACCAAAGAGCACAGCTTCTCATGACTCATGAGCCCTTCAATGCATTGTTTCTTTTGTCACTTAAGGGTTTCATAGGTTTTCTCTAATAAAGCATTCTACCTCCTCATTCTCATTTCCACCCACTGGCTTCTCACTTCTCTCTTCCTGATGTCTTTTCAGCTACTCTTGCACAGCTCCCGGGGTTTTTTTTGTTGATTTTTTTTTTTCTTTTTTTTTGTTGTTGTTGTTGTTTTGTTTCAGATCAGTGGCATTTTAAATGTCTATAATAATGAGAGTTTCCATGGAGTCAACAGGCAGCTGCAGTCACTGATATTAGACAGATTTAGGGTGGAAGAAGAGAGAGCTTGAGCAGAAGTTGCAGGGAGAAGACAGGGTTGTACTGAGGTTAGCTGACTGAGGAGAGCAAGGAGAGCTGGATTCTTTGTCAGGGCAGATGTCTGTTAGCAAAAGCAATAGACAGAGCTGGAGGTGGCAACACTGATGAACAGCCAGGTAGGGAGCTCAGCAGGAGAAAGACCGTTACAGTAGCATGTGAGTGAGAGCCCAGAAATTTGTGCTTGGGTTTGTGCCCGGAAGACTTTTTGGCAGCATTTAGGGGGAGGTGTAAGTGGAGAAATTAAAACTAAAGCATTCAAAATTTAAGCTGCTGAACATTTAGATTGTTCTGCCAAGGCAAGTGTTAGTTCAGGTGAGATGGAGCTGGAAAGATTTAAGGTTCATATTGTCTGTCTTCAGCATTTTTGAACAGGGCTTTCCTTGTTTGTTCTTTGTTTGGTTTGCACATTTAGTTTCTCTAAGGTCTTTCTCACTGGAGGTAAAGATATGTTCAAATCTGATCCTTAGTTCCTTCTCCATGGACTCTGGGTTAGGTAAAGAGAGTAGCAGGGAGTATAGTCTACCCTCTGTCTCTGGCCTAAATTAGTCTCTTTCCCAGTTACATTCTGCTTACTGGTTTGCCTTCTAGCCTTTTCTTTCTGGCTGCTCCTGACACACACAAACACAGCTGAGAGCCAGGACAATGACAAAAAGTCATAAAGCCTTTCCAGAAATAGCTTCTGCTCCTTCTTTAAGGCCACTTTGTGCAGCCAGACTGTGGCTTTATGTAGATGAAATTAACCTCTGTCCATCCTTTCTGCTAGTAACCAGCTGTAGAGGCTGTAGGTCTTCTTCCCATGTGGCTTGCACTATTTACGTCTTTTCTCAGCATATGCTAAGTTCTGGACTAAAGTTCACTCCCAGGTTCTCTAGGCCAAAGTGAGCACAGTGAGATAAAATGCTTGCTCCTTAGCAGGATGACATCACCTCCCATTACACCTGAGCATGAAAGTCTCGAAGAGGTACATGTTCTCCCATTCTCTCTGTGGCATTTTATCACGGACTTCAGCTGTATGACCCTGAAGAGCTAGGGCTAGTTGCCCTTCCTGTGAAGCCTTTCAGCAGCGATTTGTCTGCCTCTAAAAACCTGGTAATCACGTCACTGCATTCTCATGCTCTGGTCAGTTAGCTTAGCTGCTGTAGGTCATTGAACAAATCCATTGAACAGATGGATTCCTGAGGTACAAAAATCAGGGGACTCTCCACCATTACCCAGGCTCACTGGTGTTACAGCCTTTAAATCAATTACAGACAACCCTGTCTCGAAGTCTCCAGAGACTACCTGATGTGTAATCAGCCTGCAAGGGTTAAATTTCTGCTAGCCGAATTCATTGATGCACATAGCTATGATTTTCATAAGGCGCAGTTTGGCAGAACTGCAAGAGGGGAATTACAGTGATCAATATGCATCACAGTCAGAGCACGATAAAGGTTTCAGCCATGACTTGTTCTGCTGTTCTGCAGAGTGCTGCAGCCCTCAGCAGCTTGAGTCTGGGCCAGCACTTTCAGTGCTACCAAATATTGAGAAAATGCAGGTGTTGAAACTTCTTTTTTTTTGAAGAAAAACATTGGACCACCTTCGTACCTGTGCACTGCCTAGAGATTGAAATAACTTTGTGAAGCCCATGAGCTTTTTCTAAAACACCTCAGTTCTTGGCTTGTACTTACTTACACGATAAAGACTGTGGGCCAGACTGCCTGGCTCTTAGATTTCATCTAAGTATTGTAAAAGGCTGGGTAATAATCCTCACTGCATTCCCTGTGATTTGCACAGCACATCAGAAAGATGCCATTTAAAGCAAGCTGTGCCAAAAAATTTTAAGAATTTGGCCAAAGAGCTGTATATAAAACAAGGTTAATCTCTGGCGTAACTTGCTGTTTCACCAGGCTGAAACAGCAAGTTTTTCCTTTTTCCTTTGAACTTGCTTGTGCACTGGCTAATGAGGAGTTCCTACTGGCTGTGGAAAACCATGGATTTAAAATATTAGCAGAGGGATAAAGGAAATAAAAGAGCGGTGTTAGTGCTCTCTCCATTTCTCTTTCAAACACAGACACGTAGCAGGATAAATGAGAGGAAGACTGTCATGCCAATAAAAAGACAGCGGTCAGTCCTGCAGTCTAGACCCAGAGGATGGCTACCTCCTTCTTCGACCACCACTGGCTTTTTAAATCCATGATCGCACATCAGTTCATTAATAATGAATAATAATAAACTCATATAAAGAATAGTGATAAACTCAGTCCCCAAAATTGTCTTCGCTATGGTAAGGCTCCTTCTTAACCCCGGGGGAAGTGGGGTGAGGACAAACCGCTCTGCACTCCTGCAGCCACTCCAGGCTGCTACCTAAGGAGAGGGGTCTTCCCATCAGTACCCCAGTGAGGAATTTGTGTTACAGCACAGCTCTATCAGTCACACCACACCACCTCTGCAAGTGAGTGGCTCTGGCAAGCCCCACTTGACAGTTGTACAATTAGTGTAATTTTTTAGTCATGGGTTTTATTTTATGTTAATGTCTGTACAAGTGTCCTGTGTGTAGGCAGGCCCTGAATGTTTGGAAGGACCTAACTCTGTCAGCTGTAGCCCTTCCACTTCCTAGTAGCTGCATGATAGGTGACAATATCTGCAGAATGATCCTTGATTCTTATTAATTTGATGTAGAGCATTTTCTGCTGCATTATGTTGCTGGCTCCCTGATATTTTTTTTTAAACTCAGTACAGATAAGCAGTGAAGTGGTTATAACCATGGTGGTGCCAGCTCTTAAGATTTTATCACAGCTCTCCTAAGATGTTTTCCCTGGAGCACCAGCTCTTGGTCATACTTAAATACATAGCAATCTCAGCTAATTTATAATTTAAATTACTTTTGCTTACAGAGCTAAAGGAGGGAGAAAGCAAAAATAGATGACCATCAAAATTCCCACACCAAAAGTAAATATTTATTTGTTCTAAATTTTTGTGATGCTTTAATCCCCCTTAGTGATGGGAAGGGGGAAAGGGAAGCCAATTTGATCTTTTGGAATGTTTGAGTTTGGCATTTCTGCAAACATGCTGTTCTGTTCCTTTGGTATGCAGGCAGTACAGGCAAGTAAAAGATCCTCATATACATTCATAGCAGCTGTAGCAGGTATTGGTAGTACTCATGGGGAGTCAGTGGAGGATGTGACAACTGCAGTATTGAGCAAGGGATGCTCCACAACCCTGGAAATGTTCCTGCGTTCAAGTGAATGCTTCCTGCTATAGCATTTGTGGTTATGTGCTCCCAGTGACATGAGCTGAACTGCAACTGTGTGGAAATGTCTTCCAGAACAAAGCATTAGGATATTTCCCAAAGGACCTGCCAAATACTGCTAGATCAGGATCTTAATTTTTCAACATCAGGATGGTGAATAGTCAAAATCCAAAAGGTACTTGACACGAGTTATGTTAAGTGCAGTACTGTCTCAGCACTACACTGCTCTTTCAGGTTCAGAGCTGTTATATTACCATTCTTTGGCCCAGATGTGGTAAAAATACATAAACATTTTTAACAACTCATGTGCATGACACTTGTCTGCAGACTGAGCCTTTGTCATATGGAAACTTTACAGGCATAGTATAGGTGCAGAGTTTTCAGTGAAATCTGTAGCTCACAGTTCTGTTCAGAGCTTGAATCACTGAAGTACTTAGGCACTTGCTTATCGTTTTCAGCCTGTTTCTGAGTCCTTCTGGAGTTGCTGAGTTAAGCACCTCTGAGAGTTAAGCATGCGGTCATTTGTGTCATGCCTGTGACTCTATTGGAGTCAGCAGGGGCTTCTTCCAGGTAATGACTGCAGGGTTTGGTCGCTTACCTCTCATTATGTCTCCTCTTTTCAGGTACCAAGATTTTTCTTAAACCTGTTTGAATAATCACTATTTTAAACCTTTCCTTGCAGGAGTGTTTGCGTTTGGACTTTTTGCCACTGACATATTTGTAAACGCTGGCCAGGTTGTGACTGGGAACTTGGCTCCCTACTTCCTAACTGTATGTAAACCCAACTACACTGGAAATGACTGTCGGGCCCACCACCAGTTCATAAACAATGGCAACATCTGCACTGGGGATGTGGAGGTGATTGAAAAGGCAAGGAGATCCTTTCCATCCAAACATGCTGCTTTGAGCATCTACTCAGCTTTATATGCCACGGTGAGTGCCAGTGATGATTGCTAACTTATATGAGAGGTTTCTATATGTGCATCTAAATGGGTTGTTTTCTTACAATGGGTTTTTGAAGAGAAAGAGGGTTGTTTTGGGGAGGGCTTTCTTCTTTATCTGTAGGGGAAAATCCCCTTCTCTCTCTGTTTTACCAATCCTAGTATAAGCAAATGCTGGCTGCTTTTGAGACACTGTATGATATGGAGGCATGAGGTCCTAATCTTGTCTTTGCAGCTGATTTTCTCAGCGGCCTTTGAGTATGCATTGAACCTCTACTTCTCCCTGCCCCTGTCTCACGAACGTTAAAATGAAGTTGATGCT
>WEKW01000444.1:202809-231156 GCA_013389905.1 Sula dactylatra
TTCAAGGTTCACCAGATGAGAAACTTCAAGGACTGGTAACAGAAAGAAACATCCTCCCGCAAGGAAGGTCGAGGCATGCCACAGCCATGAAGCAATGACACCAGCGAGAGTCACTGGAACCGGGGGAAAGGTAATTCTGGAGGGGGGAGATTGCGACCACAGACTCAACTGAGGGAGGAGAGCACCCACCACCACCACCACTCCTTTTGAATATGCACAGTGAGTTAAAATCACACTGTAGCCTTAAAATTTAAGCGGAGAAGATACAGACCGATGGAAGAAGAGCATGCTCAGTCAGACCAATGATCATGTATTAGATAGGCGTGGTGCGTTAACTGTCAGGTATACATGTCAAAAATGGGCTCCAGTAGGTGTGCATGCTAGGCGGAGAGATCCCCCATGCACCCGGCGCCAAATAAAGCAATGCCTGCTCTTTAACACGCCCAGTGTTAATGAGTTTTATTCCCAGTTTTCGGCGACAGGTGTCTGCTTGCTGGGATCACAAACGTCCCTGTCAAAGGGAAACGCAAGGAGCCTGGGCAGAGCCGCCAGCTGCATCAGGCACAGCATGTGTGACAGATGTCCAGCAAAGGAGCAGGAATTATTTCGCAAAGTTACAGCTTCAGTTTTATAAAGTGTGAGCGTCTTTCATTTGCCATTTTGGGCGAACATTTTTCCCATTCTCAATTTTAACAGAAGCGATCTCATATATCAGTAGATTGCTTCTCAACAGGCACAGAGGTTTATTTGAACTCAGGTGCATAGAGACCGACAGGACCACAACCAAAACAGAAAAGAGGTGCTGTTCCTGACTGTGGTGTCAGCCTATGGAGAGTTTTTTGTTAAGTCACTTGCTCTTCATTCATGGTTGAGGTCAGGACAGGCTAAACACATGCATTAATCATGCAACAATTGCATCCACATGAGGGAGTTTGGCTATTTATTGCCTGTGTGAAAGAGTGGTTACTAATGCAAAGAACAGGAGGAGCTTAGCGGGTGGTGACTTTGCCTGTTTTCCTTCTCCTCCTGGCAGGAGCTGCCCGCAGAGCAGGTGCCTCCTGCTGCGCAGGCTTGGTCCCGGGTGGCTCTGAAGGGAGTGTGGGGGGGTCTCTTTTGGGTTGCGTGGTCTTTGCTGGTTGGTGGGCTGCTCCAAGGTGTCACTAGTTGATTGGTGTAGCATGTTGCCAGACAAATGTTCTTGTATAACCTTAGGTCTGCTATTTCTGACATTTATGCCTTTTTTTCATACAACTGTCTATTTGTACTTTAGCTAACAAAGCTTACATCTCTAACAAGTACATAGTGACATACCAAAGGTCAAACTGTGGGCCAGGATGCCTCTCTGCATGTTTTATGTTAATTATTGTAGGAAACGCCACTGCAGAAGTGATTTGGAAAAATACTCTTTGCCCAGCACTAACCCAGCCTGTGCCACCCTAACTCAGTGTATAGCGACCTCGTCACACCAACCATGATTATCCAGAGGCACGAGAAGCTTCTGAAGGGAGTGTTATTTATTTGAGGCCTAAGTCCAGTGCACTGCTCACCGTGTACATCTCTTAGGTTTTCTCAGTGTCTGTCAGACTTCAGTCAGCAGGATTAATGTCCCCAGCTGTATCACTACTGGATTTTTTCTCTTTGATCTCCTCAGGGTTTCTTAAGCTCACCAGCAGTAACACTTTGTGACTTAATCTTTGCATAAGCTACTGAAAACAACAGATGTGTGGAAGAGGCTGTAAAATTTATACAGAATAAAGAATCGTGAGATAGAGGTTAGTTTCAATTACTGTTTTATTCCCATAATTGAAGACACAGTCAGGTTTTGTAATTCAGGATTTTGGCTGCAACATGTGGTAATGGGCAAGGGTATGTATTTGAATTGCTAGGGAACTACTTAATCTGCCTACTATTCTAGGGATTAAGTTTAAACCAGAGGGAGAGCGGATTCGTGATTCATTGGCAGCTGTTTGTTGTATGGAAAGAATTCCCCTTCCTTGGGATGGGCAGATGAAACAAGAATATTTCCTTGGTAAATTGTGGGAGTGAAGGGTGGAGAGGAAGCTAATCCATTTTATCTCCAGTTTTGTTTGGGGTAAGGGAAATCAGATTTCTTTGTTTTTCTCTCATTTCTGAACATCTTCCACCTTGTGGAGAGGGACAAGATGAAGAAAGTTTCCTGCACTTTCAGTAGGTGTAGCTGGCAGTGAAAAGTGACTGTGTGGCAGCCATGTCAGTCTTCCCAGACACAACATACTGTCCTCTGCAAGCCAAACTGTTAATCTGAAAAAGAAACAAAAAGGAGGGGAAAACAGTTAGCTTGGAGTAAAGAAGACAGATGTAGAAAGACAGCAGGGGTAACCAAGCAGGGCAGAAATCACAGAGTGACATCCCTGGTGAACATGGAGCAACAGCAGGGGCGGGAACAAAAGGAGCCTTAGGAAGGTGACAAGATGTCTCCCTTCATGGTGAGCAGCTCCTGTCTGTGCTGAGGGGGAAACCTCATACCTGTGCCCGCTTGCGGAAGGCCTCTTGCGCAGCCTTCTTGTTCTCACTTTTGCCCACCCATGCTGCCAGGGCAGAGGCTTGCAGGGCTCTCCCATATGAAAAGGTCAGTTTCCAAGGCTTAGGCAGAGGGGACTGATTCATGGCGTTCAGGTTGACAGAAGCCTCCTCTTCACTCTGACCTCCAGACAGGAAGCAGATGCCTACAAGAAAGAGGTTTCAGGGCTTAGAAACCTGCAATCCCTGACCTTTACATGCCAGAGGAGCAAGAGTGTCAGATATAGGAGCCAGGCCAGCAAGAGCGACAGTGTGAATGTATACATAGGAATGAATCGGGAATCACCAGGAACAGCAGCTGGAACGGTGCGGAGAAGAGTAGTGACAGTTGCTACGGCTACATCCTGAGGGGTGTACTTCTTGGGGCAGGAATGCCCAGCTGTCACCATGTTGGGTTTCAGCAGCGTTCCTTCCAGGTACACATGATGATCATTCAAGGCCTTGTAGACAGCAGCCAGAACCTGAAAACAGAAGGGTTGGATACAGACCTCTGCTCTAATCTTCACCTCCACCTGCTCTGGAAAGGCAGCTTATTCCTTGGGACTGTGAGAAGATCAGATTGAACTTTGCTTTCTCATGAAATTTATCACAAGGGTTGCAGGCCTGAAGACACCACTGCTTTTGAGATTACCAGGATACCACTCTTCCTATTTACTGGATTTGTTCCCGCAAACTGAGGAACTGAAAGAGAGGCAAGTGGAGAATGCTTATATTGGCAGTTTGAGTGAAATCCAAAAACATGGATTCTGCTTTCGCATTCGCTATTAACTGATTATTTGACCGTGAACAACTCGTTTCTGTGATGCAGTTATAAAGTGCCTTTTTGGTCAACACTCTTTGAGATCTGTGAACACAAACTCCACGTAAGATTAGCTACTGATCTGTGAAAGGGAGGAGAGGGCAGAAACCTCTTACCTTTTCTGTGACATACTGACAGCGCTGGAGATCATGGTCTCCATCAGGCAAGATTTCTGGCTCCACAATGGGCACCAAGCCATGCTAAGAAAAGAAAAACAGGGACGTTTTTGGGAGTGTGGAAGAAAAACTGTTGTCTACCCTGATTCTGTTGGTATTCCTTCTTGCTGCACTGCCCTTCTTCCTCATCTTTCCCAAAACCCTCACAGAGGTCCACCTTTCAAGTTACCTAGCGTGTTATCACAGGGAACAGTGAGAAGGGGCAAGAGCATCTCAGAAGAGGTTGATGGAGGGCAGATACCTGCTGGCAGATGCTGGCATAGCGTGCCAACGTGTTGGCATTCTCTTGGATGGCAAGTTGAGAGGGTGTTGTGCTGGAGATCTTCAGCACTGCACGCCACTTGCCAAAGTCAGCACCGTCTTTCTTGTACTGGGCACAGCGCTCAGCCAGTCCATCCAGCCCTGCAGGTGAAAGAACAGTGCTTCACTGCGAGCCGTTCTTCAGGACATAGCTCTGAAATGTACTGTGACACTAGCCAAGGCTGTGACTCAGGTGAGTTGCCCCTTGGCTTTTGCTGCACCAGTCATAGCTTAGGCTCCTTAGACCTCTCCTTACCTTGGGTGGTGGTTTCTCCATTTGTTCCTGCTAGGGGCACTGTACCTTTATCCAGCTGTGGAACCAGAAAAACAGGAAGGGTTACAGAGACATGGAGATCAGTCTTATCCTTATCTTCTACCTACGGCTAGTCTGTCTTTGCAGGCTGACTGAGTAAAGTATGGGGCTGAACATGCTAAGGGTGCGAAGGAGGGAAATGTTGGAGCCAAGGGAAAACAAAGGAGTGAATTGGGTAAGAGGAAGGGGCAATGTGTAGATGGCTGCAGGGAATGGCTCAAGAGCTCTGTCAGATGTGGCAAGGACTGGATTTGGGTTACTGCATGGAGGGATTTAATTGCAGTGAATGCTGAGTAGATGGGAGGCAGTGGATGAAAAGTTCCTGCATCAAATGCAAATGTGCCCTTAGTTAGTTGTACAAAAGCAATGCAGAGAATGGTGGCAGAGATCCTCCAGTGATTTTAAAACCAAGCACAAAAAATTTAAAAAAGGGTTTGACAGAACAGAGTGCAGCCCCATATATAATTTTCACTGGAAATGGGGTTTGGGATATGCTGCCAGCCAGACATGTACAGATGCTCACCTTTATTCCCACCACAATGCCTTTGTCTTTGATGAGAGCTGGAAATGGCTTTCCGCTGCTGTCTTTCTGATAGAGAGTCTCATGGAAGAAGATCACTCCCCCAATACTCTGGTTGATAGAAGCATCTGAAGAGAAGAGGATCTCTCGGAAAGCCCGGCGATTCTCCTCTGTGTTCTCCACATTGATCTTCTGCAGCCTGTTCCCCATGGTACCTAGCAAGGTGCACAAAGGACAGGCAGAGAAGTATTAGGCTTGGCTGGCCCCCTCATCTCCGTATGTAGTACTGAACTGGCACTTATCTTCCCTTCTCAACCCATAGTTTGTCAGCTTTTGTGGCTATGGATGCAGCCCTGACTGGCTGAGTTGTTCCTGCTCAGTTTTTAAGTGGTTTTAATTTACTCCACTGATTTCAAAGATGAAGGAAACTTAAGGAAAAGTCTTGGGTACTGCTAGTTGATTGATATCCAGAACTCACCCACTGATTCATCTGCAGCTAGGATCCCCTTTCCTGACGCCACAATCCGCTGAGCAATGTCTGAAAGAGCTTTCTTCTGCTCTGGAGACAGCGCTGGGAACTGGTGGGTCATGTTGACTTATCTGTGGAAGAGAATTACTGTTGCAAGCTGGGGGAGGCTGTGTATACGAGCTGTGAATCAGAGACACCACTCAGGCATTTCTGTTGGAGGGCTCTCTGTGCGTGTCTGGTCCATGTTATCATAGGCACATGCCCAGAAATGCATTTGACTTCTTCTCGGCTTGGTGTGTATGGCAAAACTAGAAGAAAGAGCTGCAGGAGCAACATTCTAACACATCCTTCCAGAACCAAAGTGGGAAAGACTGCATTTTACATGGATTTGCTCAGAGACTAAAGGAAGGTCAGTCTGTCATAAAAACATGCACCAGGCTAACAAGTATGGTAATTGCAGACTCTGCAAACTTCTTTGCAAAGCACTTAACGACTTTTTGGTACAGAAGAATGCCAGTTACCACATTGCTCACGTTTACATATTTCCTAACAGTGTCCCTCTCCCATTTCCTGGCCCGTGACAGCAATATTTGCTACTTTGTCTAGTGGCCTTTCTATTCCCACCCTCCTGACTTGCTTTGTAATTCTCTCCTCCCCATGGCTGCTTTCAGAACTGTAGCGCATTGCTCACTCTCTGTAAGACCTGGGGGTTTAGAAGGATTCACTACCCGTTTCTATATTTTCAGCTGTGGCAGAGGCTTACCAGCTGCAGATACCCAGCACCTGAAATCCAGGCTCTGGAGTGTTATGACAAAATGCTTAATCTTATTAAAGTTTTGATCACATGGCATTAAATTACAGTTTCTCAGATCATCTGAATAGTCCAAGTTACTTTGCTATGTGTATAAGCCTGTAAGCCTGAGACATAAAGGCTCTCTTCCCTCTGTTTATCATATTCTATAGCTAAAGCAGCCCCTATGTTTTTATCACCAGGTGGTAAATCCACGACATGAATTATTAAAAAAAAACACAAAAGACCTCCAATAACAAGTATTCCTCCAGAGGGGCAGGCCTTCGGGCCAGCCTCTGCATTTTCTATTCCCAAACTCAGCCTTTGAGGGGAGTGAGAACATGCCATTTCCCATCTCACCATGTGCGAGAGATGGCCAGCAAATATGTCTCCCCATACAAGCATGTACGCAGCCAAGAACTCCATCTTTCCCTGCATACAGATATTATGTTGCCAGTCAATCCTTGTCTTGCCCTCCCTGCTGAAGGGCATAATGGGGAGAAAGGATCAGGGGTCTCTCTACTACTCATGATAGGGTAACACAGTTCTGTCCGCTATGCCAAATGGTGCCGGAATTTTCTGGCAACAATGCCAGCTCAGTACTGTGACAGCTTTATAGTTGAAGGTTCTTTGCTTTTGGTAATGTTGTTGTGGGAGATTCAAATGGTGGTGTCTACCAGTACAGACCAGTCAGATGCAGTGTCCAGATGTCTGCTTTACCTTTTTGTGAGTTGTTTGAGACTAGAATTAGTCCTATGCCAGTTATCAACAGTGAGTCATTCTAGGTTTAGAGGGAATTTGAAGCAGTGCCATGATGAAGACTGCATCAAATGGGTGAGGGTTCCTTCCTTTTCCAAGCACTGAAGTGCCTTGCTGTGGTTCTGCAAAAGCAGGTTTTGCTGAACTCCTTTCTCTGTATGCCAGGCTGTGGCCAGAGCTCTGGGAAGCATCCTTCTGCAGCGGTGACCCCAACTCCATCACTCCCAGCTGTTATCTTTTTCAGCCCACCTAAAAGAACTTGAAGAGTTCTGGTTTATGCTGCATAGCTAATTAAGTTCACCTGTAACCCTCCTTATCCCTCACCTGCTTTCTGTGTCTGATATGTCCCTTAGAAATAGGAAACCAGCTTGTTATTACCATTACTGTAATAATAGTTTGTGTGGTAAGCACTTCAGTCAAAACCATAGCACTGTTAAATAAATTGCTATGCAAAATGATGAGGAATCACTCCAGTAGTTCATAGCCTCTGTGGAAAAGACTGGAAAATTGTGATCTGGCAAGAATATGATCTTGTCCAAGGTCAAAGTTAATGAATTGCTTAATCACTAATGGGATTTCAGAGTTGCAGTTTGGAGGTACGCTACAGCACAAGTAGGTGTTTCCAGAAAATCTTTAATCCAGCTAGCTGAATTACAAGATCATCAGTCACCCTAGTTATGTTATTATGGGTATACTTTATCTCCAGCAATGCAATAAGCAATGAGACTAATGTCTGGTGTATCTTGCTTGTTTACAATGTTTGCATAAAGATAACAAAGAGACAGTTATCACTCAAAACCAGCCTGCAAAGCAAATTGCCAAAATATGGAAATACAAGTTTTCAGTGGATGATGCTGGTCCAAGTGAGTACTCTGAGAAACAGAAACAGTACAGTGTCATTCCAGAATGATGAATTGGAAGACAGCAGATTAGTTCCAGTTTCCATACAAGTGCCTCATAGGGCATGAAGAAGTAGGTGGAGTTCCCAAAAGGCTCCCCAAAGTGATCTGTAAGGCCATGGTAAGTGGTTCCCAGCTACCCTGCTGAGCTACAAGGATGAATAAAATGCACAGTGTTTCTATCTGAAATGGTGGAGAAATGAGTGTAAAAGAGCAGTTGTAAAGCTAATGATAGCTCTAAGGTCCAGAATGTTCAAGGACCCTTGATTTAGGACTTTATTTTTCTGTGATTCTTTCATGAGGAGCATAATCTTTGAGGATCTTCCCCGCTGGATTCAGAAAGGGTGTCTCTGCTGTGCGGTACTGCTCTGAGCATTTAAAGGGAAGTGGAGAAGCTTGACGCTTCGGTAACACTTCATACAGCTGCCTTGTAAAGAATAAGCTCCCACCACATCCACAGAAACATTAATGTCCCCCCCTTAAAGAGCTGGATATGTCACCTTACAGGTCCTCAGGAAAAACAGTTGTACCCAGGCTGCCAAAGCTGCACAGCTCATTTCATTCTTCTGAGAACAAAGCCTATTTATGTTATTATTCTGCTTTATTTGTTTAATTTGGCAACTTTTCCAGGCAGAAAAAAGCTCAAAGGAACTGTGTTCTCAGGAACAGCATCTAGGAGTTGTCCCACCGCTAAAGTTTTTCCAGTAGTTTTATTTTATTTACCCATTTTAGGCTGAGGGCTAGTATCATAGTGTCACAAGCTCAGGTGATTTGACATTGTATGAATACAATGTATTCTCTTTGTGGTAACTGCTTACATAACATTTTTTAAAAATGGAAGAAAAAAACAAGAATAAAACTGCACAGAATGCACAAAATCCCCAGCTTTATGGCTACCTTGAGTGTTTGTCAGGCTTCAGCAGCTCCTTAAGCAAACAAAGTCTTTTTTTCAGACCCCAGCCCATGACCAGCAGGAGGTGGGGGTGGCGGGAAAGGGGACAGCACAGTTGTAAAAGTAAATATTGCACTGCTGAAGTCTCAAGTTTTTCTCAGCTACCACAATGGAGGACTGCAGGGGAAATATCTTCATGGTTATCAGCAGAAGCACTGCATCCTGTTAATATTAATAGTGAGAACCAAAGGGCAGAGGCAAGACGAACAGCAGAAGGAACAAACTATTACATTCCACTTCAGGTCATCTTAGAACATTAATACTTCATTGGTGTCT
This sequence comes from Sula dactylatra, assembly GCA_013389905.1. Classification (NCBI taxonomy): domain Eukaryota; kingdom Metazoa; phylum Chordata; class Aves; order Suliformes; family Sulidae; genus Sula; species Sula dactylatra. The sequence goes on from WEKW01000444.1 coordinate 211,622, forward strand.
TTTCTTTCCAACCACCTCAAGTGACTGGCATCTTCTAAACTTATAGAAAATCTCACCTGAGTCCTGGTTTGCAGACAGGAAAAGGTTGGATTAGAATCTGTAAGTTTTTTTCTTGGGTCTCTTCGTTGCCTTCTTTTATAAAATTGGTTCCAAAAGTGCAGGACCAAACCCTCGAAATACAGGTTGTATCCCATGCATGTAGCTTTTCCTGTTCAGTTACTAGTAAACACAGCCCTTCAACGTCATCTCTGACAGCAATACAAACAACATGTGCACGCCGATGCACTGTGCACACAAGAGATTCTGCTTTCAAAGAGGTTTGAAGGTGTAAAATGTGCATTTAAAAATAAATAAATACAGTTGATAGGGAGAATGAAAAGTATTCAAAAATTTAGCCCATCACATGTAGGCACAGTGTTAACCTGACTGGATTTATTCCTCATTTACACTTGTATGCTTAGGAGAGAGAGACACATAATGAGTTATGCACCTTATATTCTCATTACAGTGGATAAATCTGTTTATCGGCCTCAATTCTCTATGGAGCTCCATTAAAAAGCTGTTTCTAAGTGAGTCTGGTTACTTGGACATTGGGCAAACTGATAGGTATGAACGGCTGGGCAAGCCTGGCCCTGTCCTGCTGACAGAGCACATTCTTATTTAACCTGCAGATGACACCAAGCTGTCAGGACTAGTTGATACGCTTGATTGCTGGGCAGCCATCCAGAGGAGCCTGGACGGGGAGCAGGAAGAGACCGACCAGGAACACCGTGAAGTTCAGCCAGGACAAATGCCCAGCCATTGCCCTGGGGGCAGAGCCCTGGCAGTGATCCCACCAGGGCTAGTGGGATGGGGAAACAGCTCTTTGGAGAAGGCCCAGAGCCCTGTCAGGCAGCAAGCTGAGCAGGGGCCAGCAACAAGGGCCAGCAGCATCCTGTGTGGGCAGGGGTCCAGCCCAAAAAGCCTGGGGATTGTCCCCACAGGGATTATCCCCACTCTGCTCAGCACTCTTTAGATCACATCTGGGTACTGCATCCAGTGTTGGGCACCTGCAGTACAGGAAAGACATTGACAAACCGGAGTGAGTTCAGCAGATGCCACCAAGAAGCTCAGGGGCTGAAGCACTTGCTCTGCGAGGAGAAGGCTGCAGGGCTGGGTCTAGTTCAGCCTCGAGCAGAGATGGCTTCAGGGCACCTCTCAGCAGCCCCCAATACCTACAGAGTGGTGATCGAGGAGGCAGAGCCAGGCTCTTCACAACGGCATGTGGCAGGAGAGTGAGAGACAACAGGCATAAGCTGAAACTAGAGAGATTCAGACTGGATATGAAGAATTTTTTTTTCACTATTGGGACAGCCAAGCAGTGGCGCAGATTGACAGAGAGGCTGCGGTGTCTCCATCCTTGGCGGTTGTCAAGACCCACCTGTATAAAGCTGTGAGCAGCCTGGTCTGACCTTGTGTCTAACCCTGCTTTGAGCAGGAGGTTGAACAACAGGCCTCCTAATGCCCCTGTCAGCCTGAATTACCCTGTCACTCTGTGTGAGTACTTGCTTCAGGGGGTTGAAGTGGAAGTGGTGCCTCCTGCATGAAAGAGCTCTGAGGGAAGAATAGGGTGTGTCTCCCTTTATCTTTGCAGTGAGAGTGAAGGTAGAGCAAACTGTTTCATTCCTGGGTACTAAAAAGTGAGTCAAGGGTATGGGACAAAAAGACATATTCAGACTTCCGTCACCTAGAAAAAGCAGCAGATGTTTTTGACTGACATACTAATTTCATCATCTTGATAGGTGCTTTGGGGCATATATGATGGTAAATTGCCTGGTTGGTTTTTGCTCTCTCTTATGTGGGTTAGAACAAGGTTTTTTTCTGTCTTCATGCTCTCTCTAGGGACCTTGCTTTAACATCCTACCTCAAGTGGATGGGAGTATGTAAGACCTGCAGTTCCCTGTCCTGATTCCTACATTAGCTTCAGAGCTACACTCAAGCCCTGAGCAAATGTACCCCATTTCATCTCTCTAGCAAGTATGAAAGGAGATTATGTACTCAGGAACCTGGCCTCTGTAGTCAGTGCAGAGCACTCTTGGAGGACTCGTGATGGTTAGAGGTGGCTGAGGTAGCAAGAAACTGGTTTATTGGAAGTAAGTGTGGTCATTAGGGTGAAGCTGCTTCTCTCTCAGGGCTGGGCTCTTCTCTGAGAAAGTAAAAAAATGCTGTCAGACTTGCACGGGAATTCAAGTCTTGTAATGCCAGCAGGGGAGGCTGGGGGAGCGGTGGTGAGGGTTTCAGGTAGGCTAAATAATTTTGGGTGCCAGGCACGTGGGTTAGTTGAGAAAGTGATGGAGAATCACAGACTCAGTGAGGATTTGGGTTTGTTGTGCAATTTCCTGAAGCTGGCTGCTCACAGCTTGAAAGGTTACAACCTAATGCAAGAGCAGTTTTTAGTTTTCTGCGCTGCGGACTACTTCACATCCCCCTGCCAAAGAATCTTATCCACACTACTGCACTAATACTTCAGGAGAAGCCGCACAATGCATACACATAATTACACTGCTGTCAGCACTGGTGTTTGTCAGGACCAGCTGCATTCTCCAGTACATTCTCCCCTCTCCTTGCAGAACGTAGGTTTATATACTCCACAAGCATAAACAAACACATACAAAACAAAGCAGCAGAAAGAAATGCAGGTATATTTTTGCTCTACTCCCCTTAGACTAAGGATTCACTTACTCCAGGAGTTCTGAGTGACTAAGCTAAGTTAGAAAGCCAGTGTTAGCAGCAAATGGGTCACACTGGAAGATCACTGCAGAATGGCTGAGTGCTTATTTCTTGCAAGCTGTTCCTGGAACAAAAAAATAAAAACAAAACCAAAAACAACTCCCCGAGACCACTTTAGATAAACACATTGTGTTTCAACTGCTGATATACGTACCACCTTTACAGTTTAGAAATGAAATTATTATACTTACCTGTTTGTGGACAGTTCCTCTGCTGCTACAGGCTTCTGGTGAGGTGGTTGCAGGCGAAGAGACCCAGTCCTTCCAATCACTAACTTTTATAAAATTCTTGACAGTTCCCCCCTCCCTCCCGTTCATTCTCCCTCCTCCCCAGGCTGGCTGGGGAGGTGTCATTGCTCAGGGTAGGTCATTGGCTGTCTGACCACAACCACGCACAACCACGCTCACTCCTGGGGTTCCTCCCCTTTCCCCTCCCCTGTATATATGAGGCCCTTCATGATGTGGCGAAACTGAGATGTTTTCCAGTTGTTTCAAATTATTCCTCCTCTTTCTAAACTGAAAAGAACTACAAGAGGAGCCATGGAACTTGTTTACAGGGATCTTGGCCATAACTTTCCATTTAGGGTTAGATATTTTAGAAGCTTAGACTTAAGAAACTAGACAGTGCAGGAAGGAAGAGTAGAAAACAAAATGCAGAAACAATGAAACTGAGCCTTAATTGATGTGAGTTACTATCATTTCAGTGGCTTCCTAAGTGTAACACTGATTTTCCTTACTTGAAAATTTAGCACAGAAACATTTTCCTTTTCCAGTTAGTATATGGAAAGACAAAATGTGATGCTAGAGTATCAGGGTTAATGAAACAGCAAACTCTGATTTCCTTTAATGCAGCGTATGTGTGAGAATGGTGGTTACCAGAAGAAATATGCCCACATTGAGCTGCACAAGTGCAAGCCATATTTTCCACCAAAATCCCATTGAAACACCTACCCATATCACAATGACGTACAAATTTCTCAGTTGCTTAGCAAAATTTTTGTGAAAAATGCTAATGCTCTAGAACCGCTACATCAGTATTCAAGTTTATATGAAATCACACTACAGCTATTCACCAAATCCAGGTAGACAGACTTGGTTATTTTTTAAATTTTTTTACCCCCATGCTGCAGGTCAGTACCCATGGAGGGAAGTACAGTGTAAGGACTGTTAGGCAAACACCATACCCTCAGCAACAACATGCTCTGTGACCTTGGACGTTAGCATGTCTTTACCACAAAGACCCAGTGTTTGCCTGAAGAATGACGTAGTTTCTCCATTTGTTTGGCTCATGTAGTGACACCTTTAGCCTTTACACGGACACGGTGAGACATCTGATTGCTCTTCTCACTGAGCAACACTGTCTTCATTAGGGCACTTCCTCCTTGAGCCCATCTCTTCTAGAGCTGCATGCCAGCCAAGGTCAGTGCCTGTAGGAAATCTTAACACCTTACATGCTGCCAGCAGTAGCACTCTGTGACAGTCAGCAGAGAGACCTCTGAAAAAACTAAGGACACAGTCCAGTTGAAGACCTTGTGCTTGTGTTGTTTTGTTTTCTTTAACATTCTTCTTCCTGATCCATACCTTTTTGCTGAAGAGTGATGTGGCATATAACATGGACATAAAGCCTTCCCTGTTTTACGGTGTTTCCTTTATATTCCATTTCTCCCATCCTAGCAGAAAGATGAACCTGTGGTGTATTAAAGTTTCTCCACCACAAACAGAGGCATCTAGTATGTATTAAAAATATTTTAATGAAATACTTCATCATCTAAGACCCTCCTGAGACCAAGAAAGTGTGATACTGATGGTCTTCTTCAGGGCCACAGAGAAAATCAGAGTCTGAGACCTGTCATTCCTGGTTTGATTAGAAGCTGTAACAGGTAGGGAAGTACTTGGAAGTGTTTCTTTCCCAGTGTCATCTGTGATATGGTCTGACAGGCTACTAGAGAAAAGCTGGGGGGAGCCTTCTTGAAAAAAATAGTGTCTGACATTTAGAAACCACTTTAGATGATCCCCTGCAGCCCACCTTGTGTTCTTAACTCTGTCAGAAGTATATATGTATTTCCAGGTGGGTAATGGCTAGTATGTGCCTTTCCAGTCCTTCTGAGCCAATACCCAGCACTTCAAACACTAGGATTACAGGTCCTAGCAGAGATTCTGAGGACTGATGAGAAAAAAAAGTGAATGGACAAGATAGTTAACTTTTTCACTTAATTTAGAAATGGGAGCCTTTTCAGGCAAGGATATCAAATGTCACTGTAATGTTCAGGACTATTAACATGCAGACCTATGACGCTAACCATGCTGTACAGAAATTAGTGGTACAGTAATATTAAAATGGCACTGGAAAAGAGAATATCCTTTCATCATCACAGCTATGTAATCATAGTTTGGGGATACTTACACCTCTAAAAATTAGGTTGTAGTGGTATCATGTATCCTTAGATGCTAAGAGGATTAAGTTTGCATCGTGAAGGAAATGCAGCATACTTGCATTTAACCAAACAACTAACCTGCCCCATAAAAAATATAAAATCATTGCCTACACTAATTATTCTACGGTAAAATCGGTGTACTATCCAAGCTGTAAACCTGTCTCATTTAGTTAGTGTCTGAACTCATAGCATTGCCAACTCTCTCAACTTTCCAGTGACCCAACTAATTCTGGAATGGTTTCTGGTTTTGTTTGAGCCTTTTTCAGAGTAACGTGATGCAGCCATGTGGCTGTAGCTAGCAATAGGCTGTCTGCTGGTGTAAGCACCCTTGGTAGAGGACGCTACATCTAGACATTACTTTGGCAGAGATTGAATTTGTGACCATGGACAGCATGACTTTGATACAGGCATTGCAATACAGGAAGACTGGGACATCTTTGGTGGACATGGAGTGGGAGGAACACCAGAGCCCTAGTGGAAAGTATATTCAGAGGAATAAGGATGCAGGTCATGAATCAGATTTGGGGGCTTCAGGAAAACAGGAGGCAAAAAGAGGCAGAGATCATGCAGATGAATGTTAAAGGGTACAGAAAACAACTTTGTGACAAAGTGGCTCAGTAACAGCGTGAAACAGATGACCGTTTATAGCATCCACTGTTGCTTATGTTGCCACCCATCTTACTGGTATGTGAGATTTGTCTTCCGCAGTTTGTAGGGCTGGCCATGCAGTCAAGGTTTCCTGTGGGAGTTCAGTTCCTGAGGAAGCACCAGCTCTTCTCTGCCTCCCAGGGTTCCTCATTCCCCTCTGCCTCCGGCATAGGGAGGGGGAAGTACTGCAAAGATCCCAGGATGAGGATAAGGACAGGGAGAATGTGAAGGAAGGGCAGTTGAGCTAAAGAACAAGTACTCTTAGTACTTGTTAAAAATAAAAATAATTTTAGAGACTATTGCAGTGATTGCTGGTCCACTTTTCTAGTGAAAAGAAAAATCTTTTAATAGAAAAAGGATTACTAACTATTTTTTTGAGAGTTTTAGATGTGTAAGAATTGATTACTTAAATACATATCTAACTAAATAAGGTGACGGAAGTTTTTCTGCACGGATTATGGCTTTTTATGTTAATAAGAAAGCTGATATAAACGGTCTTGCAATATAAAAATCTTTACAGCTCACTCTTGTGTTTGAAACATCACTGCAAACAAGGTGCATAACTAGTCAGAGAGCTTAAATGTTCATTGCTATGCCTTTTATAGAGTGGAAACAAAAAATGGTGATCAGCTGTAGAGGTGAATAATGTTATAACACAAGTGTCTAGCATTTCATCTCACAAATGTGGCACAGCATAAGTGAATTTTGTGTTTTAATGGCTTGGAGATTTTGCTGATACTGACATTTCTATCTGAAATTACTATACAAAAGTTGACAGAAATACACATTTAAAAATTTTGAAGACCACTAAAAACTGTCTTTACAGGTGGCTTGGGTTATTATTTAGGTCTTAATTTGTGGGTTTGCTTTCCTGAGTTTGACAATGCAAGTACTGGATTTTTGTAGTATAAGTTAATTGCTGTCCTTGTTATATCCAACTTTACTGTCAAAGGATCTGTCAGTCTTGCACTGAAGTTCTGAGTGAAGACCATTGCTGGATGAAGTACATTAAAATCAATGTAAAGCTTGGCTTAAAGGCAACAGGTAAAAAATTTAGAATTGCTTATGTTTCTTTGGGTTGATGATTGTGTTTTCTGTGTGTTTCTAGCAGTATCATTCCAATACTGATTTTGCCTTTAATTACTCATATTAACTAGCATTTTAAATTAAAATAATAGGTAAATGTGAAGAGAGACAAACTGTAGTACATCTGAGAAAGATGAAAAAGAAAGAAATGGATGAAGCAATTTCAGAGATTACGTGGTCACCAAGAGAAAAATGAAAAAATTAAAGCTTCCCTCCGCACCTCAGTAAATGAAGTACTATTAATCTTAACAATTTTGTATGTGGTCAGGCCCATGAAAGAGTTTGAAATAGAATGGAAAAAAACACTGGAATTGGAAGAATGTCTGAGTATAATATGCATCCACGTGAAAAACACCTGGCTCTGTGTGCCCCAAAAGAGTGCTGCCTGCGTGATGAGGTTAAAGTCTAATCAGAGCAGACTCCAGCCGAGTGGAGTCTGCCTCCTCCTCACCTCTCCACACTGTGCTGGATGTTTCCTGTTTTCTGTACTCTGCAGTCTTGCTTAACTGTCTCAAAGTCCAGCTTGTTCAACCCTATCTAATCAGAGGTATTGTTTATTAAGTGGTTTGTTTTACCCATTCACCTACAGCTGTCACCCCCAATGCATAGACCCTGGCCTTTAACTCCACTGAAGGAAATTACCTGTATTTCTGGCTCCACAGCTGTGTCTGCTGAGACTGAGGCCCACAAAGAGCACTGAGGGGATTGCACAGGGAGGGTTTCTTGCTCTTCGTTCTTTGCATTTTAAAGCTGGGCTGCAACAAACACCATGACTTGGAATGAAACACAGGCAAGCATGTAACATTACTGTTATCAAAACCCAAATCTTTGTAATAATTTCAATAGCAGAGATAGCAAACAAGGTTACAACTTTAAATCAGGCTGCCAGTGGCAACATTTTTGGGCTGTGCAAAATAGCTGTAACAGGACATGAAGATAAATGCAGTAATGACATTGGTCTCTATGCTTTTCTGTTGACATTTTGTTTTTAAAAAAGCAAGTACGCAAACAACTGGCTGCTATAATGGGAGACGTAACTGTTTATCTAAGCAGTACCTAGTCCCCCAAAAAAGAATACTTCGGTGCTGCGTGCTAACAGTGGCATACAATTTGCAACATACAAACTACAATGGATGTCTGAAGTGGACCAGTTTGCTGAAAAGGCCATTGTAGATGCAGTTTCTGCACTTCTGGAGGACCACTGGACACCGTGGCAGAAATGCAGAGGAAATAGGCTCTGAAGAATATATAGCTTGCCAGAAGCTTACTAACAGGGCAGGAAAATAGAACACTGTTTTTCTTTGTCAACATTTAAAAATCACCAGTGGTTACACAGCTGGGAATGTGGCATTCATAGCTTGCCATGCAGAACAAAGTCTTGGAATTGGACATCGATATTGCTGACTCTTAGCCTATAGGTGCATGAATAAACTGGCTGATGGGGCAGATTCTCTCAAACCATCAGCTGTCAGGACAGATAGTTTGTGGAAATGAAGTTAGTCTAGCAACAGAGACACATGCAGACTAGAAGCACAGACCATGGAGTACCTAATTCTATATGCATTTTTGGCAGATGTATGTTTCACTGAAGATTATTCAGAACCATATGTCAGGCCCTGCCATCTGCTGAATTTGGATACAATGTCTAGAAAGCTGGTGTGGAAATACGCAAAAAGAAACTCTAACTTCAAGAGAAAAACTGCCAGTGTCTTTGTAACTACAGCTGTTTCCCACAGAAAATTACCTTTTTTATTTTGTGAAATATATACCCTTTCTCTACAAAAGAATACTAAGGTTAAATTCCAGCAGTTAGAGCTTGATTTTATCTCAGGCCACTATTAAAATGCCTCAGTACATGTTTGGAGAAGGGCCTGAGCAACCTGGTCTAATAAGACCTGTTTTGAGCAGGGAATTGGACAGGAACCTTCAGAGGTCCTTTTCAACCTGAATTGTTGTAGGATCCAAATTATTACATCCATGCAGATGCATGCAAGTGCATGAACACAGAAGTATCTTTCTTAGTCAAATATAAGGGAAGAAATGCATCTGCCAGTCAGGAAAACTAACAGTGGTATACAGAAAGAAGAGACAGTAGAATTTCAATAGAAAGGTTGTTTATTTGGTAGAAAGCTTGCTTGTAAATATCTTTAGAAAAAAAGTGCAGCCAAACTGCTGTTGAAATACCCAGTCTGGTGATTCACAGCTCCTCACAACTGAGAGGAAGGCTTTTCCCTTCTCTCTTCAAGTGCAGTGCCTTCTTACTAAGACATCGATAGCTACTGTAGTTAGAAAATCCTCTTGGGCTTCTAATCTAATAGAGACCTACCAATTTATGCTTTGTGTTCTGCCGGAATCATGCTTATATTGGACATGCTTTGGAAACAAAGGTAGTTTCTGTTTAATTGATCAACTTCCCCTGAATTGTCTTGGACAATAATGCCTTGAGTCCTGCTGTCTGGCCCATCAAGAAAGAATCCTCTTGTGCAAGCAGTAGTTGCTGCATTCAAAAATGGTCTCTGAACTATTGGGAATGAACCAACACCCAAGAAAATCCATACTGCTTGTTTCAAAAGTAGTCACTAAGTTTGTTCTGATGTGGATAAAACCAAACTCTTAAGGCTGCATTTCAGGAGTTAATGCTAGGCTTTGACCTTGTATAGCCTGAACTATGGCAACTCGGCTCCGCTCCTCTGATATCAAAGAGAGGGAAAAGGCTTGTGTATTTAAAACTGCATTTTTAGCCTGAACTGTGGAACAAAATCCAACAGGAATTAAGAAGTCACAGTAACCTCCCATTTTCTGTTCCAAGGGCAAAGTACACTTCTCTGACTTGTCATTTCTAATAAAACATGTGGCACAAAAAACAGAAACAAAAATCAATCTACTTGTGAAAGCTCAGAGGCAGCAGAAGCAGGAATGTTTGCCTGAGATGTCACATTGGCATGGTAGGCACTGAGCAAGTACCTGAGTCACTCAGAAAGAAATAGCACCCAGCAGGATCAGTAAAAGAAGCACCTCTCTGTTGTAAAGGTGAATTGGGCACTTAAGGAAATGATTCCAGAAGGACCTGAAGAATTTATTAACCTGCTCCTTGCACAAATGACTTCATTCTCAACGGGTTTATCTGAAACTCTCTCACTGGCAGGTTCAAGTTGTAGTGCCTCTGCATATTGTTTGGTCTCCCAGCCAACTTCTTTCATCTCTTATGCCCGGAAAATTGTACTCTAGTTTAGAAGGGATGCCTCAAAGTCATGTTCTTCATTTTCAGCTGTGAAGCTCACTGAAATTATTGACCTCCCCTGGATTTCTGGGGCGACAAATAAAGTACTACTGGGTGAACAAGGAAAATAACTTTTGAGACAAATAGATAAATCATTTCTCACATCAAAACATTTATTAACTGCATAGAGTTAGTTGGTTTATTTTCTAAGGCTTCTTTCTTTTTCTTCCTCCTTTTTCCTTTCCCTGTCCCATTTATTGTACCTTACTGTGAGTTTTTCTTTGCAAGAATGAGTATGAACAGACCCTTGTGAAAAGGACAGGACATTGTCCTGGATTTGTACAGCACAAAGATAGAAAAAGAGTGAGGAAAAAGCACGCTGCACTGAAACACTCACAGCTGAAGATACATAAACAAGTTGTATTTCCTCACAGATGCAGGCACTTAGCGGAATAAATATACAACGACACTCAAATCCTGCCATCTTAACCACTTCATAGTAAAGCCTGAGTGCCCACCTGCCACTGTGTGACCACTCTGGTATCTTTAGGGTTTTCAGCAGCTGGGAATAAATCGTGGTTCTGCCTGTGCAATTTTTCCCGTGTCCTCTGATAGGAGAGGTGCTGTGCTGTGCCATTGGAATGACATGGAATCCACAAGCAGTTTTTACTCATATCTGATTTCCACTGGTGTTACAGAAGTATCCCAGCTGATTACTAAGTAAGCAAAGCACCGCTCTGTGTTGTGAAGCCATTTCTCAGCTAACTTGCATTATACATTTCTGTTGTGTATTTGATACCCACCGTGTGCTGACAGCTGGAGATGTGCAACTTTCTTTGGTTTCATCTCTCAAGAGTTTTATGTCTTTCACATCTGCCTGTTAAGAGCTTAAGACATAAATCACCTGGGAGAGATTGGGGGCAAGAAAATTCAAAGTAGCACTCTTCCTTCACCAAAAACAAAAAACCAAACCCCCACTGACCAAAACTTGACAGAAATATTGTACTTGGATCCTTCCAAAGCTAGGAATATGGTTTCAAAAACAGTTCAACCAAACTCCTCATATAAGTGAATTTGATTCAAAGTCCACTAAAGTCAAGGTGGGCTTTTCATTAGACATAAACATTTTGGTGCCAGTTTTGATTCTGTATGAGATCTCTGTCATCTGCATGGTTTTATATTTAACTGTGCCTACAGCTGTGGTACAAAGTACCTATCCCAAATGCCTAACAACCAGAGCAAATTAAGTTAACAGGTCAGTATCAGAGTGGCCCCTTGATGTGTTCTGCTGTTGTTGCTTGTTTTTATGAACAGCTAGCTTTGTTTCCCATGCTATTTTGCTTGCTGCCAGCAGCAGCAAATAGACTTACGCTGAGCTGTGAATTACAGCTCCAAAATGAAACAAGGATCCTGCACAATAGCGGCACTTGGTCTAATCTCTCCTTGCCTTTGTGCTGATAGGAAGTCAAGGTGAATTCATGTTGAGTGATTAAGTCCAATCAGCAACTGATAAGGCCTCTTTTAATGACCTGGATCGACTGCAACTAGTGATGATGCCAACCATCACAGTAGTCATCCTATGTTGCTTATAATGTCTATAATTTACCACTGAAAACATGCATTTGTGACCTGGCTGTGTAACAACAATGGCTGTTACTCTGTTTTCCTATTTGTACCTTCAGAGATGACCTTTAACAAAGCAGTGGAGGCTTTGTTTTTAAGATCCTCTGTTCCAAAAAAAAAGGAATGGTAACAGTGGAGATGCAGATAGGATCTGTAGGGAGAATACAGTAATAAATAGAGGCTTCATAACATTTGAAGAATCTAGGTGAAATTTGTGGGAAAGTTTACATAAACCACTGCTGCTTTTGAAAGGTCTGCTCAAAACCACAGCTTTGAAACAGACAGAGGTCAGAAATCAGACCTTAGTAAGGATGGGAAAATAAGGGGTTTTCCTCCTCACTAGCTTAAATTTGAAACATTCACTTTGTCCAACATTTCTGTTGCCCGAAGGTGCGGATTTCTGTAACCAATGTAAAGGAGAGTAGGCAGTATAGCTGTTTATATTGCTGTGAGAGCTTTTCCCTGTTAAGGGAAAAGATTTAAGGAAAGTAGACAATCCACACCATCAGCTGGACTCCTCCACTCCTCTCCCACATGCCGCATGGTGATTAGTTCCATGTATATATTAAACAGGGTCTGCACATACATAAGTTTATTTTTTAAGAAACTTTTTTTTTAAAGAGAGTTATTCTTTGTCCACCTGGAGGCACAGGATGCCCAGTGCAAGCAGCACAACATCTGAGTTTGTACACTGTCTCTCTGCTCAGTAGCAAGTTCTCTGGGCTTTGTGTCTGGAAAGGCATGAAAAGATCACAGCAGTTTCGGGTTGTCATTTAGCCGAAGGCTGGAATACATTCCCACGTGCCGGACCAGGTTGGGTTCTACCACATAGGCGTTCTCCCCCTTAGCACGCAGCAGTGAGTAGAGGGCAATATCCTTAGCAAAACCCTGGCGGCAGTGCAGATCCTTCAGGTAACCTAAGGCACGTCGGGCAGCAGGAGCGGAGAAGAGCATGGCAGGCGTGCAGCACTCAGTGACTGGCACAATGTTATACAGTGTGGGGGCCAGCCGGCGCAGCTCCAGCATGTAATGCCGTCCCACCAGCTCTGACAAAGCCATACTGTACAAAGCAAAGAACAAGACAATGGGCCAACTGAGGCCTCGGCGCCCAGTTGCCCAGGAGTACACACAGTTCAGCACGGGCCCCAGAAACATGCCCAGACCTAGCCACTCAAGGATTCTCATGGGTTCGGGGTTGAAGTAGCGCTGAAGCCTCTCAGGATGGTAAAGCTTGAAGTAGAGTGCATCTCTGAGGTATGGTTTGGAGAACCGGGCCAACAAGAGGTGCTGCAAGACAACAAATATCTCCTCCTCTGGCACAGCATCATCTTCCACTATGAGGACATATTCTGGGTTGTACACCAACAGCGACTGCTCAAGGCAGAAGACGTAGTCCTGCTTCTCCTTCTCAAACTGGTTTTCTCTGGGGTCAGGGATCTCCCCAGTTTTGTCACGACTGACCATTGTAAAGAAACTGCTCAGCAACCTGACATCCTGATGGCTACTGGGGTCTGACTCCACATTACACAGAAGGATGCGGTGGCTGCGGCAATGAGCACCACATTTCTGGAGGAGGCGGTGGAAGTGGGAGGCCACTTGCAAGACATAGTGGAAATCATTCCGCCTCTGCACAGTGATGATGGTGACCAGCAGCAAGGGCTGGAAGGTATCACTGCCAGAGGCCTCAGAGGCATTTGGTATCTGCAGCTTCTCAAAGTAACGGAGGGCAGCTTGGCCCTCCTGCTGGTTCTGCTCCAGGAACTCCTGGCTCATGGGGTTCAGGTGCCAGCACCGCAAATAGAAGTAAGAGTGGAGGAGCCGGTGGCAAATCAAAGGTGCGAACACACCGAATGTCACCATAGTCAGTGTGAGAAGATGGATAAAAGGACTGGACCAACGGCACCACCTCCCATAGAGCTGCCAGGCTTGGTGTAACATGGCTGCTGCAGAAGGAGGGCACCCCTGCTCAAATCATGCCCATTCCTTCATTCCCTATGCATCCTGCCTGGATTGCAAGGTGTCACTGGAACAGTGGCTGCCAAACCTGCACAATTTGTCCAAGCCTAGAGAGGAAGAAAAAAGATGGTTAATGAAATAGGAACTGTCACAGTGGGAAGACTGTGATTTGAGAAAATAGAAAGTTGAGGGCTAGTCTCTGAATAAACCAAAATAAAATGTCCCTGAGAGGAGTCCTTTGTGGTGGGGGCATCACAGAATTGTCGTGGGAGGCTGAGGAAAGATGAGCCAAACTTAGTTTCCAGCAAAGTGCCCCCAAGACCTTTTCAGCATGTAGGAGCTGTGATCTGACTTAGCTAGACAGGACATTGTTGTGTTTGTTACTATGCTTCAAACACACAACAAACAGGCAATGTGGATGCAGGATGTGTGGAAATCCCTTTCTGTTAAAGGCAGAGAACTTCAATACCACTATCTGGTCACAGTGCAATAGTAAGACTTGGGTCATAGCCAAGAACCAAAGCCAGCTCTCTTGTATCTTAGCCTAGCATGTATTTGAGAGACAAACTTTCACCTCTGTGGAATGACACACGCATCTTTCTGTTGCTCACACACTTTGAAATGCACATTTTTTCACTTTACTCCCCAGAGTGTGAAGCAAGATAACAAAGATACCAATTTACTTCACTAAGGGCATGTGTACACTAAGTGTAATGTGTGTGTGTGTCCCGGATGTCTCCTCCTCTCTAGACCCTGTAAAGACAGTCACACCAAGATTAACAAGTTGCAGTTGAGCCATTGACTCATATTTGTTATTTACAGGTTTGCAATTTAGAATTACATGCCTTTAATTTAAAACTGGAACTGGATCATTCATATAAATATATATTTTTTTGCTTACACACACACACTTAAAGCAAACATCCACCTTCACAAAAATTAGATTTTGCCATATTTGGCTTTTCTATTCTGCTTCTTTGGGCTGCCACAAACACCCAACAGCCTGGCTGTCAGAAGCTTGCACAAAATCAGGGCAATTAGGCTGTTCAGATGAATTCTCTTGTGACAGTCATTTCCTTTTTAACCTGCTGTTTTGACTCTCCCTTTTACTTTCCATTTTCTCTCCCTATGAACTGTGTTATTCATGCCCCCCAGCCGACTGACTGTGACCCTTACAGTGGAGAGTTTCTCCCATTTTTAACCTTCTGCCTTCACCAAGTTCTGACCATCAAATAGTGCTCCCAGACCACAATGTTACTCTTTTCCTTCTCTCCACTGTTGTCTGAAGCAGCCTAAGCAAAGAAATCAGGGCTGTGGTTTTTCGTCTCTGTCTCAGAAGAATGGACCATGTAGAAGAAATTTCTCAGAGGACACTGAGCAGGGTCTAAATCTGGCGCTAATTCTAAACTGCCTTCATTACCATAGTCACAGAGTTGCTGTATTTATCATCAAGAGAACTGCTTCCTATTGCCATGGGGGAATCTGTCATTCTTACATGAAAGGCCTTTTACTAAGATTAATGGAAAATATAAAAGAGTTATTCCTTAATTAAAGGCAAATACACAAGATTATGGAAAATATAAAAAAATATTTGTTTGAGACCAAGCACTTCTTGCTGTGATATCTAAAACCATCCTTGGATAGACTGTGGTGCCAGTGTTGTGCTATCTTACGATTCATGAAAACACAAGACTTCAAAGATCTAGTGTAATTTAATAGAGATAGCGAATTTACACACTGATGCATGAGAATCTGCAGTGGCCTCTCATATAGCTCTTTTTTTTTTTCTAATTACACAATCCTGTTTCACAGACACTGCATTGTATTGCATCACTGGACCTTGTAAAGGCTTTAAAGGTGATGGCTGTGTTTCAGCCTTCAGATCCAAGCCATGATGATTCAGGACATGAAGACCTGAAATCCATCAGATGCAAAGACCTGGCATTTAAATGCACTTATTCATCCAAAATCCGGGGCTCTCCTTTTTCTCTTTTTCTGCTAACCAGTCATAAACATTAAGGGAACACAGAAATGCAGAATGTTATTCTACAATTCACAGTGACATACTTTAGAGCCTCCTCTTGATGTGAGCAGCATTTTTGGCACTGTTGCTGAGCCAGCCTCCAAGATCCAAAGTGAGGACCACAATGGGAAAAGGAGTTGAAAAGCTAGAAGGTAGTTTAGTTCTCAAGGAGGAAAGAAACCTACTTTCCATCTGCCAGCTGTGCTGGAGATATGGGCTACAAAAACCATGAGCCTGCAGTGAGCTCTGTGGCTCTCGAGACATACACTAAAGCATTAATAATACCCACCCAAGCAAGAGGCCTCCTCCCTCATACCACCTTCTACTGAAAAGTGAGAAATGGGTATCACGTCTTCCCTGCAGCAGCAGCAGGAACCAGGCAGCCAGCTGAGCTGTGGGGGCTGCAGCCTCAAGAGATGAATCAAAGGGAAGCCTACCTGAGGTCTTGCTCATCTGCAGCCCGTGTTGTTGAAGGGTCACCTGCACCTCGAGAAGGTACGCCCCAGGTGCATGAGGGTGGGCTCCCTCTGAGCCTGCTGCCTGCCCGTCGGTTCTCCGCCGGCCCTGCCTGCTGGGAAAGTTGTGCTGGGACTCCACCTACTGGTGTCCCAGTTCCTGGCACACACGGAAGGGTAGCGAGGGTCAGGAGGTATCTCCTCGCTTCACACGAGGCAGTAGCTGACTCTGAAGAAGCACATGGGACTGGAAGCCAGCCACGCAGGTCACAGTGTCATATTCACATGCGTTTCTGACGTGCCCTGGCTTCACCTCATCAGTAACACAACTCAAGATCTTAGAGCTGTTATTCTGGTTTTGCAGCTCAGAACACCTCAAGGAAAACAATCATCAAACAGACTACTTTTGCCTCTCTCCAGATCATCCTCTGCTGCCTAGGCTGTTAGCACTCACGTTGACTGCCATGCTGTTCATCACTTTATTTGCAGAGGAAAAGGCTGTTTTCACTGGGTGATGGAATAACCATAGAGGCTAAAAATGGTCAAGAGCATATTAAAGTGGGTCAAATACTCTAGTTCATGCTGAAAACAAGCTGAAGGATGTAGAAAAGAGGGGAGACACTGACCTCTTCCTCACTTTTTGGCTGTAACACTGGCAACCCGCAAGTTCCAAATCTAGATGGAAATTTCTTGCTTCTACAAGATGAAGTTTGATCTTACCTGCAGGGCTTGAATCCAGAGTTTCTGGTCAGGCTGTTTTCTAGTCATTAGAGTGGTTCTGACTTTTCAGAAGCTATTCTGTTTTCAGAAGCTGTTGGTACCATCACTTTCATTTTTTTCCCTTTTTAGGGGAAAAAAAAATCTTGTTTGTTCTTCTTTAAGTGGCATTTCTAACAGAAAAATGAACTTTGAGGAGAAAGTCAAGAACCCAAATTGGATTTTATGATGCTTTAAAAAAACTCTATGAATCCTGAGTAGTAACTACTTTGCAACCATGCAAATTCTTGCAGTGGAGGCCACTTTTATGTATGTTCTGTGTAGGGCTGAGCCATTGCTTAAACACATTTAGAAGCTGTGGTGATACAAAGCTATATATTCACTTGTTTCTTTACTTAGATCCTCATGATGAAGATGCCTTCCAGGTTCACCTGGTTCCAAATCTATGTTCCAATCTTCATAAGTCCCCTAATTACTTGGCTGAATTATACTGTTCAGAAGAAAGTTACCCCTGCACATACTGAGGAAGAGTAGAAAAATGAGTAACGTCCTCTTTGGGGTGCAGAATACTGTCTGCTGTGCTAGTGCTTTAAAAGAGAAAGCTGATTTTCTGTCTGCCCCACACTCCTCCCCACAGAGGTATTCCTGCGGGGAGGCATTCCTGGAACAACACTTCCTACGTGCTTCAAAGCTGCAAAATTTTAGGAAGCTCCTGGATAGCTAATGTAAGAGAGGTCATCCCTGTCTTCTACTGCTTGCTCTGTGAGACAAGGCCATAATTATTCCTTTATGATTACAATAATAAATGATTCCTTTTTGCCTAACTACGCTTCTTTTCAGTGTCAGTGGGAAAAGCTGTTCCTTTCCTAACAAAAAGAGCTGGATGAAGTCATGTTGTCAGAAGCCATAGAGTCATCCCTGTGGGAAACAAAGGTGGGCTCTCAGAAAATGTCATGGAAATGCCAGCTGTTACAGTCCCCACCTCAGCCATAACAGTGGTAGGAGTAACAGTGTTCACACAAATGTAGTTTTGACTTGGGTGTTGATCCTATAGTGGCATGCCAAGTTGAAACCTTTGTGTGAAGAACACTTCTACACCCCAACCTAACGTTGTGCGGACACGGTGCAGCCTCAGGACCAAGCTCTTCTAGTAATTAACCCTCTCTGGCAGAAACAAGAGCTTTGTCTTGGCTGTGATATTGTTAGTACACCAGCAAACAGTCCTGCTTGAATTTGAGGAAATTGATGCAAGCTTCACAAAGTCATAAAGAGCCACATTCATCTACTTCTGTTTCATATATGCATGCTGACAGCTGACTGTTGTGTACAGATATCCTCAGCTTCCAAAACCTGAGGTCCCTACCATGAGCTGATCCCTATTACAGGACTGGATGGCCAGCTTTTCTCATCTGCAATTCCTCTAGTTTTCTGACAACTTTTAGTAGGTCAGGTGGCAGATAATATTTCTGCAATGTGTTCAGCATCACCTTGAAAACAGCCGTGTCCAGCAGAAGGCAAGTATTCACAAATCTGACCATTACAGTTAGATGCCAAACTGGGAGTTCAGCTCCTTAGAAAATACAAACCATCCTGGCAAGAGCTATGCTTCTAAAAACAGTCAGAAGTATCTTAACAGTAAGAGCTCAGCAGTTGTTTTTTTGCTTGTATTTCACTAGCAGGTACCAAATATCTCTTACCTCTTCTACTTCAAGCACTGCTTAAAGCAGTTGTCATTATGTTGTTTCTAGACAATGAAAGTCAAGTAAGCCAGGTTGTTTCATTTAACTTTCATCCAAAAAGCTTCCTGCTATGGCAAAGACCAGGGCTGCTGGCGATGCACTTGATCTCTCAGTTCTCTTAGAGCTTTCCTTTTTGTTGCTATGTTCTACGTAGTAAAGTCATAACACTGCTATGGTCTAACAGGTTAATAGCTTGAAGCATAAAAGAAGTGGCTAGGGAGGGGTAGAGGGTTTGGACTTGGTCGTTTGCAGGACTTACGTGCTGTAAGAGGTGGAAATCAATGTTTTAATCTAGCATTCCTCACAGTTTGTCAATGAACTTTGTGGCTACAAAGAAGATGGAGACCCCCTTTTTACAAGGAGTCACATGGAAAAGACGAGGGGTAACGGGTACAAGTTACTCCTGGGGAGATTCCAGCTGGACACAAGAGGAAAATTTTTCACAATGACAACAATCAGGCATTGGAATAATCTCCCCAGGGAAATGGTGGATTCCTCAATACTGGACACTTTTAAGATTCAGCTGGACAGGGTGCTGGGCCGTCTTGTCTAGACGGTGCTTTTGCCCAGAAAGGTTGGACCAGATGATCCTTGAGGTCCCTTCCAACCTGGTATTCTATGATTCTATGATAAACTTTTTTCTGTCCAAGGAGATGGAATTTAAGCACTATGAGAAATGTGAGAATGCTCAGATTCACAGGAAGTAACTCTGTCCAGTTAGGAAACCCCAGAAACTGCAGAAATGCATCCTGAATGTAAATTTACTGATAGGCTGGCCTGCTTTTCTCATTTAACTGTAGTTAACTTTTACAGGTTATTCATAAATCCCTAGAAATCCAAGGACCGCAGTTTGAAAGCTACTGAA
>WEKW01000447.1:9707-44281 GCA_013389905.1 Sula dactylatra
AAAGATTATTGTAAAGGCACATTCATGACAGTCTTCTTTGGAATGTGTTCAAAATTTGCAGCTCTATCCCATCTCAGAATTTACTGTTCCTCTTCTTGTATTAAAATTAACTCAGCTGACAGGAAACATCCTGTTGAATATACTAAATTGTGATTTTAAATAATTAAATTAAATTAAATTAAATTAAATTAAATTAAATAGATCTCTGTGTCCAATATCTGATAAGTACATAGCATGGACATTAATTAAAGTTTTAACATTTTGGTTAAGACTATATCGCTTCTGCTGATGAGGCAGATCTGGCAAAAGGGGATTAGGGACAGCAGTAGCCAGCTGACATCACCAGCATGCACACAAACTTAACAACTTATTTACAAAAATTATTAGGTTACTTCCAAGATATTTTATTGATAAATAGTTATTATTTGTTCTATTTAGAAGTTAGAGGAATGCTATTGCTCATATCATTAATGTACCATTAGTAATGCAGAGCTCATATTTAAACATGTTTATTAATAAAAATAAAAAGCATTTCAAAATTAAAATGTAACAATCCACTGCTCTGGTTACTTATCATGTTCATTGAAAATAACTCTGCAAACAAAAAGTAATTTTTATAATACATGTGTCTGTAAACACATCCCCCTGAAAAAACTTAAAAGATTGTCAATGAAAATATTTTTTGCTACATGCCATCTTGGAGAAGAAGCATTCAAAACCAAAGTTCAAAGTGCTCCCACAAAATTCTCTTGATAGCAGTTCTGCAGCTCAGAACTCCACTCAAATGTGTCAGCTATTTCAACTGTTGTATAACTGGAAACAAAAATCCTCCCATTCAAGCAGGTGTTAGACTACTTATAAATATATATATTAAAACAAATGAATTCAAACCCAGTTTTACAGAATTAGCAACCTAGTGAAGCATGCTTATAATTAAATGTTCATGTGTGTTTTCAATCATATTTATACATTTTTAAAACATATTTATGTGCATTCTGGCTTTTATATATATTTATATCTATAGAGGGAAGATATTAAATGTCAGAGAAAAAAAAAACTAAAATAAGAAAATCACCATCTTCAAAATAATAACTCTGTGTCTAAGAGAAAATGCAGAAGTGAATTCTGAATTGTTGTGGACTGAAATAATTTAGTATTTCTTGGAAGAAGAGCTGCATTATGAAAATAAATTGTTTCTCTCAGTGTTCCCTGTAATATATGAGGAAAACTGCTAATGTTTGAGTAATAAATTCAATTTGCCTAAAAATATTTGTGACCACTTTAATCTTCTGTGGCACTGAACTATTGCCATGGAAACTTGGGTTTTCCTTTCAATATGTAGTAGTATTCACACAAATACCATAGCATGGTTTCAACAATTAGAAGACTGGAAGAAATGTTTTTCCTATTATAAGACTAATTAATTTAAAGGAAAACTATATCACTATATTAAATAATTATGTTCTAGTGGTCTAAAGCATCTTGTATCAAGAATGTGAAATCTTTACTGGATCTACTCTGGCTGAATGTTGAAGACTAGAAGTACGACTATACAAATATATTTGTTTTTATGTAAGAAGACATATTTTGGAACAAAGTGTGAATATTTTAAATGCCTGTTCATTGAAATGTGGTATTTATTTTAAAAGAAAATAAATTTAATTAGTTATGTATTTGTTGTCATTCAAAAGTAAAGTGTTGGTGAATTGATAATTATTTCAAAAAGGACTTTTTTATTCTTACCTCAGCCTGAAACCTCTCAAAATCTAGATTATTATAGGAATAGTAACAGACCTAGTATGATGGAAAGTAAATAGTTTCACTATGATATTTGAATTAACTCTAACAAGTAGGTCCTTGTAGAATAAAATAAATAATTTAGCATTAAGGGGTGTTTCTGCAAGGTATTCTACATAGCTGGATTATACATACACCTGTACAGGAACCTGTTTAATTTTATTTAATTTACCACATAAAAAGCAGTTTGGTAAGAAACTTGTAGTTATGGCTTTCTAACATCATAGTGAAAAAGCCTAAGAGAATCTTAAGGTCTTGAAAAACTAGAGGTGGAGATTGCATTGGGTCTGGCTGGGATGGAGTTAACTTTCCCCATAGTAGCCCTTGTAGTGCCCTGCTTTGCATTTGTGCCTAGAAAGGTGTTGATGACACAGCAGTGTTTTGGCCGCTGCTAAGCAGTGCTCCCAAAGCATCAAGGCTGTTTCTCCAACATCCCCCTCACTCCTAAAGGCCAGTAGGCTGGCGGTGGGCAAGTGTTTGGGAAGGGACATAACGAGGACAGCTGACCCAAGCTGACCAAAGGTATATTCTTTAGATATCACGTTGTGCTCAGCAATGAAAGCTAAGAGAAAGGAGGAGTGGGATGGGGGGCATTCATGATTAAGGCACTTGCCTTCTGGAGCATGCACTACATGTACTGAGGCCCTACTTCCCAGGCAGTGGCTGCACATTGCCTGGTCACTGGAAGTACAGAATAAATCTTTTTGTTTTCCTTTGCTTCTGTGAGCAGCCTTTGTTTTTCCTTCATTAAGCTGCCTTTATCTCGTCCCATGAGTTCTTTTTCATTTTATTTTCTTCGCCCCCTGTCCTGCTGAGTTGGGGAGGGAGAGAGTGGCTGGCTGGGCACCTGGCAGCCTGCCAAGGACAACCCACCACAAAGGCCATACTGCCCCACGTCTCCATAGTGTGCAGGGGGGCCAGAACATTCCGTACAAGGCCATACTGCCCCACCCCTCAATTGAGTGCTCGGGGCCAGGCCACGCATATAAGGCCACACTTGCCCACCGCTGGTCCATGGCAGATGCTGTCTCCGCTCCTGCATGGTGAAGGGAGGCAGCAGCTGACACGGGCTCAGGGGCCTGCCGCCCCTCGCAGACCCAAGGAAGGCGACCGGTGGTGGCTGTTGGCAGCAGCGTTCGGTGGCCGACAGCCACGAGGCACGACGGTGCGGGCTGGGAGCCTGTGGTGCGCAGCTGCCCCTCGCCCCGCCGGGGCCCGGCGCAGGTCCCCCACTGCCCGGTGCAGAAGGCGGGAGCCGGAGGCGCTGCGGGCTGAGCCGGGGGGTGAGCATCTCCGCTCCCATAAGCTGTGCCTCTGCGCCCGGCCTCAAGGCCCTCCTGGGCACCTGGGCCATCAGGAGGTGCAAAGCTCCTGACCCACTGAGAGAAATGGGTCCCGGGCCCTGGCAGCGGCCAGCTGCCGGACTGAGCCTCGGTCTTCCCGGTTGGCGCTACAGGAGACACCCCCTAAAAGCCACAGTGCTGGGCAACAGATGGCATGCCAGGCTGTGGTGGGTGCTCTGCTCCGGGTGCCAGAGCTTGCGAGGGAAGACTTGGTGCTTCCTGATAGCGCCTGCAGCCGCCTGTGGGAGCAGAACCCCCACCTGCAGCGTGCCCTGGAAGACCTGCAGTGGCAATGCAGTGCCCTTGAGATGGAGAGCTGCGTCCTGAGAAAGAGAAGCCCTCTGGAAGTGTGCAAGGAGGAAGAGAGGCTCGAGCAGAAAAATGCTCAGTTAACTGCCCTCACCAAGAGGCTGTAACAAAGAGGCAAGCATCTGCAGGACACCATTGAGCACTTGATGAATAGGCCAGTGCCGTTGCCCACCCTGTGAGTGTTACCCATTAACCACTTCTGACTGTGAAGCCTGATGCCTGGCCATATGACTGTTAATGCAACACACCTCATATGCATGTGTGTGACTGTTTCTTGCACAGGCCACTTTTTTTCTGATCAAGACTGTGCCCTCGTTTGCCCCTGTCATTCCTCCTAGCAAATAAAGAGCACCCAGGCTTTCCTCCTTCCTGGACCATTGAACACCATACTCCCCTGCAGCCCCCTTCCATGACCCTTGCTGGCCTGGCAGCTTCACCTCCAACCCTGGGGAGGTGATGAAGTAACAGATCCTGGAAACAACTTCCAACTTGTCCTGTCAAAGACAAGAAGGCGATGGGGAGTAGTCACCGTGGTTTTACCATCTCAGGCGATTCTGCCTTATACTGTGACGCATATGAGGCAGGAAGGTCAGCGTACTCATAGCAAATGAGTAAGCCATGAGGGGCCAGTGCTTGAAGGGTGTCCCCTCCTGAGTTCCAGCTGGCCACTCATCCCAACAGAGTCCCAACTAAGCTCAAACTTTACTGAGTCCTGAAGAGCCCTCAGTTTCATTTCAGTTTCCCAGAATTACAGTGGGAAACCCCAATTTACCTTACATATCAAATCCCCCTATGACTTATGCTGCCCCCAGTTTTAGTACCTTCCCAGGGAATGTGAATCCCACAAGGACAATTGGATGAACTCACCCAAGTACCAGCTGTGCTGTATGCAGTAGCCACCATCTACAGGTCGGGAACATGCAGAGTCCCACCTGGGTCACCCCATTGTTACCAAAATGGATTTGCTTG
Organism: Sula dactylatra; assembly: GCA_013389905.1. Classification (NCBI taxonomy): domain Eukaryota; kingdom Metazoa; phylum Chordata; class Aves; order Suliformes; family Sulidae; genus Sula; species Sula dactylatra. The sequence goes on from WEKW01000447.1 coordinate 14,126, forward strand.
CATTTTTCTTTTCTTCTAGTTTGCGTGCAGATACTGCACAGAAGGGAGCAAAAGTATGCACTAGCTAAAACTCCTTTTTTTTGTCAGCAATAAAGGTGGCTCTCAGTTGGAAGCACGAGTAGGACCTCGTGTTACAGCTCCTGATTTCTTATAAGCAATCTGAAGACTATTCACATATTCATCATTACAATTTACATAACCTATTGGCTTTGGCCGTGACATCGTTTGTTACCAGTCACTTTTGGTCATTTGTACATGCAAAATCCCTGTGCAAACACACTTAATACATATTTATTAGCTGAGTTTCCACAACGTTGTTAAAACTTTTCTGCTTTCAGGTGGTTTTATTTGGCTTCTTCTAGCTGCAAACCCAACTGTATAGGCCAGGTCACTGCCGGTCAAGTCCTATCGCACATGTCTCGGAAAACATCTTTATATTGCAGCTTTATTTTCTGGAACACGTTGCACCTCTCCTTTGCATGCAGCGGGGCCAGGACAGACCATGTAAAGCTGTATTGGGTCTGGCTGGGATGGAGTTAACTTGCCCTGTAGTAGCCCTTGTAGTGCCCTGTTTTGCATTTGTGACTAGAAAGGTGTTGATGGCACAGCAGTGTTTTGGCCACTGCTGAGCAGTGCTCCTACAGCATCAAGCCTGTCTCTCCAACATCCCACTCACCCCCAAAGGCCAGTAGGCTGGTGGTGGGCAAGTGTTTGGGAAGGGTCATAGCCAGGACAGCTGACCCAAGCTGACCAAAGGTATATTCCATACCATATGACATTGTGCTTAGCAGTAGAGCTGTGGGGGAGAAGGAGAGAGAGCAGGAGGAGGGGGGACAATTTTAAGGCACTTTTCTGAAGCAACTGCTATGCATACTTAGGCTCTGCTTCCCAGGAAGTGGCTGGACACTGCCTGCTGATGAGAAGTAGAGAATAAATCTTTTTTCTTTTCCTTGCTTCCACCCACAGCCTTTGCTTTTCTATATTAAAATGCCTTTATCTCAACCGATGAGATTTTCATCTTATTTTCTCCTCTTGTCCATCTGAGGAGGGGGATTGAGAGAGCGGCTGGGTAGGCACCTGGCAGCCAGCCAAAGTCAACCTATGACATTGATGTTATAATACAAACTGGAATGATTTATTTATCTTGTACATATTTCCATAGTTTGAAAACAATCAGATTAAGTATGCGTGACATTACATTCTGCTTCAAAGTAATTGAACACAATTGAAACACTTATATATTATACATTATTTGGAAAAATACTTGGAGATAATATTGCCTTTCTTAGAGATGAGGGAGAATGAAAATGGAAGTGATTTTAAGTCAGAATTTTGTGTTTTATTATTTGCCTGCGTAGACTTTTAAGAAAAAAGTCCAAATAATTAAGGCACTGTAAGTCACATATTTAGCATGCATGTTATTTTGAAGTCCAATTGTGTTACTGGTGTGGGGTACCGAGAGAGTTTCAGAATTTTATTTCACTTCAGAGTAAAACTTCTTTAAAAATTTTATTTTGTTGATCTTCTCATGAAGATTTGCAGAGTTATATTGAAGACATAAATTTTGGCATGTTTTGCAGTGTTAGATTTTAAAACAATAATGCACATGCACTGCTCTTGAGTGTATCTTTATGGACGTATTTAAAAGTCTTAAATGTTTTTCAGTCTGAGCATGAGAAGGGTCTTAGTGTACTTCACACCTTATGTAAATATTATTGTTCTAACTGTGTCATAGATACTGAGATAATATAGAATCATAGAATCATTAAGGTTGGAAAAGACCTCTAGGATCATCAAGTCCAACTGTCAACCCAACACTATCATGTCTCCTAAACCATGTCCCGAAGTGTCATGTCTATGCATTTTTTGAACTTCTCCAGGGATGGTGACTCCACCACCTCTCTGGGCAGCCTGTTCCAGTGCCTGACCACTCTTTCAGGAAAGAAATTTTTCCTAACATCCAATCTAAACCTCCCCTGTTGCAACTTGAAGCCATTTCCTTGTGTTCTATTGCTAGTAACGGGAGAAGAGACCAACACCCCTCTCGCTACAACCTCCTTTCAGGTTGTAGAGAGCGATAAGGTCTCACTTCAGCCTCCTTTTCTCCAGACTGAACAAACCCAGTTGCCTCAGTCTCTCCTTACAAGACTTGTGCTCTCCAGTCCCTTTACCAGCTTTGTTGCCCTTCTCTGGACACAATCTAGCTCCTCAGTGTCCTTCTTGTAGTGAGGGGCCCAAAACACAGTGTTCAAGGTGCGGCCTCACCAGTGCCGAGTAAAGAGGGATGATCACTTCCTTAGTCCTGCTGGCCACACTATTCCTGATACAAGCCAGGATGCTGTTGGCCTTCTTGGCCACCTGGGCACACTGCTGGCTCATGTTCAGCAGGCTGTTGACCAATACCCCCAATTCCTTTTCTGCTGGGCAGCTTTCCAGCCACTCTTCCCTAAGCCTGTAGCGTTGCACGGGGTTGTTGTGACCCAAGTACAGGAGCCAGCACTTGGCTTTGTTGAACTTCATGCAGTTGACCTCAGCCCATCGATCTAGCCTGTCCAGATCCCTCTGCAGAGCCTTCCTACCCTCCAGCAGATCAACACTCCTGCTCAGTTTGATGTCATCTGCAAAATTACTGAAGGTGCATTCAATCCCCTTGTCCAGATCATTGTTAACGATATTAAACAAGACTGGCCCCAACATTGAACCCTGGGGAATACCACTCATGACCAGCCACCAACTGGATTTAACACCATTCACCACAACTCTCTGGGCTCGGCCATCCAGCCAGTTTTTTACCCAGTGAAGATTACATCTGTCTAAGTCATGAGCCACCAGCTTCTCTAGGAGAATGTAGGAGACTGTGTCAAAGGCCTTGCTAAAGTCCAGGTGGACATCGTCCAGAGCCTTTCCCTCATCTACTAGGCTGGTCACCTGATCGTAGAAGGAGATCAGGTTGGTCAGGCAGGACCTGTCTTTCATGAACCCATGCTGGCTGGGCCTGATCCCCTGGTTGTCCTGTACTTGCCCGGTGAGCTCACTCAAGATTTATCGCTCCATAATCTTCCCTGGTTCCAAGGTTAGGCTGACAGGCCTGTAATTCCCCGGATCCTCCTTCTGGCCCTTCTTGTAGATGGGTGTCACATTGGCAAGCCTCCAGTCATCTGGAACCTTCCCTGTTAACCAGGACTGCTGATGAATGATGGAGAGTAGCTTGGCAAGCTCTTCTGCCAGCTCCCTCAGTATTTGGATGGATCCCATCCAGCCCCATAGACTTGTGAGTGTCCAGGGGGCTCAGCAGGTTATAAACTGCTTCCTTTTGGACTATGAGGGGTTTATTCCTCTCCCCGTCCTTACCTTCCAGCTCAGGGGGCTGAATACCCCGGGGGTAACTGGTCTAATGGTTAAAGACTGACGCAAAGAAGGCATTAAATACCTCAGCCTTCTCCTCGTCCTTGGTGGCAATGTTCCCCTCTATGTCCAACAGAGGGTGGAGATTCTCTTTGGTTCTTTTTTATTGTTAATGTATTTGTAAAAACATTTTTTGTTATCCCTTACAACAGTGCCAGGCTGAATTCTAGCTGGGCTTTTGCTTGTCTAATTTTCTCTCTGCAAGACCTAATGAGGTCTCTGTACTCTTCTTGAGATGCCTGCCCCTTCCTCCAAAAGTGGTAAACTCTCCTTTTTTTTCAGAGTGCCAGCAAAAGCTTCCGGTTTAGCCAGGCCGGTCGTCTTCCCCGCCAGTTCATCTTGCAGCACATGGGGACAGCCTCCTCCTGCACCTTTAAGACTTCCCTCTTGAAGAAAGTCCAGCCTTCCTGGACTCCTTTGCCCTTCAGGACTTCCTCCCAGGGGACTCCCAACCAGTGTCCTGAACAGGCCAAAGTCTGCCTTCCAGAGAATATATATGTATAAAAGCCAATATTTTAAAAATCTAGAAAAAAACCTATTAAATGACAGTTTTAAAATCCACTGTAGTCAGAGGGTTACTTCCTGATTTCGTTGTAGTTTGAAGTCTAGAATCTCAAAGTTATTTAGACATTTAGTGAAAAAGTTTTTGATTTGAGAGAGACTTTCAAGTGAGTCAAAGGACTAAAAATTTATGTTCTCATTCTGAGAGTATTTATGGGGAATCTTCTCCACTGACTGAAGTTAGGCACCTAAAATTAGGCATTGTCTAAATCTGCCCTCTGAAGTTCTGTATACACACTCTTTTAAGTGGCAGCTAAATACTTGAATGGCATTTAAGATCTGGACCAAAGTGTTCCAGGTTTTCAGATATTTTTAACTTGATGCAATACAAACAAAGCCAAACTTCATTTGCAGTACTTTTACCTCCCTTAGCCCAGCATTGACATTCACCTGATGCAATCTCAGTCTGAAGGTTAAACTGACACATGCTCTCTTTTTTTGTAAAGTGAGTTTTCAGCTGGGTTAATAATCTGCAGGGATTAATCTTACTGTGGCATCAGGGAGGAATCATCGTCATCACAAGGAAGAGGGTTGTGGACAAGTATAAATGGGTTGATGGCAGTGCTCACCTAAATTAGCATAAACTGGCACTGAACAGCACTAACAGAGCCCTGATTTCACAGCATATTTATAAATTTGGTTACTTATACTGTGGGTTTTGGTCTCTCTGGACTTTTGCTATACATAATATATGTATGTACAAGTTATATCAGAAGTTAGAAGAATTTGAGATACCAAAGGCAAGTTTGTGAAATACTTTGAAATCCATAATTTACTAGAACTAAGACATCAGCCCAATCCATTTTCTCTGACTGAGTAAAATGAAGAACAAAGAAACAATGTATTTTAAACTTCATATGTAAGAAATAAAAATTGAACATAAAATTATTGAACACACTATTTGTGGTAGAAATTTTTCCTCTTAATGGAGATGTAATAACATTTTTTTTTTTAGATAATATTTTTTTCCCAAGGAAATAACATTTAAGAAATTCCATCATAAAAAAAAAATATGTTAAAACTCATTCTTATTAGCTGTCAGATTTATTTATCTAAATGAAGTACAGTGGAAGGTGGTTGCTATAGCTACTGTAGAGCTCTGGAATAATTTTGCTTCTTCTTAATTGTTGCGCATTTGTGTACAAACATCTTAAGAACATCTTACAATTTGAGTCTGAGACCTTAAAGCCACAGGAAAACCTTTGGATCTGAATTTCCTGCTGACAGAAGGGTACTCTATGAAAGGAAACGTGAACGAAAACTTGTCACTATAGAAAGTTGTCTATAGCTGTCTGCGTAAAACCGATATTTTTTCTCTGTAATATGCCAATTAAGAATTTTGCACTGTATTTACCTCTGCAATCTTTATAATCATAGAATCATAGAATAGTTTGGGTTGGAAGGCACCTTTAAAGGTCATCTAGTCCAACCCCCCTGCAATGAGCAGAGACATCTTCAGCTATGTCAGGTTGCTCAGAGCCCCGTTCAGCCAGACCTTGAACGTTTCTAGGGATGGGGCATCTACCACCTCTCTGGGCAACCTGTTCCAGTGTTTCACCATCCTCCATGTAAAAAATTTCTTCCTTGCATCCAGTCTAAATCTACCTCCTTTTAGTTTAAAACCATTAACCCTTGTTCTATTGCAACAACCCCTACAAAAAAGTCTGTCCCCATTTTTCTTACAAGCCCCCTTTAAGTATTGAAAGGCCGCAATAAGGTTTCCCCACAGCCTTTGCTTCTCCAGGCTGAACAACCTCAACTCTCTCAGACTTTTCTCATAGGAGAGGTGTTCCCACCTTCGGATCATTTTTGTGGCCCTCTTCTCGACCTGCTCCAACAGGTCCATGTCTTTCCTGTGTTGCGGGCTCCAGAGCTGGACACGGTACTCCAGGTGGAGTCTCACCAGGGTGGCGTAGTGGAGCAGAATCACCTCCCTCGACATCAGATTTTGGAAAGTTGAGGTGCCTATAGAATTTTTTCCAGGAAAATCTTACATTCTCAGAAAAATGTCACTGGATTAGATGGGTAGAAAGAGCAATTCTTCTTCAAAGCTTCCTGTGACATATGGCATCTGATTTTTGCCTAGTTAATGTCATCATTTTCCATTTCTTTACCAGAATAATGCTACTAGAAATGTACTTTCAACTTGTTCAGTGAAATATTTTTTCTTACAGTTGAATGCAGACATGAAAATAGTCTTATCACAAAAAGGAAGAAGACAGTATTGACTTTTAATGAATGGGTTTATACCACATTTTGCATTAACATTGTTCTTATACACATCAAGCAGCCAAGGAGATCGGTATAGCCATGCTCATTCACAGAGCAGTGAACTCACACACATTGGTGTTAAGGCAAGTATTCTCATATCTGAGGATCAAAAGTTAATGACCTAACTTCATAATCAGGCATTGCATTGAAACAATTCCCTGGGGTTTTAGGTGTTTTTAAGTGGGTCTACAGTCTCACGACTAGTCAGAGGTAGGTATGAGCAGAATACAAAACTACAACTCCTTCTTCTGATACATTGTGGTTAATAATATGTAATATAAATTTGTTGAGGCCTTCTACCCTTTCTCCACTCTTTTTTTCATTAAAAGAACCAGGGAACATAAAAGAACATATAAACAGCATTTAATTTAATGAAGGCCATTAACATTTTCTCCCCTTTTTTTCCATAACATCAACAGAAGACCACTTCTAATCATGCAGGTTACATGACTGAGTACAAAAGAAGGCCTCTATCATGGATTATAAGAAGATTCTGGTATTTTTGGCTGACCTATGCATCACATATCTTTAGACTGAATAATAAGCTATCTTTACTTCTTCACATTCTCAGTTGACTAAAGTCTATTTAAGACTTCCTTTGCATATAAAAATTTAATCCCATCTCTGCCCTGGGAGTCCAAGGAGTTCACTGTTCCCACTGCCTTCCAACACTTGCAATATCTTCCAATATATGGTATGTTTCTGCCACGATTCACCACAAAATTCTCCCACTTTGTGACTTTACTGAATACTTTTCCAGAGTAACGATGACAGGATTTGGTCCATACTGATCCATGTGAACTGGAAAACTGCTGGTGATACACAATCACATTTCAATATTTCTATTTCCTAAGTAAAGTGGCAAAACTGAAAACTGGCTCTGGCTTTAGACAGTCACACAAACACAAACTTAAATGAGACCTTGCTTTCTAGAGTTTAAAATATCCAATTACAGCAATTATAATAAATTTGGAAATTGGCAGACATCCAAAATTTGGTGGCTGTTATATGAAACAGAACAAAACTTTTTCTTCTTTGTATTCAGGAAGAGACTTATTTAGTAGTGATGGCAAACTACTGATTCTCTCTTCTTTATGGCTCATAGAACATCAGAACTCTACCAAAATTAACATACGACTTTCAAGGATTTTATGATCTAATATTGTACAGATTTTTGACATCTACCATACTACATTAAAATATAGGTTTCATTGTAATTGGAATTTTATACATACGTACTACCAGGGTATAAAATTTACACTAAAAGGAGTAATAGTCTTCATTTCATACCTACTGATTTTGATCTTACTGAGAAAAATTCACTCATTATTTTATTTGCTCATGGATTTAATCATTCATTTACTGGCAGTGCAGTTTAAACAAATTGAAATGAGATATTCAAACACATCTGTCTCAGATGATAATTTATAGTATTTCAGAATCTGGATGATTTGCTCTTTAATAGCTCTTTTCATGAATTCTATATTTATGACACAAAAGCTGATTTCATAGCACTCAAGCACAATGAGGTTAGTAAGAAATAATTTTTAAAGGTAGACAACTTCTTACGTTTTAACAATGTTTTTGAGTTAATCTTTGGGTTTCATACGGTTATGAAAATAAAAGCTAAAAAATTATGTCAAAGAACACAAAACTGACTATGTGAACTCAGAACTGCACTAACAGGCCTATGTAGATCTGTTTTGGGATACACATCGCTCTTGCAGTAGATAGAGTTGATTGTTCAGCATCTTGCAAAACTAAATTTATAGCAAATAATATTTTCTTCCTTCTTAGGATGTGATGTCAAATTTATGAGCACTATGTTCTTGTATTCCCAGTCAAGACATATCTACGTTATATATTTTCTACCTTTCTAGCCTTATTGTGTCATTTTGATTAAGTCCTTTTCTGACTTGCATTACAGCAATGACAGAAGTTTCAGTCAAGAAAAAAGTTTCATTATTCAGGCTTCTGTAGAAACAGAAACAAAACATCTCCCTTCCAAAGCAACATTTCACCATTTCTACTGGTAATTATTTGTCTTTTGCACTCTGTGGTTGTATTCTCCTCATTCATGGCTGTATCTCTTTTGTGATTCACTATATTTTTCATCATATTTCATTAATTCATTGTATTTCTCCCCCTCTTTTGCTTCTGAATGATTAGATCATAGGCCCATTCAGAATTCTCATTATTAATCTCAAATATACGACCTTGAACTTTACACCTTTACAATCCACCTCATTCCTGTTACTCCAGTTTCCAAGATATTTTTTTCTTATCTTGTTATGTATAGTTGATTCAAATTTGTCATCAACACTCTTCATTGTACTTTCATATTTTTATCATCTTTGAAAGCATTTTTCAAAACAGTTCCAAAATTGATTCTTTAGAACAACACTTGTAAACATCCAGCCTACAAGTTCTCCTTTTCAGGATCAACAATGACTTCCAATGTGCAGTACGTATTTTAAATATCCTACAGTTCTTGTATTAAATTACATTTTCAATACCTTTGCGCGCACACACACACAATTATTTTGGCCTAATTATTTTATTAACATTCTGACAGATGCTGTCTGATACATTTCTTGTCAAGGAATTAAATTATTTTAGAAAAAGAAAGTAATATTGTGGTCTGACATAGATACTCTGAATAAGACCAAGTTGCGTATCTCAATGTCTTTTATATATTTTAAAATGTAATTTATTAGTATCAGTAGTATATCTTGCTTGTTGAATATGTTTTTTGCCTAAAATCATTGTGCTTTTATTTTTTTTCCCTTTGTTCCTATTAAGGCTCAGATTCCATGTCAAATGTCATGAACATATTAGCATAGTACCATGAATCAGCTACACTATTAAAATTGGGTACCTGCATGTCAGGTACCTTTAATTCTTTGTTGAGAAAATGCAGATAAGGAGAGTCAGTTCTATTTGAATTTTCCATGGCATTAGGTATATTTAATGAGATGCAACTGGTAAATCCCACTGGATTTTTTTAATAAGGCCTTCTTATGGACTGAATGAGTTAAATGTTTAGAAACCATCCCTGGGGCATTTTAGCAGCACTTTTCCACACACCATATTGTATAAATCCCAAATAATCAGGGTTTATGTAATTTCTTGAACTTTTACACAAGAAGCAGCAGTATTTCTGGTGATGACATACTAGTACTGTAAAGAAACTTTGACCCTTTAGTCCCTTCTGATAGAGTCTCTCTTTTCAGCCCAGCTACTACCACAGAAATATGAAGAATCATCAATACCTTATTTTTTTGCCTCCTTACAGCCTGCTCATTGGGGACTGTATGAGGGGTTAATTCACACCTTATGTTTGAAAATAACTTCTCAATGTATTCTACTTTTCTAATTGAAGTATTGCTTAACATGCTTTATTATGATTTGCTGCTTCTCTTTCAGAGAAAGACTACTGTAATGATTTCTTGGAAGAATTAGGCACCTTAATTTAAGTAATGTTTCAGGAAAACATACATTTTGTGACTAAATAGAGCAACATAATTCAGAAGTAAATAGATGGTTAATAAACCATTCAATTTAACTCTTAACAAATTTTAATTATATTTCCAAGTTAACCTTCATAAAAGTTGCCACAGACTTTACTTACACAGTAAAAAGAGAGAACATTTTAATATGAAACAGTATATACATGCAAGAGTATTAAAAATGTTAATATTTGAACTGTTAAACAGATTCATAGTATGTTAGAAAAAAAGAAAATATGAATTATTAAACTTCATAAAGCTTATTATTAGTTCTAATTTTAATGAATTATACTAAAGGAACTAACAAATATAAACACATTAGATATATAAATACATACATGCAGAGAAAAAAGACCCCTACTTGATTACTTTTTCAGCTGTAGCATTGGTACCAAGAAGAACAGAGAGAAAAACAAACAAGTCATAGTCCACTTGGGATCAAATTAACAAACCTTTGGACAGAGGTATGCTGGATATCACCTACATTATGCAATTTGGCTGAGAAAGATATGTACATTTTAAAATTTGGAAAAGAGCATGGCTCTGCTCCCACTGAAATCAGTGGAGACTCCTATTGACTTCAGTGAGATTAGAAGAAAGCAATGATTTTTATTAGAGTTTTGTCAGAAACCCCTTGGACAAGAGGCAGACAGTGTTCAGTAATGAATACTAGAAATAATTACATAAATTCAGCCATCATTGAAAAGTTAAGTTTTCAAATTAAAAAAATGACTGGGAATATCTGATAGTAAACAGTCAAAACATTTGTTTTATTTTGCTCTCAGTCTAATTTCCCTTATCACCTTTCATGGCATTTGTAAACAAAGACTTCCATTTTAAAAGAGGAGAAGGAAGAACTGGTAGAGAAAGTACACTTAGAAGACTGACTGAAAGAACACTTCAGAAAAAGCTAAAGGCATTATTAGTGAGGAAGAAAGTAAAAATCTTTATAAGCTGGAATTTCCTTTATTCTTATTTTTAGAGTTTACTTTGGTGTGAAGTGGCAGAGAAAAAAGGAACAAAGAAAAGGAAAACCAAGTGGACCACCCTCCTTACACAATCACTTATTATTAATAAATAAAATATAAATAAATAAATAAATAAACATTCCAAACTCTTCCATGCATGAAGTATGGATGTAGCAACCTTTTGTACTAGTAGCAGAAGAAATTTTCACCCTTTGGGCCACCTCATAACTGAATTTTTAAAGAGGTCTTCAGAATGTTTATATACATCTGAAACTATTGTGAAGTCATCTACATTTACATTGCCCAAGAATCAGCCTGTGATGTCCCATTAGGAGACGTGAATAATAATGCTATGCAAACTCTGCTGGAAATGAAGGACATTATTGTACTCAGAATTCTCTGTGTATTTAGAAGTAATACATACTTACATAAGTAAGTAATAATTTAAGTAATACATACTTAAACAAGTATGAAGTATACTGTTACACAGTAAAAAAGTATGTTATGTAATGAAGTCTTGGACTGTGCTGTATGACTGCTTGAAGAACAAACTTTAAAAATCTGCCTGTTTACCTCTATGAGGACCAGCAGCTGAATATCACCTTTCTTCCCTCACCATAGATATTATTATAATGCTTTGAATATCACATACATTTTTAAACATCTATATCTTCCATCAATCACACAGGTTCAATATGAGGAAGCATCACCTTGAACAAAGTTCCAACCATACCACCTCTTACCAGAAGAAATGGTAAAACACTTAGATATAGGGCAGAGATTAAATCCAGTTTTTAAAACATTCAGAAGGATAATCATAAATAAGCATCTCAATTTCCACTTGGTACCAGATGTGCCTTTTGTGTTAATGTTTATTTGGATGTGGGAGCTATAAAGTAATTTGCTACTGCAAGAGCATATACTAAGGTCATGTTTATCATCAGTTGCTCATAAAAAACCTTACATATATTCTTCATCAGTTCAGTAAGACCTTTGTTTAAAAAAAAACAACAAAAACCTAACATAAAAGTTAAGATTACCCATCTAGAACAAAGATCAAAGTGAAGTCCATCCATCGCAATATTTTAACTCCTATGGTAGTCATCACTGGAGTCCTAAAGAGTATAATGACAGGGTAAATACACAGGAGTACTTTCCTATTACATTCTCCCAGCTTCCAGAGGCCATTAGTGAACACTGGTGTTGTTTAAACAGTTTTACTCCTGTTGAAATCAAGGTTGATGATTGTACAAAAAAATAAATAAACATTAATATACAACTTTAAAATTAATGACAGAATATAACTTGCAAGCCCAACTAAACAAACGTCATGGAATGGCTAAGAAGGTAAAAATCAATGTTTTCAAGAGCATTTACTTGTGATATAATAAGCAAATAATTATATATTCACAAAAGTGTTGGAGACTCCTATTTAATTTCCAAAATTAAAGAAGAAAGTATAATCAGATTTCTGTGTGCTAACTTGGAGTGAATATAGTTCAATTTTTCTTAACTGAAAAACAGAAGCAAGAAGGAGAATCAGCAACATTTTTATAAGATAATACGGAATTAGTATCATGCAATATATGGAATAAATATCTGCCCTGGTTTCAGTTGGGATGGAGTTAATTTTCTTCCTAGTAGCTGGTACAGTGCTGTGTTTTGGATTTAATATGAGAGTCATGTGGATAACACACTGATGTTTTAGTTGTTGCTAAGTAGTGCTGGCAGTAGGTAAGGACTCCTCCAGCTTTCCATGCTCTGTCAGGTGCACAAGAACCTGGGAGGCAGGACAGCTGGGACAGCTGACCCAAACTAGCCATAGGGATATTCCATACCATTTTGTACCACTTACAAAAGCAGCCCCCAGGGAGTGTGAGTGACCAGGAACACGGTGAACAGGATGGGCAAACAGGGTGTGGTGTGTCAGAAGGGCAAGCAGTGAGGGCGAAGTGTCTTTCCCAGCTCAAGAGGTAAGTCCAGTAAGTTCAGTTGGTGAGAGGGAGCATAGCTATGGCATCCACCCAGCAGAAGGCTTTATCCTCTGCACTAGCCAGAAAGGATGTGTCAACCCAGACAGAGCTCCCAAGAAAACACACGGCCATCCAGGTCTCAGGCTACAGGGACTGCCACCAGCTTGCACTGAAAAGAGATGGCAGTAGAGGGAACAACTGTGTAAGGTGTGAGCAGGTGGAATATTCACTTGGCCTGGTGGCAGAGCTAAAAGAGGAAGTAGATAGACTAAGGAGAATCAAGGAGTCTGAGCAAGAGATAGACTGGTGGAACCGCGCTCTGACCTCCCTGAGGCAGAAACAGGGTCAACTACCAGAAAGAGCCCATGATCAAAGTGATCCAGTATCATCCCCCCACCAGGATGTAGGCAGGGTCTTAAAGGGAAGCAATGAGTGGAAACAAGTCCACAAACAGGGAAGGAAGAAAACCCTTCCCTTGCTCACCACATCCCCCCAGGTGCCTCTGTACAACAGGTATGAGGCTCCAGATGTGGAGGACCAGTCAGTGGATGATGTGGAGGAGTCACTAAGATCAGAAAAACCTACCCCCCATATTACTACCACCTCCACAAGGAAAAGAAGATGGGTCATAGTTGTAGGAGCCTCCTTTCTGAGGGGAACAGAGGGTCCAATATGCCAGGCTGACCCTCCTCATAGGGAAGTCTGCTGCGTCCCAGAAGCCTGGGTTAGAGACATCACTAGGAAACTTCCTAGCCTGGTACGGCCCTCAGATGACTACCCATTACTTCTCTTCCATATGTGTGGTGATGAAGTTGCAGTACGTAGCCCAAGAGTGATTAAGAGAGACTTCAGGGCCTTGGGATGGTTAGTGATGGAATCTGGGGCACAGGTTATCTTTTCCTCCCTCCTTCTGGTTGTGGGTAGTGATGTTGAAAGGAACAGGCAGACCCAATCTATCAACCCATGGGTCTGAGTCTAGTGTCACCAACACAACTTTGGGGTTTTTGACAATGGGATGGCCTACACGGCACTGGGATTGCTGGCGTCAAATGGGAGCCACCTTTCTCAAAGGGGAAAGAGGGTCTTTGCTGAGAAGCTTGTGGGGCTCATTGACAGGGCTTTAAACTAGAGGCAAAGGGGAAGAGGGAACGTATCAGGCTTGCCTGTGACAAGCTGTGGGGCAATACACAATGGTTAGAGGGACGGGCTGCTAGTATGAGCCCTCGACTTGTTGCCCAGAGGTGTGCTGGGGACACTGCAGCACAGTCAAAGTCTTGTGGGGGTGAGCTGGGGGCTCCTGAGGTAGTAGGAGCCAAGACAGAAACTCCTGTGAAACACCTCAAGGAAATCAAGGGGTGTTCCGCTAAGAAGGAGACATGGCCCACAGCCCAGATGAAATGCCTCTACACTAATGCACGCAGCATGGGAAACAAACAGGAGGAGTTGGAAGCCACCATGCTGCTAGAAAGCTATGACCTGATTGCCATTATTGAGACTTGGTGGGATGAATCCCATGACTGGAATGTGGCTATCGATGGCTACAGGCTGTTCAGAAGGGACAGGCGAGGAAAGAGGGGTGGAGGCATTGCTCTCTACATCAAGAAATCGATACAGTGTGAAGAGCTGTCCCTGAACAGTAACCATGAGCAGGTCGAAAGCTTATGGGTAAGAACCAGAGACAGAGGCAACCAAGGAAACCTTGTGGTTGGTGTCTACTAAAGGCCGCCTGATCAAAGGGAGCTTATTGATGAAGCCTTCTTCCTCCAACTCTAGGAGGCTTCGCGCTCGCAGGCTCTCGTCCTACTGGGGGACTTCAACCACCCCGACTACTGCTGGAAAAGCAGCACAGTAAGCTCTAGGCAATCCAGGAAATTCCTAGAATGCATTGAGGATAACTTCTTGAGGCAGATAATAGAGAACCCTACCCAAGGGGATGCAATACTAGACCTGGTGGTCACCCATGCAAGTGAGCTCATCGGTGATGTCAAGACTGGAGGCAGCCTGGGCTGCAGCGATCATGCATTGGTGAAGTTCACACTCCTGAGGGATACAGGAAAAGCGAGGAGTAGAGTCAGGACCCTAAATTTTAGGAAAGCAGACTTCCAGCTCTTCAAGGAGTTAATCAGCCGGACCCCCTGGGAAACTGCCCTCAGGAACAAGGGAACTGAAGAGAGCTGGCAGATCTTTAAGGATGCATTCCATACAGCTACAGAGCTCTCAGTTCCCAAGTGTAAGAAATCAGGCAAGGAGGGGAAGAGACCAGCATGGCTGAGTCAAGACATGCTGGTCAAACTAAAGAGCAAGAGGGAACTGCACAGGCAGTGGAAACAGGGACAGGTATTCTGGGAAGAGTACAGGGATGCTGCCAGGTTGTGTAGGGATGGAGTCAGGAGAGCCAAGGTGTGGTTGGAGCTGAACTTGGCAAGGGATGCAAAGAACAACAAGAAAGGCTTCAACAGGAATGTCAACCAGTAAGAGAAAGTCAAAGAAAGCATACTCCACCGATGAACAAGAATGGTGGCCTAGTATCAACAGATGAGGAGAAGGCTGGGGTACTCAAAAACTTCTTTGCCTCAGTCTTCACTGGTAACAGATCAGATCAGATCAGATCCTCCTAGAAGCTATGCTATGCTAAGGAACATGGAGGACAGGGAGGACATTCGAGGCAGCCAGCATGGCTTCACCAAGGCCAAGTCTTGCCTGAGCAACCTAGTGGCCTTCTATGATGGAGTGACTACATCAGCGGACAAGGGAAGAGCAACGGATGTCATCTGTCTGGAATTCTGTAAGGCCTTTGACACAGTCCCCCCCAGCATCCTTCTCTCTAAATCAGAGAGGTATGGATTTGATGGGTGGACTGTTCGGTGGATAAGGAATTGGTTGGATGGTCACATCCAGAGGGTAGTGGTCAATGGCTCAATGTCCAGATGGAGATCAGTGACAAGTGGTGACCCTCAGAGGTCTGTATTGGGACCAGTACAGTTTAATATCTTCATCAATGACATAGTGGGATTGAGTGCACCCTCAGCAAGTTTGCAGATGACACCAAGCTGAGTGTTGCAGTTGGCACACCAGAAGGACGGGATGTCATCCAAAGAGACTTAGACAAGCTGGCGAGGTGGGTCTGTGTGACCCTCATGAGGTTCAACAAGGCCAAGTGCAAGGTCCTGCACCTGGGTTGGGGCAACCCCCAGTATCAATACAGGCTGGGGGATGAAGGGGTTGAGAGCAGCCCTGTCGAGAAGGACTTGGGGGTACGGGTGGATGAAAAGCTGGACGTGAGCCAGCAATGTGCACTCACAGCCCAGAAGGCCAACCATACCCTGGGCTGCATCAAAAGAAGCGTGGCCAGCAGGTCGAGGGAGGTGATTCTGCGCCTCTGCTCTGCTCTGGTGAGACCTCACTTGGAGTACAGCATCCAGCTCTGGAGTCCTCAGCACAGGAAAGGCATGGTCCAGAGGAGGGCCACAAAGATGATCTGAGGGCTGGAGCACCTCTCCTATGAAGAAAGGCTGAGAGAATTGAGGTTGTTCAGCCTGGAGAAGAGAAGGCTCCAAGCAGATCTTATTGCGGCCCTTCAGTACTTAAAGGGCGACAATAGGAAAGATGGGGGCAATCCCTTTGGCAGGGCCTGTTGTGACAGGACAAGGGATAATGGTTTCAAACTAAAAGAGGGTAGATTTAGACTGGATATAAAGAAAAAAATTCTTTACAGTGAGGGTGGTGAGACACTGGAACAGGTTGCCCAGAGAGGTGGTAGATGCCTTATCCCCAGCAACATTCAAAGTCAGGTTGGACAGGGCTTTGACCGACCTGACGTAGTTGAAGATGTCCCTGCTCATTGCAGGGGGGTTGGACTAGATGACCTTTAAAGGTCCCTTCCAATCCAAATGACAGCCAAGTCAGCTGGCGCAAACTGTCCAATGGGCTATTCCGTATCATATAATGTCATGACAAGTATATTAACTGGGAGAGTTGGCCGGGGTGGGGAGCAATTACAGCTCAGGGACTGGTGTTGTCAGTTGGCGGATGGTGAGTTGTTGCATCACTTGTTTGTTTTGGTTGTTTACCACCACCACCACGCCCCCAGTTATTTTTTCTTTTCATTATATTGTTGTTGTTGTTTTTATTATTGTTTTATTTTAATTACTAAACTGTTCTTATCTCAATCCATGAGTTTTTCCCTTCCGATTCTCTCTCCCATCCCACTGGTGGGGGAGTGAGCGAGTGACTGTGTGGTGCTTAGCTGGGGCTAAACCACAACAAAGATAAAGCATCAAGCACAAATTGTAGGAGTTATATGCTGTAAGGAGAGTCATGGAATAAAGATTAATCAGAAAATTGACTCTAAAATAAATCCATGAACAAACAAAACAACAAACTAAACAATAAAAAAAACAAACAAAAACAAACAAGAAACTATACTTTTCCAGTTAAAAATATCCATGGATATATTATCATAGAAGAGTAGTTTGCAAATCATCTTTACCTTCATTTCACTCTTCTGTAAAAGGGCTGCCTTTGTTAATGCAGAGCTGTGTTATGCTAGTCTCATTGACACCTTAGGCAATATTAGTAGAACTGTATTCTCCAGCAAATTATTCCTTTTTCTAATTGACCTCACTATGGCAATTTTTTGTATCAATATGTAAATTAATATTTCCTGTTTGAGTTTCAGGTTATTATTCTTGCTTTTATCATCTTTAATCATTTTAAATAATTCCTCCCCATCTTCTTTGTTGCCATCTATTCAATTTTTATAGGTACTTATATCCTACTAACTAATCCATCCATCCTCTTCTTCACCTTTTTCCTCACATCCCTCTCCCCTAACACCTCTCTGTAAGTCATATTAATGTTTTTGTCATATTAATATCTTAGTGTCCTAATAACAAATTTGCTAGTCTTTTGAAAGGAACTACAAGAGCAAAGAACAATGCTTCAAAAACATTACAGTCACACTGCACAGAATAACTATAGATAAGAATTACTACTTTGACAAGAGAAGTTTCTTAAAGAATGTTAATAATGGTCGAAACCAAACCTTGCTAACACTTGCACCCTCCCAGGATGGGTGCATCAGTTTACTGTGAGGGAATGGCAGCTTTCCTGCTCCAGTAGGGAGCTGAGAATCACCCCCCCAAAAGGGAAGGGCAGTGTGGAAGGGCAGTGTCCCCTCCTGCAAGGCACAATGGGCCCAAGCAAAATGAGTGAGCAGAGCAGTGCTGGTGGCAGGAACAAGTCCTGTCAACAACCCAATGATCATCACACAAAAGTAAGGTGGCAAAAAAAGACCTGAGGTCAACCTGGGAAGTCCAGTCAACACGACAGGAATGCTAGGGGACAAGCTGGGCAGAGATCCACTTGCAGTATGGCTCAAGCAAATACTAGCAGAACAAGACTAAGTTGAAATGGACCCCCCAAGCCCATGGCCAGGAGTGTGGGTGCAGGTCCAGTAGAGGTTGTTCAGGGCCATTAGGGCCTGTCATTGTGCTCAGGGCCCTGTCAATTTTTATACTTTACAATATCTGGTAGTTTAAAAAATCCTTTTCTTGCCTTACATATATTTTCCCCATTTTTTTCTTGTTCTTATGCTTTTATGCTTTATTTTATTATGATTTCTTACTTAGTCTTTAAACATAGACATCCAAATTTTGCATGTTATAGCAAAATCCTTATATATTGGAATATATTGGTTAGTGCCTTGTAAACAGTCAGAGAAAAATGCTACTGCAAAAATTACTTCAAACTTGAATGTATGACCTCAAAAACTAAGCCGGTAAATTAAGGATTTGTTTTATTCTTATTAAAGAACTAAATTTAAAATGAATTCCACTACTTCTGATTTTTGTTTTAGCTAGCATTTTCATGTAGATTAATAAATTCTTATTGCTAGAGCATGTGGCTACCTTTACATATCTGTAGCTAAGCCACAGATCAGATGATGGGAGAAAACTCCTACTCCATTGTGCCCTTGGTACCTGTCTGAAGGGCAGGTTTAAATACCTAAGCTTTGGGTTGCCACAGAGAGAATGCCAATGGCATGATGACCTACTGGGGAAGAAAGCAGCACACTCTCCTGTTCTGAAATTCTTTTCATAGTACAGCTCAGGGATGAGAGGGTTTTGTTAGTATTTGAATACATAGCTAAACCTTATGAAATTTTTGCTTTGAAATATGCATTTATTAGATAATACACCTCCATGTGTGATAGCCAGTCTGTTGGAAAGCACAGTTTACAAGCTAATTAGGTTCTAGGGAAAGTGGTCTTTCTTCTATATGCTTCTATATTTAATGCCTATTTTCTACTTTTATAAACTTACCTCTTGCATATTGGTGGACTTTCTGAACTGTTTTAAAAATTTTCTTCATAGACCCTTGTCATTCAAGTTCCATAAGAAGTAAAGGTTTTAATTGTGACTAATCTCTAATGTTTTCAAGGCCAGTTACATCTATTTTTGTTTTTTGCAACTTTATATCATAAGAAAGACTTCACTTTCCTGACATTGTTCATTGACCTTTAATCTAGAGTTGAAGCTGCTTCTTATTAACTTCACTTAAATAATCATAGTAAAGAATAGGCACTATAAGAGACATTCCATTAACGGATGCATTTCTTATCATTGCTACTATTGCTTCATTTTTTTATAGAAACTCAAAATATATAGGATTTTCAATTTTCCATTCTGAGTTTAGAATGTAACTGTTCAGAGAAAAATAATATAAAGTTCTGCATGGAATAACTAGAATTAGAATAATTACCTAAGTAATTGTTTGGGCTGGGACCACAGTTAGTGGAGGCAGCTTCAGTAGCTCTTGGCTTCTGCTCAGAATAACAGAATGCTTCTAGGTCAGCTCATTTTTTCTAATCTGTGCTAGTGCTACAGCCCTTCCAACTGAAAATACTTCTATTCTATTCTATTCTATTCTATTCTATTCTATTCTATTCTATTCTATTTATTCTATCCTATTCTATTCTACAGCCCCTGCTATGAAATGTGCTCATCTCTTCTCCTCTCCCATAGAAATTTCTGTGAGCTGGCCAAGCAAAACAAAAATTAGTTTCTTTGTTTGCATTTGGGGATCTCCATGTTTAACTTTCTTGCACTGCAGTGTGAAGTACCAGGTGAATAACATTTGATCAGAACACCTGGTTAACAACTGCCTCCTGTTCCTTTTTTATGTAGATACATGCTATAATCTCCATCCACAAAGACAGGATTTTCTATTCGAAACCACAGGTATTCCACTGGGTAATTTTTTCATGCATTGACAGAAATGGTCAGATTTCATAGGCTGTACACAGGTAGATATTCCAAATTATAACTGCTGATTTGAGCACTTTTGAGCTGGAAAGGAGTTACTATATCAATCTAAAATTTTTTCCCACCTCTACTGAAAATACTAATTATGAAAACTCACATTAAAGGTTAATATTTACAATGATAAATATCAAAAGACTTTACATTTATTAAATAACGCAGTCATAAGTTTCTCATCAATTTTGCATAAACTTGATTACTCTGAGGAAAGATGATGATGTGAATTTGATCAACTGTTTATATTGTAATTATTTATTCCTACTATATTTTTGATAGTGCATAACCTTTTTGATAGTATCACATCATATCTTGACCACAATAATCTAATGCTTAATCATAGTTTGTTTTTTTTCCATTTTCTATTCCATGTATTTATTTAAAGAATAAAATAATGCTCATTTGCCTGTATTAGTTTTATATTGGTTAGCTATTGAATTAGGTAACTGATCATTCCTGAAGACCAGGATGGCTAAGACTGCCAGCATAAACTTTCCCCAATAAACTTTTCCCAATTTTGTAGCACTCTCAGAGCCACTATCATCCTGTTCAGCATTCATACTCTGAGTATGTTTAACTCCATGTATTCGATTTGCATGACGGGGCTGCAGGGGTGGCTTCTGTAAGAAGATGCCAGAAGCTTCCTCCATGTCCAATAAAGCCAGTGTCAGCCAGCTCCAAGACAGACCTGCCGCTGGCCGAGGCTGAGCCAATCACTGACAGTAGTAACACCTCTGTGATAACGTACTTAAGAAGGGGAAAAAAAAGCCTGTGCAATTGCTGCTGGAGAAAGCAGTGAGAATATGTGAGAGGAACAATCCTGCAGACACCAAGGTCAGTGAAGAAGGAAAGGGAGGAGCTGCTCCAGGTGTCAGAAAAGAGATTCCTCTGCAGCCCATGATGAAGACCATGGCTGTCCCCTTGCAGCCCATGCAGGACCATGGTGGAGCAGATATACACCTGCAACTCATGGAGAATGCCACACTGGAGCAGGTGGATGCCTGGAGGAGGCTGTGACCTCTTCGGAAGCCTGTGCTGGAGCAGGCTCCTGGCAGGACCTGTGGACACATGGAAAGAGGAGCCCATGCTGGAGCAGGTTTTCTGGCAGGACTTGTGACCCCGCGGGGGACCCATGCTGGAGCAGTCTATTCCTGAAGGACTGTGCCCTGTGGGAGGGAGCCACACTGGAGCAGGTCATGAATAACTGTAGCCTGTGGAAAGGACACATGTTGGAGAAGTTTATGGAGGACTGCCTCCCCTGGGTGGCACCCCAAGCTGGAGCAGGGGAAGACAGTGAGGAGGAAGGAGTGGCAGATACAACATGTAATGAGCTGACCACAACCCCCATTCCCCATCCCCCTGTGCCACTTGAGGGGAAGAGGTAGCGAAATCGGGAGTGAAGTTCAGCCTGGGAAGAAGGGAAGGGTAGAAATATGGTGTTTAAAGATTTGTTTTTATTTCTCATTACCCTACTCTGACTTTTGATTGGCAATAAATTAAGTTAATTTCCCCAAGTCGAGTCTGTTTTGTCCATGAAGGTAATTGCTGAATGATCTCCCTGTCCTTATCCCAACCCACAAGCCGTTCATTATATCTTCTCTCCCCTGTCCAGCTGAGGAGGGGGAGTGATAGAGTGGCTTTGGTGGGCACCTGGCGTCCAGCCAAGGTTAACCAACCACCCCACATTCTCTCTGTAGACCTACAAGCTTGAGACAGTCTTATCCACCTTTCTTCCACCCCACTCTCAAGGCAGAGTTTGATCAGCCTGTGAACAGGTTAGCAGGACACTCAATTTGCAACTAAATGTCTACTGCACAGAGTAGCTCAAAGATCCCCTACCCAGCACTGACTCGTACACAGAAATACTCCCAGCTCAGCACCATGCTGTCAACACCTCCTAGTCTGGATCTGAGAGTGGCTGGGCACAGCTGGCCCTGCATTGCTCTCTGCAAGGTTAGTGTAGCCCAGGGCAGCTTTGGTTTGTCTGTACACTGGTAAAGAAATGTCACTTTTTCCACTAAGCCTTTTCAAGTTGTGCAGGCATAAACTTTGATGATACTTGCCATGTAGTATCTCCAAGGTCTGGATGTTTCTCCATTCATAATGCTGGAATCCTCATTAGCTCATGCACGTTAATCCCCTCCTATCTTACTTCTTTCATGTTGTGTGTTGTTAAACAAATTCAAAATGTTTTTGAGGTTACCAGAAAGGGGTGACATAATGGACTGCTTAGTAAGAGAGAAGTTTTTCAAAATACTAATTTCCAGTTCAGTTACACCTGTTAACGTCTCCATTGAAATCCCATTAATCTGTTTCAATACTTTGAGATGTTGTGTGAATAAGAGCTTAGTGTGTGACTTCACAGAAGATAGGGGAGGGGCTTGTCTGTGCACTGGGAAGAGGGGAGAGAACAGATGAACGAGAGGAGAGGCTGAGCTCAAAGGAGGGCCCTACTTCTTCACCAGTGCCAACAGTAGGCTGTTTAGCCACCCTGCTCCTCCAGCCTTGCTGTTGTGTTTGGGACTGAGGCTAGTAAATCAGTGATCTCACCATTTGCACAACACATACAATGGCACATCTCAACTTCAGTGTTTGCTAAGGTTACTGAAGAGATTATCTTTCCTCAGGAAGACAGGCTGTTGTCAGCTGGCTTATTTATCAGTTTCATAATTCATAAATAACTTTTTGCCTCCCTGTTTCCTTCCTGCCTTCCATACAAACATTGTGCCATCTAAATTCACTGCCTGTGTCATGTCTTCATTTGTGCTTTCAAACTGATATTAGAAACACCTGCCTAAATATATAATGCTATTCTCTATTTCCCATTCCAAAACTTCTTGAAGTCAATTGATTTTTATTTCATTTATTTCACTAGACACTGGATAGGTTGCATATTTCCAAAATCCATCTAGCTATGATAAGCCAGATATGAGATACTTAATTAAAAAAGTGAATAAAAATGAACCATGGACACCAACAGCTATAGTCTAATATAGCTATCAGCATCTTTCTCTCTCTCTCTTCCTGCAGTTGGCATTGCACCACATTAAGCAAGGGCTCTACTACAGGTGACAGTCAGGCATTTCACAAGAGGTGCTGACCATCTCTGAAGTAAATCCTTCATCCAGGAAAGAACACTAAAAATGGGAACAAGAGAGAAAGATTGACCTCAGTGACTTGATACAAAGGTCAAACTCTGCAATTGTAAAAATATTTTGGAGAATTTGTAAAAAGATGAGTGGCAGCATTTAGAAGAACATTTTTCAATGTGCAATGATATTTTGATAATTTATGGTAAGACATAGCAATATATAATCTAGGGGAGATTACTACTTGTGCATTTTGTTCTGAGGATATTTTATTGTCTTTTTGGTGCAAGGTTTTTCTGTCTGGAAGCTTAAAAAAAAAATTTACAATGTCAGAATGCAAATCTCATTTGTAAGAAGGTTGCAAGAATTCCTCCTGTGAGAAATCTAATTCCTGATTTTTGTTAATTACTTGTACAAGGACAAAAGAAACAGATGTTTATTTGTGTTTACACCATGCAATAGTAATTCCTTGATTCCAGTAGAGACTAATGCCTGATGTAAAAAAGGTTTTTTATTTGCTTTGTGAGTAGATCTATGCTGGAAAACTAATATATTAAAAGTTAAAAGCCCAGTATTGAAAAAAATGAATATGTAATTTGGGATGTTGTAATCTTTAAACATTATAGAACAGTCTGTCCTAGTACACATGCAATGATTAAATTTTGGAATTCAGAAGGTTTTGTTAAAATATGTTCAGTAAAGAACTTATATCTTTCTTGATTGTTCATTGCTTGTAATTTCTGAAGTAATGAATCTCTTCTTGACCTGTATGTACAATAATAAATAATACACCTGATGAATGAACTGATCATGCACTAGTTACAACGATAGTAAGAGGCTAATCTCTCTTCTTGAATGCAAAACCAATAGATTCAAGGACATAAAAAAGATTCTGTTTATAAATAAAATAAAATTTAAACAGTATTTAGTATATTTCTTTTTTATAAATCTCTTAAAAATCAATTGGTGTATGAGCTTTGCTAAGACAAAAAATTCCTTGATTGTGTATTTTAATGTTTTGAAAAGAAATTACAATGAAAATTCTATTCAGACTCAAAAAAGTACAGAAAAGCTTTAGATTAAGATGACTGTGACTAAGCTGTTGCTGGTTCTACTTCATCAGTGTCACTAAAGTATTATTTCTATAGCCTTTACAGCCTCACTATGTTCTCTGTGATGTTTTTGCCTAACGCATATAACTTTCCTGCTTATTTGAGCTGACAGCATGATTCCCTTTATTTTTTGAATATTCAGTATCATCAAAATTTTACTTTTTTCTCCATGCATAGTTTGTGATACCAAATGTTATTCATGTAATTTGGCTTTCATGATCATTATATAATCAGATTAAGGATACAGCCTTTTTATGTAAATGAATTAGCAAGTGAAATATGAATCATAAAATATATCATGAAAACCTCATTTTTGCTTAATTGCCTCTCCTGTTAGAAAATCTTTCTTAGGAATCTACAGGCTTCAGTTCTCTTCAGTTCGAAGAGTAAACTCAGGGCCCTGAGTTTTAGGAAAACAAAATTCCAGCTGTTCAAGAAGTTAGTCAATGGGATCCCCTGGGAAACTGCCCTCAGGGACAAGGGAGCAGAACAGAGCTGGCAGATCTTTAAGGATGTTTTCTATAGAGTTAAAAAGCTCTCAGTACCCAGGTGTAACAAATCAAGAAAGGACAGCAAAAGTCCTGGATGGCTGAGTCAAGACCTTCTGGTCAAACTAAAGGGCAAGAAGGAAAAGCACAGGCAGTTGAAGCAGGGACAGGTATCCTGGGAGGACTATAGGGACCCTGCCTAGTTGTGTAGGGATAGGATCAAGAAGGTCAAGGTGTGACTGAGCTGAACTTGGCAAGGGACACAAAACATAATAAGAAGGGCTTCTAAAGGATTGTCAGTCAGAAAAGGAAGGTGAAATAAATTATTATATCCCACTGATGACCATGACTGGCAAACTGATAACAACAGATGAGGAGAAGGCTGAGGAACTCAAAAACTTCTTTGCCTCAGCCTTCACTGGCAACCTCTCTTCTCACACTTCTCAAGTAGATGGACTGCAAGGCAGGGTCTGGGGGAGCAAAGTCTCTCTCACTGTAAGAGATCAGGTTCATGACCACCTGAGGGACCTGCACATGCACAAGTCTATGGGACCTGGTGAGATGCATCCCAGGGTCCTGAGGGAATTGCCTGATGTAGTTGCCAAGCCACTCTCCAAGATATTTGAAAAGTCATGGCAGTCAGGTGAAGTCCCTGGTGACTGGAAGAAGGGAAACATTGCACTCATTTTCAAAAAGGGTAGAAGGGAGGACCCTGGGAACTACTTTAACCCACTCCTAGCCTACTGCCCTTTGGAGGTGAGGGGGATGTTGGAGAGACAGCCTTGATGCTGTGGGAGCACTGCTCAGCAGTGGCAAAAACACTGCTCTGTCATCAAAACCTTTCTAGTCACAAATGCAAAGCACATTACTATAGGGGCTACTATGGGGAAAGTTAACTCCATCCCATCCAGACCCAATACAGTTTTACATGGTCTGTCCTGGTGCCGCTGCACACAAAGGAGAGATGCAGCATGTTCCAGAATATAAAGCTGCAGTGTAGAGATGTCTTCTGAGCCACATCCAATAGGACTTGACTGGCAGTGAGCTGGCCTATGCAAATGGGCTTGCACTAGAAGAAACAAAACCAAACCACCTAAAGGCAACAAAGTTGTAAAAACACTGTGCAAACTCACCTTATAAATACGTATTAAGTGCGCTTGTATGGGGGTTTTGCATGTAGAAATTCTCAAAAGTGAATGGTAACACATGATCTACTGAGCTGTCAGCTCACCTCTGTGCCTGGCAAGATCGTGGAGCAGATCCTCCTAGAAGCTATGCTAAGGAAAATGGAGGACAGGGAGGACATTCAAGGCAGCCAGCATGGCTTCACCAAGGCCAAGTCTTGCCTGAGCAACCTAGTGGCCTTCTATGATGGAGTGACTACATCAGCGGACAAGGGAAGAGCAACGGATGTCATCTGTCTGGAATTCTGTAAGGCCTTTGACACAGTCCCCCCCAGCATCCTTCTCTCTAAATCAGAGAGGTATGGATTTGATGGGTGGACTGTTCGGTGGATAAGGAATTGGTTGGATGGTCACATCCAGAGGGTAGTGGTCAATGGCTCAATGTCCAGATGGAGATCAGTGACAAGTGGTGACCCTCAGAGGTCTGTATTGGGACCAGTACAGTTTAATATCTTCATCAATGACATAGTGGGATTGAGTGCACCCTCAGCAAGTTTGCAGATGACACCAAGCTGAGTGTTGCAGTTGGCACACCAGAAGGACGGGATGTCATCCAAAGAGACTTAGACAAGCTGGCGAGGTGGGTCTGTGTGACCCTCATGAGGTTCAACAAGGCCAAGTGCAAGGTCCTGCACCTGGGTTGGGGCAACCCCCAGTATCAATACAGGCTGGGGGATGAAGGGGTTGAGAGCAGCCCTGTCGAGAAGGACTTGGGGGTACGGGTGGATGAAAAGCTGGACGTGAGCCAGCAATGTGCACTCACAGCCCAGAAGGCCAACCATACCCTGGGCTGCATCAAAAGAAGCGTGGCCAGCAGGTCGAGGGAGGTGATTCTGCGCCTCTGCTCTGCTCTGGTGAGACCTCACTTGGAGTACAGCATCCAGCTCTGGAGTCCTCAGCACAGGAAAGGCATGGTCCAGAGGAGGGCCACAAAGATGATCTGAGGGCTGGAGCACCTCTCCTATGAAGAAAGGCTGAGAGAATTGAGGTTGTTCAGCCTGGAGAAGAGAAGGCTCCAAGCAGATCTTATTGCGGCCCTTCAGTACTTAAAGGGCGACAATAGGAAAGATGGGGGCAATCCCTTTGGCAGGGCCTGTTGTGACAGGACAAGGGATAATGGTTTCAAACTAAAAGAGGGTAGATTTAGACTGGATATAAAGAAAAAAATTCTTTACAGTGAGGGTGGTGAGACACTGGAACAGGTTGCCCAGAGAGGTGGTAGATGCCTTATCCCCAGCAACATTCAAAGTCAGGTTGGACGGGGCTCTGACTGACCTGACGTAGTTGAAGATGTCCCTGCTCATTGTAGGGGGGTTGGACTAGATGACCTTTAAAGGTCCCTTCCAACCCAAAACATTCTATGATTCTCGGATCTAAACACCATTTCTGGGAACTGGTGGTTGAGTTTCTACATTTGCTATCTCTCAGTACAAAAGGGACACATATGTTTTTTATACGAAGAAATAGATTTTCTGTGTTTAAAAAGAAGTAATTCAAAAAATTGTGAACTTGATAAAACGCTTTACACTCAAAAGTCAGTGGTTAACACATACACACATTTATTTAATTACTTAAATTTCTCTCTCATATTATTCTGATGTGTTTTGAAAACTCTCTAGTCATCAAGGTCGTTGTTAATTATCCATATGCTGGAAACTGGGAATTAACTTTTTGATCTGTCAATCAGATATTTATTTTTGAAGAACTAATTTATAGGAAAATACTTGTCTACAAAGCATTCTGATAAGGTGGGAGAAGTCAAGAAAAA
This sequence comes from Sula dactylatra, assembly GCA_013389905.1. NCBI lineage: Eukaryota > Metazoa > Chordata > Aves > Suliformes > Sulidae > Sula > Sula dactylatra. The sequence continues at coordinate 41,773 of WEKW01000447.1, forward strand.
TACATGTTAAGCAATGCTGGAAATCACCAGGAGACATTACTTTTAGTAATTTTATATTTATATCGAAGTCACTGTTCAAGCTGAGAACTAAAATTCTCTCTCTAGTAAGCTGCTTCAACTCAAGTTTATACAAAACCATCATTAGTCTTTTCTGACAGTTTGCTAACAATTAAAACTTATTTTTTTAGTATCTTCAGCATCATCTTTCCTCTATAAGCCTTAAAGATGTCTCACCAACCACAGATGTTATTAATTAAAAGGCTGTATGCAAAATATAAGATCAGAAAAAACCTGTCTGTTCTGACCTAGGGAAAAAAAATAACCAACAAATACATTTTGAATATGCAATGGTTTAAAAAACTGCATTCAGAATAAAGTTATCGAGAAAACGCATTTTAATATATTTTACAACTAACACTCTCTAAAAAAGAGGTCAAATATTTTTTTCCCAAAATTTCAATCTCTTTGAATATGTTTTTGTCCTGTGCATACTCTACTGTTTTCTTACCTCCTTTATATAAAAATACACAAATAATGAAATAACAATCAAACCAGTGTAGACTCTTTTTTTCCTGGTTAACAGAACTATATTCAAGATTGTCTTGTTTTCTGAAAGTGTTCTATTTATTAACTATTTAAGTCAACAGAAATTAACTTAAAAAGCTGTTTTTGAGACAGTGAGAAGTCAGACAGCTAATTCCTTATATTGGTATACCTTACCATAGAGCAAAACAAAGCCTACTGAGAGTTGCTTTGCTCATTTGTTTATTTAATGCTCACACACTTACTAAACATAGTCTACAACTCTCCAGAATTTCAAAGGAAAAAAATTGAAAACTGCTTCTCTAAAGTACTCAACTATACTTACTGAAAGACTGGTAACGTGGTTTTGGCAGTAGTATTTATTTGGCAGTACAAGACTAAGCAAATAAAAGCACATCTAAGACACTTTCCCAGAGACACTATTCTTACATTCAGGATTCAAGCAGATCCTGCAATAGTAGTAGGCAGTAGTTATTTCTATCACACTACTGGAAAAAATAAAGTCCCAGGCATGCATGCACATCTTGTCTTTCAGAAGTGAAATTTCTGACGGGCAAATTGCTTCTACTGCATTTTAGTCTATAGTGTTATGCCATACAGTGAATGAAATAGCTGTAGAAGTATCACCAAAAAATTCCATATTTATATATGAACGATGAGTCTGAAAAGATCTTTATTGGATTTCATCTTTTAGGTTTCTTTTATTAATAGAAAAATACTAAGATTCTCAAAGGAATTAATAATATCTCCAGGCTTTGCTTTTCAAAATGTATCTTGAGAATCTTAGAGGCCAGATATTAAAATTAATTTTGTTTTGATCCACATCATGGTGTGTGCCACTAGTCATTGCTGATGGGCTGGGTGCTGGTGGTGGGCTTAGCATTTTAGAAAATAGTATATTGTTCAGATTAAGGTCCCAGTGTGACAGATGTGAACGTTGCCAAACATTTTGCAACAATGTTAATTATTAAGGTAGAATGACTATTTCCACTGGAATGACAAATGTTTCCTCAATTCTCATTCTCCTGCACACTAAAACTGTTTGAAAAAAACTGTGAATTAGAGTAGCAAAAAATGAAACCATCCTGTGGATTGTGGAAATTGAAGAAAATAACTATGAAACAAGACATTGCTCCTGGAAACCTCTGAGTGTATCCCCAGAAATACTGAGTCTCCTTAAATCAAGTTCATTTCAGTAGAAGTTGCTAGTCTCTTGGGAGCTGCTCAGTACCTTGAAGGACTGGGCTTTTGAGAGATGCTTTAGAGGCAAATTATGCTCTTCAACCTATATTTTCCCAGCCCACAGTTCTTTACACCTCATCACTAAGTGACCTTACATGGTAATGACTGCTGAACTGAGTAGACATCTGCAATTTTAGAAAGTAATCACAGCTTCTGCTTTAGTGCCTCCCCACTGCTTTCAACAATTTATGAACAATAGCTGATGATGGCTAAATAATTAATTCAGTAGAAAGAAAAAGAAATCTCTGAACAGATTTCATATTGTTAGGAAAATAAAAGTGCCACAAGAGGTAAAAAAGAAGAAAGGGAAGTCTCCTTATTCTATTTAAATACCACAGTTTCCCACTTCTGTGTAAAAGATGACAGAAAGACATTGGAAATCATAATGTCCTACCTTCTTTCAACATATATAGTGAGTTTTTTCCATTTGTTGGTCCCTTCTTCCTGAGTCAAAATTACATCTATGCCTTTCTTGGGCTAAATTTTAGTCTGAATTAACTCCTGATCATTCTTGTTTTTTACTTCAATGTTTTATTGTTAATTCCTATTCTTGATGTTCCTTGAAGACAACGTAACTGTGTTTAAGAAAAGAGTTTGACTGCAAGTGTTTATGTACTATAAACCATCTAAATGGCCTTCAATTTTAAAAAAGAGCCAGCATAGACAGGACATCACTGTAATTTCAGGTACTTGCAAAATTCCTATTTATTTCAGTTAAAATCAT
>WEKW01000449.1:1066-80948 GCA_013389905.1 Sula dactylatra
GTATTGTACTCTTATTTGTGCATATTCACTCTCAGAACTACAGTGGTTGTTTTTATGTAACACTGGGATGTAAACCATGAACTGTTGAAGTATGGTCTTTCAAGTTTTGTCAGAAGTGTTTGTATTCTGTGTTCTAAATTTCTTTTTTATGTTTATTTTAAATAGACTTTGCAAACTGATTTTTAACCTGGAATGATGGAGGTCTACGATGTCAGATATTTGTTACTTGACATATTTTATTAAATAATGACCCTAAAAAAGAGTGACATAGGAAAAGCTCTAATTTTTTAGTCACAGTCCTAAATCAAAGTTCTCTTCCTGTCTTCTTTACTGGTAGGTGCCAGCTTGTTGCATAAATAATCTCATTCTGATCTGAAAATACCCTGTATTGCACTCTAAATAATATGTCAAACATCAAGCTGTTTTCTGATGCACTGTTCTCACACACAGGCAATCAGAAGAACAGGTCAGCAATCCATGGAGAAGACAGGCTCTTTATGTTCAAACAGTTTACTACCTCAACTATTCAGCAAGCCTGACATTACAGAATAGAAAATATTTTCCTGTTGTTCAATATTAGTGCCTAGTAGAGAATATCAAAACTCATCCTAAGGATATTTCTTACAATATTTTTATAGAAAAGGCATTTTTTTTTTCTTTTTTTTGCTTAGGGACTTTGGGAACAAAATGCCTTTAATTTAGGTTTTATAATCATTACTATTCATATCAAATTTCTTCTTTTTAAAAAGAAGCCTCTTTACACAATACCTTTCAGAGAGAGGAAACTGAATTAATAGAGTTATGCATATCCTGGAATAATAAAAAAGTCATTAAAGGAAAATATCTGAAATTCAGTGGTAAAATGTCTGGCTTGGAGCATATACATATAACAACTCTCATCATGTCATTACATTTTTGGATAATGCTTATTAGATTCAAAATTTTTATTTGAATGTACCAAACAAGCCCGAAGTCAACAGTAGGGAAAAAACTTCTAAGTAGAAGGTGTCTTTAGAAAGTGGGGTTTTTTCAGTTTGCTGAGAATAATGTTGCCCAGAGTGTGTACTTGGTCTCCAAAGCGGTGAACCTCTTTACATTAATTACATTAAATAATTACATTAATTTTTACCCAAGGGATTCAAGTCACACACATACACGCACACATGCACACAAACACGCACCCTCCCACACAAATCCAAGGTTTGCAGCCTGTTAGAAGGCTGACAAAACTCAGAGAATAGATGCTCATTGAATCAGATAAGCTTTGAGTCAGGTGCTACTTCAAGAACATACAAGCTCAGTGTGGCAATGTACTTCTTAGTGTTACTTATTTGTGATTCATGAACCTCCCAGCTCCTAGCGATAAATGCATTCTAGTGTGAATAACAGGATCATAGTAGGTCACTGGGTGAATTAGATGGAGGTCTGTTAAATTTGTCTTGCATGCAGAAGTGGTTATAAATTTGAAAAAATTATCATCATTCCCTCCATCACAACAGCTGAGGGTATGGAAGCCTCTTCCAGATTGACTCGACATCCGAAGACAGATATGTCACTGATGGAAACACTTATTATTGTAACTCACCCACTGTTTTTGTTTAGTTTAGTTTGTGTTTAGTGAGAACGGCAGACCAAGATCTACATCTTGCCTTCGACAATTGCCACAGGACATTGCTGTGGGAAAAGTAGGAATAGGGCAACCTTATATAATATATTTAGCCCTAATAAGTTCCTAGCTTACAGATACTTTCAGATAAGGGATTTCCAGTGCCAGGTGAAACTTCTTTGTATTTAATACCACCAAATAGATTTCTATTCTGTGAACTTGTCAAGCCTCCCTTGGAGTACAAGGAAAACTCCAGCACCTAAGACATCCTTTGACAATGAATTCCACAGATCTATCTCCAGTTGTGGGAATAACTTTCTCTTTTTGTTTGTTTTGCAACTTGGTTGTATTGAGCTCATATACACTGGCTTTATCTGAAAATTGCTCATGTTGGTTTTATTTGATGCCTCCTCGTTCTTGGATTGAAACCAACTCTTCTTGTGACAGTCAATTCAAAGCTCATCATCATTTTATATATGAGATTACACCTTTTTTTCTGTGTGACACTTTAAGTTCATCTATAGTGAAATTCATTTGCTATTTATTGTCATGTCATGTATTCCCTGAGGCTCTCTTTAAAATTTGCCCTTTTTTGCTACTCCAAATAATTTAGTATCAATAATTTTTTTTGATACCTCTGATTTTGTATTATTTTTCAGGTTATTTATGAATATTTGGAACAGCACAGACCCCAGCAGAGATCCCATACTTGCCCTTTGTCCCTTCCTTGCAAGAACTGGCTGTTCCTTCATCTTGCGTGTTTCCTGACTTGTTTGCAAGCAAGGTCCTTCCCTCCTGGCTTGCACAGCATTGCAATGCTTAGCTTACTTTAAAGCAACTGGCATTTATCCATTTGCTTTTAATCCCTTCAGAGAACCCTAATGGGTTTATGAAGGAGGACTTTCCTTTACAGACATCCTGTTGACTCTTCCCCATTGGGAAGGGTTCTTATTCATCCATGTGTCTGCTAATTCTGTTCTTTATTAATTTGCACTTACTCTAATTCTCACCAGAAACCTCTTTGTTTCAAAAGCCAACTAGATTGTTGTTTTCAGGGCTACAATCCATCTGATTCTGATGGGAGGGTTTGGGAAAGAAATAAGTTACTTGGAGGCAGGAGGAAAGACAAGAACTTCTCAGTTTTAGTACTAATGATGTAAACATATTTGGGAAAACTGCTAGTCTGAATTCTTATTATTTAATATCTAGCATTAGAAGCTCAAATTAGTGATAAAGACAGATGTATAGAATGAAAGTTCTTTCTGAGAGACACTGCGTCTTTTTTCAAACTACTAGTTAATCTCATCACAATCAGCAACAATTCTGGCACCAGCAAACAATGAAAAATATTATTGGAAAGTGAAAACAAAATCAGGAAGTTTTCATTCTTTCTGTATTGAAAATGTATTATAAGCTATTGTGTGTAATTATCTGTGAATCTGACAATTGCAGAATGGTTCCATAGCCTGAATAAACAAATAATTAGCCAAGCCCTGTGATATAAAATTCTTCACGAGAGCTTTCATTTTTAGACAGAGATTGTTATTGGACTCCTTTTGTTTTTCTCTTTCATGACAGTTTATGTTTTCTTGCTGTATGGGTTCAGCCCTGCTAAAATGCAGAGGACACTACTCGTCTAAACCAAATGGAAGACAGCAAAGATGCTCCTAGAAGAATGAAGACCTGGATAAAATGGCCAGAATATCATTGACATGTGCAGTTAGGTGTAGTACAAATAAATAAAGCCTCTGTACTGAAGGGCAAAATGAAAAGAAAAATACTTTTCTCTACTGAGATCTTTTCTTCTTCCTCCAAGGTAGGAAAGTGTTTTTCGTACTTTGTCACAGTGATTTATTTTGCAACACTAAGCTAAAATTTACAGAATGTTTTAATGCAGTTTTTAATTCCATTGCCCCTAGGAACCTGCTGTAGATGAGCTCTTCTTAGCTTGTCAAACGTAGCTAATATTAAATTTATTAACAGTATAATAACACAGGACCTGAGCTGTTTATTTTCTTCAGTACATAATAATGTTAGTAGACATGTAGTGACTCATAACACTAGTCCCAAATATGTCTCCTCTGTAAATTTATAGGGACTGTTTCTGATTGTGGTGCTACAACAATATTTTATGGACAATATCTGGGAGGACATCCATCAGTAGCATCTATTAGAAATCTAATGCACAGAAATAGGTGGTGTAGCCTAGAAGTCCTATTGTCATGCTTTTAGCAGTCCCATAACAAGACGCTTGAGAATCCAGGTATTTCACAGCAAATCTGGAATGACCCAACACCATCTGAGAGGCAGATCTGCAGCCCTCCAATGAAATATTAACAGTGGAATGCCCTACAAGGAGCAATACAAACTGGGAAACACCAATGCTCAGACATGTTTTATGCTCTCTGACACAGTAGCTAACATTAAGCTGTGCATCTGGGGGATGTCTGACAAACTTATTGATAGTGAACAGAAGAATATGCTTATACTTTAACGTTGCTTATATAAGAAATGTTGCATCTGGACAAGAGCCTGTTGATGTCACTGAGGATATTTCTTCTTCCTCAAGTGATTTAATCTCAGCTTGTATGCTTGTTTAGTGGGCATGCAGAGTCTCAGATACTTAATAAGTGCTTGAATGTGATATAGTCTACAATTCAAAGTGAGCAAGAGGTGCATTGTGTGACTGTCTACAAGCTGTTTGCTCTGTAAATTCATGTTGTCTCTTCCACATAAATAATGCTGTAGTTCTGTAATCTTGCAAAACTGGTATTTCAATATTCCTTATTTTCAGCATCACTGCAATGATGAGCCTGATTTTTACCTGCAATGTAATGAGCAGGTATTGATATCTTTTAAGTACTTCCAAGATAGTTTGGTAACATTTTTCTTTGCCACATTAGTATTTGTTGAAGAAGGAAAAAAGCAATTAATAAAAAGTGACTTAATAGCTTAATTCAGATAATAGCCTTTATTTTTAGTGCGGTTTTAGGTACCTAGAGAGGTTTTTTTCCCAATATGTATTGTCTGCTTTCTTGTTTGTTTAACCACCTTGCTGATCAATTTATATTTCCCTCTCTGGGATTTCTGAGTCTGCGGAAGTATGAGAGTGTCTAGCACCCTAGCAATAACTGTGACTGATGGATCTCTATAATTTGAAAGGCGATGTTAGAAACTAAAAAAGCAATAATTTCCAAAGGAATCCATAAAAACAGTTTTCCCTCTTCCCCCTCTCTCCTGATTCCTCAAGAAACACTGAGGTAGCACATAATCTAATAATGTATAATCTAAGTTAGCTGTAAAATTCCATCTGCACAGCTTAATTACTCACTATGGAGACTACAAGACTGTACAGAAACAAATTTACCTTGGTTTATAGAAATATTTATTTTATGTCTTTCGACAAACTGAGGTAACTTTCTGCCAAATGACATTTTCAGAGAATAATCTTATGCTTCCACTTGCTTATCAGGTTTCTTGTTTATTGAGGATGTTCAAAGTTCTCAGAAAATTTAGGCTATAACATTACATTACCAATACACCTTTAAGTTGCCCAATTTTATTTTTTTTAAGTGATAAAGGAGCTTCTCAAGTTCCACTTGATGTTCACATTATGATTGCTCAAGTAGGTTTGCTAATTGGAATAGCTATGTAAGATATATTTAAGGACCACTACAGGAAAAGCAAAGAACAAGTTTAAAAGTTCCAATCATGAACTTTGTTAAACTTAGGGAGAGGAAACTCCATCCATTTTCCAGGTTAAATTTAAGAATAGCCAGTTATCTATTTGTTTTATTCCATTTTTGACATTTGACTTAAATCTGGTTTTCTTAGTCTGGAAAAACAGTTATTGTAAGATAAGAAGCTATTAGGTTATCTGGTATACTGTGCTTTTGGCAAAAAGTCCATTGCATTATTTCCATTTTCTCGTTACCTTCATGACTTCAGTTATACTTTTCTTCAAAATTAGTTCTTACCCTTTTTCATCCTGTTGAGATTATACTAATGATCTTATAGCTGGTTTAGCATTTTTTTTAATTGGATTCCTAAGTACAAGTACTGCATTTTCAGCTTTGCAGGGATATGGTACTGAACCCAATTTTGTTAGAAAACTTCATTTTGAGACCACAACTATGTGACGATGATGATTTCTGGCTCCTCAGATAAATCTCTGTATTGGGTTTGCATGGCAAAGTTTTGGTAGTGAGGGGGCTAGAGGGGTGTCTTCTGTGAGAAGCTGCCAGAAGCTTCCCCCATGTCTGATAGACCCAATGCCAGCCGGCTCCAAGATGGACCCACCGCTGGCCAAGGCTGAGCCCATCAGCGACAGTGGTAGCACCTCTGGAATAACATACTTAAGAAGGGGAAAACATTGTGGTACAACAGCAACTGCAGCCGGAGAGAAGAGTGAGAACATGTGAAACAACCCTGCAGACATCAAGGCCAGTGAAGAAGGAGGAGGAGGAGGTGCTTCTGGCACCAGAGCACAGTTTCTCCTGTAGCCTGTGGTGAAGACCATGGTGAGGCAGGCTGTCCCCCTGCAGCCCATGGAGGTCCATGGTGGAGCAGATATCCACCTGCAGCCCATGGAGGACCCCATGCCAGAGCAGGTGGATGCCCAAAGGAGGCTGTGACCCCGTGAGAAACCCCTGTTGGAGCAGGCTCCGGGCAGGACCTGTGGATCTGCGGAGAGAGGAGCCTGCGCTGGAGCAGGTTTGCTGGCAGGACTTGTGACCCCATGGGGAACCCACGCTGGAGCAGTCTGTTCCTGAGGGACTGAACCCCATGGGAGGGACCCACAGTGGAGCAGTTTGTGAAGAACTGCAGCCCATGGGAAGGACCCTTATTGGAGAAGTTCATGGAGGCCTGTGTCCCATGGGAGGACCACACGCTGGAGCAGGGCAAGAGTGTGAGGAGTCCTCGCACTGAGGAGAAAGGAGTGGCAGAAACAATGTGTGATGAACTGACCACAACCTCCATTCCCCGTCCCCCTGCACCACTGAGGGGGAGGAGGGAGAGAAATCAGGTGTTAAGTGAAGCCTGGGAAGAAGGGAGGGTTTGGGTGAAGGTGTTTTAAGATTTACTTTTTATTTCTTATTCCCCTACTCTGATTTGATTGATAATAAATGCAATTAACTTTCCCCAAGTTGAGTCTGTCCTTATCTCAACCCACAAACCTTACATGGTGTTTTCTCTCCCCTACCCAGCTGAGGAGGGGGAGTGATAGAGCAGCTTTGGTGGGTACCTGGCACCCAGCCAGGGTCAACACACCACAATCTCATACTTTCCTGCTACACCTGTTGTTCTATACCTTCTTTACTACTTTCTGTCTCAACTTTGACCCACTCTCTGACATAAGGGACAGCATCTCTTAGCGATGTTTCCTCTCAGGCAGTGTGTTGTATTTCTTTAAGAAGAGTCACTGGAAGAGATGGACCCCTCTGGAGATGGTCCTGGGACCAACTGGGAGGTGGTTATTTTCCAAGGGATGAAAAAGTATTTTGAACGAAGAGAAGCTTCCAGATGGCAGTAGCGACTTCCATCAGGCTAAGAGTCTGCAGTTCAAGGAGAGGATGCGGAGAGCTGGAAACTGATGATCAAGCCTCAGAGGAACAGAAAGTAAACTTCCTAGGGAACAGAAATTATTGTGCATTTCAGTTTCTTAGACTTTTTAGTCCCTACAACACAATTACTTAGTGTGCCTGGCCCCATCAGAATGCCAGTTCCATTTACAAAGCCTTCAGGAGTTCCCTGTAAACTCCCTGGAATTAGGGAGGCTTGAAAGTCTGCGCTTTTTGTGGCAGCAAGAGATCAGCGAAGCAATACTTTGCTTCTTTTACAGACAAGGACTCCTGGATCATAGGTCTCACTGACATGGAGCATTTTCTGACTTGCAGTTGGAATGAGATCTCACAGGAGAGCCAACAGAAAGGCAAACTATTTTGTGGTTATTGCAAACAATCCATATTTCAGAGCTGTAGGATATTGTAAATCAGCTGATTAGCAGTGTCTTGCTTCTGAAACAGGCAGGAACTTCAGTCCACAGTTCCTGCAGAACTGTTTATGCTCCTGGATTCAGTCCCTTAGACTATGCAATGCACTACAGTTTTCCCAGAGCCACACCTCATATCCCATATTCAGTATAGTGATTATAGCCATTGGAAAAAGCCTGTGAAGAAAGTGTTATGGATCAACGCCATGATGATAGTGAAGAAATCCCAGTTCTGTCAGGGAGTGGCAGGGGTGGGATGCTTCATATAGAAAGGGCAGCCAGGAACCGTGTGGCAGCAAGGCAGGCAGAGGAAGTGGTGGTGGAGGGAGTCCCACCACACCCGTGCAAGGCAAGCAGAGCAGGCACAGTCATGATAACCTGGTTCAGCTGAAGTTTGGTGGTCATCAGGCAAGTCCACAGTGACAAGGCAGGTCCACAGTCAGACTAGGAAGACCAGTCCACAAGCCAGTGTCGGGTCTGACTCAATGAAGGACATGGCGACACACAGCCATGGCTGCAGCATCTCTCAGGCAGAGACCAAGGGCAAGAGTCTGAGCTTGTGAAGGAGGGGCAGACCTCTGCTGAGGCTTCTCAAGGACAGGCAGCTACGTTGCCCACGTTGGCCCAGGCAGCCTAGCCTTGGGAGGAAGAGGATCGTGACATTGTCACACTTAGCATTGGAAAAGTTTAAAAGAACTTCTGAGAAAACCTAGCAGATCCTGGACTTTTGAAACTTCTTCTCATTAAAGCAGAAGTTATTTGTGTTCCTTTTCTCCCCTTGGTGCCAACCACAAACCTGTGAACTTGTTTTCCTGTCACGCTGGTGCTGCTGTCCTACATATACTGTGTGTCCTGGCTTTGGGTTGGAAAATGTTTAACCATTTAGAGTGTACTAGACTGAATATATCTTATTTTTCAGAGACTATGGGTTAGGTATGAAATGTTTCGTTTCAACATATATTTTTATATACCAGAAACAGAAAACTGGACAATTCTTAAATAAATACTTCTCTGTGCTCCAAATGTACCACTTTTTTGCCTTAATTTTAGCAAGGTTGGAAATGTCCTTTAACAACTTCTTTTGTGTTTGTGTAATTATTTGTTAATAAAGCCTAAGATTTGGAAGCTGGCTGTTGCACTCAAATGTATACCTGAGAGTTCCTCATGCTTTTCTCACTTGTCTGCCAGCTATTGAAAAGCATGTAGAGAATATGCTTTTAAACAAGTTGGTAGAAGAATGTTGTGTCCTTTGTCACACAGTGGGTTTTTTTCCAGAATTTTCTTGCTCGTATTTCAAAATTATTCCACCATTTTTAGTTTTTAATAATTTCCTGTGGCTTCCTACTGTTTTTTTCTGAGAAGAAGTGGACCTAGTTACAGATTAGGAGTATAGAGCAAGAATTCTGTCTATGCACAAATTTTAATTCTGCCAGAAATCTTTCTTCCATTCATGGGAGCCACATGCAGAAAATTGGAGCAGGTAGTTAAAAGAGATTCATGGCAGCATGATGATACTAGCTCAAAATTACCATTTAAATCTATGTTTGTTAGTTTTGTTTTTTTTTAAAATAGTGTGCTTTCTGAAGGGGACTTTCAAAGTCATGATAATCAAAGATGTGGAATGAAATATTGATTGGTTTATTTTATGGAAATCTTGTTACTTAATGTTTGGTTTTTCTTGGGATTCTGGTTTGCCCTTAGATACTTGAGTTAAGCTACTGTGGGATTCTAAATGAACAAGGTTGCAATGTCTAATACATTCCTATAATACAGGGGATCTGACATTACTCTAATATACTATTACAAATAATTGCAGTTTCTAGCAGCCCTGGATTTAGTCCAACCTATACAGATTGTTTTATTGGGCACCAGTTTAGGAGTCCAGGAGGTTGGAGTGGCATAATGTCACTTTTCCCAAGCAGAGTCTAGCTGAAACCCGAACCCCAAATATCAAATTTGTCCTCTGGGCATGCTAACCTTTGTTATGCCCAATCAAGGCAGTATCCTTGAAGCTATTTCTATCTTGAAATGATGATCTAGAAATTATTATCTACTGTATGCTTTTAAAACAGTGTTTTAAAATACTTTCTTTTCATTCCATTGTCCATATTTTGATTGTTTTGACAGCAAACAAAGAAGTTTGTGGGAAGGAAGGCTGAGTGATCATTACGGAGACTTTGAATATGCTAAGAATGAATGGAAAAACATGTTTTCTCTCAAGAATTCTTTCATATTTTAATCTCTTCAAGTCAACATCTGGGCTTGAAATTACGTTTCTTATAGCAGTGGGTCTCCTAGTTTATAAAGACTTTTTTTTTTTATTTTAAGAATAAATTATGGTTTCTGCATATTAATACTTCTATTAAGTATATTCTGTTTCATAAGTTTTTATGTCATATTCATCTCATTAAAGCACTTCCTAAATAAAGTCTGAAGGAATGTAATTAACGTGTGCCATATGTTTGTTTTTTCAACCTCTCCCCCATAGGGAAGAACGAGTGCAGTGGAATATTTTTCTTCTCATGTTATTTAATTAGACACACATAAACTATTCTGAACTTCTATAGGAGAAGGAAAGATATTAAAAAAAAGTCTTCTCCTGATACCACAAATTTTTAAAGCCTGTAAAAGTCTCTGTTTTACATTACACAGTCCTCAGTCAGTCCCTGTCTGAAGTCTGTTTCCTCCACAGATAAGTTGCATTGCTTTTGCCAGATTGATAAAGCTGGTGACCACAGCTTACCTCAGAATTATGGGCAAAGTTTTTTATATTGGTACCACTTTGATATATACAGATAACTACTGGTATTTCTTTACACTAGCTAGAATCACCTGCAAAGTTCCAATCGTTGTTACTTTGAAGAGCATAACCTCCATGAACAGCAAGATTATAACTGTCTTTGTAGTGTTCAGTCTACATGTATATCTTTGAAAAAGGTGCAGCCTAATGCTTACTTGTTTTATTTTTGTATTATATTACTCAGAAAAGTATTCCCAAATGCAATAAGAAAATTTAAACAAGCTGGCGCGTAGTGCTTTGGTTACCTGCTTTAGTTTAGAAGGTGAATGCTGTATTTTTTATAATATAAAGTGTTTAAGACTCTTTACAGTTATTTTGTTGAGCCAGTTGGACAAAGCCACACTTATACAATGCTGAAGTGAATAAGACAGCAGAAAGCTGAGCATATTATACCCTAACCCTAAATGCAACACTGTCAGGGAGAAATTCAGACATGGTCTTATTTAGAGCTTATTATAGCTGTAACACACAATGCAGATATGCAATTGTACTCTACTATGTGGTGCTAACAAGGGTTAGCATCGAGCTAAAGTCTCATAGATTACCTCATCCCCCAGATAGACCAACACCAGATACCAAAGCCTAATTTCATTAAGTGGCAAATATCATCTATTACAAGTAACATTTTCTCAGTGTTTTTATATTGCCACTTTATTTCTTCTTCACCAGTTTCAGTGAGTGAACCTTAAGCTAAATATTGAAAGGAAACCCAATGTATTTTATGAAGGGTTACAACACAGGAAGTGTAAAGAAGGAAATACAGCAACTTAAAGAAGAATTTGAAGATCCACCAACTAGAATTGCTCTATTTGTTCAAATGGCTTTTTTCTCTATCCTTTTGTTCAGATCCAGACCACAGTGGAAATCAATGAATTCTCAGAGCTGACAGGTTTGCTTCCGCTGCGGCCTGTAGACAGAAAATGGGTTGCAATTAGACACATCATTGGAACAGGTTAACATCCTCCCATCGCTCATGTCCAAATGGGTTATTTGAACAGAGAATTGTAAAAACTGTTACTATGAGAATAGGCTTTATGACAATAGGCTTACTTGGATCTCCATCTTGCTTGGCATTTTTGTCTCATCTTGCTTTAATTCGTTGCACATTTATTTCTTTAGCACCAGAAACTGCTTTTTCTTTCTTTATGTCAGCATTGCTGTCACTGTAATGGTTGTTCCCAAGCATCGCACATACTTTCATTTACAGTTAAGACTAAAGATTTTAGGACTGCAGTTTTTTGTTTTCCAGTCCTTCATCAGAGAGCAGTAATTTTCAATCTGTTCTATAGCATTCTGGTACCTAAAACAAATGAATGTTAAATATTTATAGACTTATATTTATTGTAGATCAACACCTCCATGAGAAGAATTTTAGGCAGTGCGGAAAAATGGTTTTTAAAACCACAGCTTTAGTGACATTTCTGTCCACATTTATTCAGTTGTCTACCTTATCCTGTTTACTCAACTTGCATAGTCATCCCTCTCCCTGTTATGCCACTTTACGTAACCCAGTTTAGTACAACCAGGCCTTATCAGTTTACCGTTATTATCTCATTTTCCATCTGTTGCTTTGCCACCCAAGAACATCTCTTTATATCCAGGCAACTAAGCAATTGCTATTTCATTTCAACTGCTTGTCTTTTCTAAGCAATTGATTGACATTATTAGAGCAATTAGCTCCTACTTTGTTTTTAACAATTATGCTCTGTTCTTGCCATTTTCTGATTGTCATCTAACTGCTGCTAATTGTTTACCATGAATCACTTATAACTACCATTCTTTCCCAATATCTATCTTTTGCTACTCAACTTTCAACATTTTACCCTGGAATTTGTATTGAACTTTTTACAATAGCTACTCCAAATCCTTTGCTGCTGTCAGCTCCATAGATCCTTACCTAAAAACCCTTTGCTTTGTCATCTGAAATGAATGCAGAATGGAGTTTACTTTCTTTGATATTTGCTGTACAGGAAAATAGGACAAGCAATACATTGAGTGTTATCTGACATCAGGGGGGTTTCTATAAATGTATATAAATACCTGAAGGGAGAGTGCAAAGATGAAGCCAGGCTCTTTTCAGTGGTGCCCAGTGACAGGACGGGAGGCAATGGGCATAAACTGAAACACAGGAGGTTCCCTCTGAACATCAGGAAACACTTTTTTACTGAGGGAATGACTGAGCACTGGCACAGGTTGCCCAGAGAGGTTGTGGTGTCTCCCTCCTTGGAGATATTCAAAAGCCATCTGTACATGGTCCTGGGCAACCAGCTCCGGGAGACCTTGCTTGAGCAGGGGTTTGGACCAGATGACCTCCAGAGGTCCCTTCCAATCCTGCTGTGATTGTGATTATGTGATCAGCAGATATTAATTAATCCTGTAGACCACCTTAAGAAAAAGGACTTTTACCAGCAAACTTTAACCCTTCCCTAAAGTTCGTCATTCTTCCCCATGAAAAATAAATCTCCCTAAATGCACTGCATTTCCAGTACCTTCTTCACCTTACGTTTCATTATGCCTGACTCATTTGAAATACTTCAGAAATATTCATCATCTCAAAATATTGTTTTGTTTTCTTTTTGCAGCATAAAACTCAAGCAGCTGGAAGTCAAGTGGAATGTAGTTAATGTGGCAAGAGTTATTCACTTTTTTCATCTCCAGTCAATATTGCAGATATCAAACTATGTTCCCTTTCTACTTATTTCTCTTTCCCCTTTGGCCCATTGGACTTAGTTGCTTGGAGGTCTGTGCTTTAAAGATCTTCTTCCCTGACAATGACATAATACAGATTGAATTGGGTATTATAAAATGTAATACCTGGCAAATTGTAGTTTAATAGTTTGGGAGAAAGTCATGTAATTTCTCAGCTTTCCTGTGCTGTCAAGACAAAAGGAAGGATGAGTGGAATTTAACTATAGCAATCATTGGGTTAGAAAGCTACCTTTGCCATTAAATATGCTTTCAGAAGTTTTTCTTTTTGATAACAAATTCCATAGTGCATAAGAATATATAATTGATGCCAGGAACATTTTTGCTATGAGTCTGTCTGATGGACAAGAATAGTCTTGATAAATTCCAAATAAAGTTCATACAGAAATTGCTAAGAGACAATTTTCTCATTCGCTATAATGCTGCATTATGTTTGACACTTTCAGAGTGAGCTTTGTCAGTGTTTAGTTATTAATGGTGGGAAACTGAAGTC
Organism: Sula dactylatra; assembly: GCA_013389905.1. Taxonomy (NCBI): domain Eukaryota; kingdom Metazoa; phylum Chordata; class Aves; order Suliformes; family Sulidae; genus Sula; species Sula dactylatra. The sequence continues at coordinate 14,664 of WEKW01000449.1, forward strand.
ACAACATTTGGATAAGACAGTAACACAGGGAGGAAAAATGGGTAAAAACTGAAATGAGAGGACAGAATTGCTAATTGTCACAGAACTGTAATGTAAAATGAAGCACAAAAATGATTCTTCATTGTATAACTCAATACATAACTGTGACATTCACACAGTGAAATTCTGCTTATTGTTTTGTTTGCACATGGAGAGCTCCAACATAGCGCTGGGATGTACCACAAAATAAAATTATCAAAGCATATTAATGTTTCTTCATACTCTTAATGTTTTCAATTTGAAATTTATTTCTCTCAGGTTGAATACAAATATGCAAACTTCAGTCCCTGCCTGTGATTAATTTCAAATGCTTTCTTTAACTGACAAAGTACAATGCCATAAAACAAATTATTGTGATGCATGGTAATGGCAAAATACTATGCTATTAGTCATTTACTATGACTGACATATTTTCATTAAAACTTAGAAAAAATAAGTGTTCATGGCCAGGTACCAAATGAGGGAGCCTTCATCACCAAATGTTAAGTCTGATATCATTTTAAACAATGAAGAGGCTCTTTGAATTAGAAACAGCCAGATAATCTTCACTGCAGGTGTTACCAGCAGCTATAACAAAGACGCATGCTTGCTGTGATGCACACTGTCCAAGTAGTGCTGAAGGCTCAGTAGAATTTTAGAATACATTTAACTGTGGGCCAGCTCTCTGCACACTTATCCACTTCTGGCAGGATTATTTGAACACTTAAAATCTGTGAGCAGCTTCAAAAATTTTCATATCATTTATTAGCCCTTGCCACCATTCTTTTTCTCCTTTCTGACTCCATCAAGAAAAAAATGGCCTGACAGTTAAGGACAGAATTTTTTAATCTTGGGCTACCTGACATCCTTGATGTTTGCAAATCCAGCACAGTTAGAAATCGGTGGTTTTCAGCAAATCAAGAGTGGCACTTTCCCTCCACTTGCTTTTTGCTATAGCATGAAGCACTTGTTTTCATTTCTAGTTTTATCCTTTAGTCCTCAAAATTGTCAGTTCAACATTATCAGTTAATGGAAAAATAATTTTCTGCAATTTAACTCTGAATGGTATTTTCTTGTTCCTCTGAAGATTGCACAAGCAACGTTTTGGCACAAAGACAGCCTGCAAGTACAACAGTTATGGATAAATGATAGAAAGCCTTTCCTGAAAATGTGTAATAAGTATTAATATTTTTCTTTCAGGAAATGAATGGGTACCAAAATATCTAGGGATTTTGCTATGGGTTCCTCTCAAAATAAATCAGATGAAGCTCTGCCTGGAACCTCCCTCACAACATCTATGAAAATTAAACAAATCCTTTCCTTGACATTACTATGACTTCTCCTCTGTTTTAATATGTACCTTTTCCCATCCTTTGCTTCACTAACCCTCCCTTTCCTTCTTCTACTCAGAAGCAATAACCTTTATGGTCCATGAAATGCCCCTCAAAAAACCTAAATCAATTTCCAAGAACTCTTTCAAACATCTGACACCCATCTCTTAGAAACTTTTAGTACAGTCTTGATTTATTCTGTTTCTATTCAATGGAAAAAATAACATTGCCTGTCCAAAAAGACAAGAAATGGTAAAAGCTTCATCTTAGATAAAATTTGGAGTAAGACTGCTACATCGACATAACTATTTAAATACAAATAGACAGAATCACAATATTCAGTCTTTCTTTTGACAGATATATATTTCATGGCTTAGCTGCGCATTTAGGTGTGCATTTGACTGATTGACATTAGCTATTTGCAGAAGCAGGAAGGAAAAAAATTAACAGTTCTGAAAAGAGATTTGTAAAGGCCAAGATTTTTCTGATCTTAGAACTATTAAACATGTGCCAAGACTTCTGCTTATCTAGTTCTCCTTGACTTTAATGGCAAGTCTAGTTTCAAAAGATTTGTGAAAATGGCTCCTTTTACCAGTGGGAAGCAGGAACCTTTGAAAGTAGAAACAGATGAAAGTCACAGGTGTCACAACACATATACAGACCTTTCAAGATACTGGGATGTTTTTAGGCCAAAATTCCTATGAATAAAAGGTCATTGTGCACAGAATCAGATCTTACCTGGCCCCAAGGTTCACCAGTTTTTGCCCAAGTAAAGTAATTTGAAGGCAACTTTCTGTTGGTAGCCACCAATTTCCAGATCAGATGCTCATGAATGTGTAGCATATGGTTGACTTTATGACAAATAGAATCTTCTTTATGTCTGATGAAACATCATTTGTGGGGTTTTCTACCTGTTTGTTAGGCTGCACAGCACAGAGAGATAAAAATGTGAGTTTGAGGGTAAAGAGTGCAGAGTAAGTGTAGAATCAAATCCATTACTCAACAGTGGAACTAAAGCAAAAAAAAATACTAGGGAAAAAGCATCTACAAGCTTCAGGTCTCCCTGGGTTCATGGCATCCTCATTTCCAGGTTTAGTTTCAGTCCATTCAATGACTTGATGAGTTGCAGCAAATCTTATCCCATCCCATCTGGTCCCTGTGATGGTCTCTTTTTTCATTTCACTGCCCTGGTTGTTAGCTCCCCGCCGCTCTCAAAATGTTCTCTCTTGCTATGAACTGCAAGCCCCCACAGCGTGCTGTGATTCTGTTGCCTCTCTTGGTAGGCTCTCCAGTATTCTTCTCCAAGCATTTTTTCCAACAGTTTCATTCTTTTTCCAGAGAAGCTGACCTAACATAGTTTGGGTCTTCTTAAAGGGATGCAATATAGTTGCTAGCCAAAAAAAAAAAAAAAAAGTGCAGTCCCAAATTCTAATATGAGTGGATTTCACATATAACCTTAGCCAAAAGACTGTCGATCTCAGCTTACGAGCAGTCCTTTCTATGAACATGAAGTGTTAATTTTACTTACATTTGGATAAGTGTACATTGAAGATAAGGCATTTCTACTGGTGAGCAAGCTTTAAAACAATCAATGAAAACTAATCAAGTTAGAGAATGCCTGCAGTCCTGGACACTAAAGTAATCAGAGCTTTGTAAATAAAAGGCAGAAATAAAGATTTGCTTTTAGCAGAATTTGTTTTTGCAGAGGGGAGGTGAGAAAAATCTAAGTTGTATATGAGGTTAAAAGACACATAACAAAGAAGAATGGGGAATTTTATGTCCTTTGAGACACTGTTACATGATCACTAAAAATCTCTCTGAAAACTAAAGAAGGAGGGAGAGACAGAAAATTAAGAACTCATTTTTAGTATTCCACTCCATAAAGATTTAGTTTACCATGTGGTTTGGCTGCAGTTTTTACAACAAAAGTTAAAATTGTCTTTTAAAGGTCTTGGTTTTCTGTGGAGATTTATTTTGATGCAGATTATATGACATACTAAAGTGGGGAATGGCAGAGAAAGGAAAAGGGGAAAGGAACTGATTTCTGAGATGGAATAAAGATCTGTGTCTGATCCAGAACTAGAACGTAATGAAAAGCAGAGATAATGAAATACTGAGTGGCATTGCAATGACTGAGAACTCTGAGAACAGCTAGTTGGTGTTAGAAAGTTAACAGTATGATACTGCTTGCCTCTGTGAGGAGGCAGAATACAGGGTCCTGGTGGTGAAACCTTGAATGTTTCCACTGCACTAGGGAAGATGTGTCACAGTTAATCTGTTGTGTACACACGACTTTGTAAATGTGGCTGACTGAGCTGGGAGATGTTTAATGAAGGCTTTCTGCAGAGGCAGAAGAGTGCAGGCAGGTAGTGGAAAAATCCCTAATTCATACAAAGTGCAGAAGAAGGCTTGAAAAGTTTCACAGACACCATAGAGCCACACACAGAACTTTGATAGAAGTAGAAGAGAGGAAAAGACAGACATGCTTTGTACCAGACAGTATTTCAGCATAACTGCAAAATTAACAAGTTCAAAATGGATGGGGCTCTGTGATGCTGCAGAAGTTATAACTCTGTGCCCCAGCAGAGCTCTCAACCTGAAGGAATACTTCAGAGTGGTACAGAAACAGAAACAGGAAAAAGAACATAGAGCTGGAGACTTTAGTTTAAAATGTCCTCCCTTCTGTTTTTATCTTTAAATAAATGTGTTCAGAAACTTCCTGCAAAGCCCATCTTTCTGAACGTCATGTTCTCCGTCTGCTGATTCATCAGAGGTACACCGTGAACGGGAGCCTTATCTCCAGGAGAAGAAGGGAAGGATCTGGGAAACAAGCTTATTTGGGCCTTTACAGCTTTTTATTTTTAAAAATGAAAAGGTTGTGTTGGTTGCATTTGGTATGAAATAAGATAAGAAAAGGGAACACAGTGAGAAAAAGGTATAGGAAATCCTTTCCTGCATTCCAGTTGGCGTGCTTATAACGCATCAATTGACATTAAAGCTCAGGTCCAGGTAAACTTATGTCGAGCCCAGAGTGGTGTTCCAAGTGTATAAAATGAAAACTGCAGCAAAGAGTATCTCACACTGATTCCAGCTATGAGCACTAACGCTACTGTTATGGAAGATGGTCAGTGACAAGTTTCTGGAAGGTGTCCACCATGCAGGAGGTTTTTTAGGGTCTCCCTTCACATCCCACATTTTTACAGAAAACTTATTACTGATTTCTTCTAGAAAAAAAAATAATACTGCCTTCTATTACTTTCTTTCTGCACAAAGAACAAGCAGAGTTAATTGCAAGAATAAAAAGTATAAATCTCTTTTTTATTTTTGTATGAGACAGCAAATGACACCCATTTGCTGAAAAAATGACAATGCTGTGGGCCAAATGGACTCCAACACAATATTGATTAGGACTATTATAGCCCGTCAAGGAATAAATGGGACAGCAATTTCAAAAATGCTCTTGTATTTTGTGTGATAGAAAGAGAAAGACAAATCATTTGACATAGAAACAGCCAAAGTGACTGGAATTGCAGATGAAAATTATGGACGTTAATATGGACATGATATGGCCAAGGAAACTATGAAAAAGAGATTTATAAATAATTTTATTCAGTTAATTTATTCTTATATAAGTATTTGTGTGAGAATTAATTAATACATCCAAAAGTGCTTTTAAAGAAATCTGAATATTCAGAAACAAATGTGTTTAGAGATTCTGTCCTAACCGCTGGAATATTCCCAGCTCTTCCAGAGCTGCACAAAGCCTCATGCCTTCTCTTTTCATGTGCACATCATCCTACAGGGAACATAACATTCATCAGAAATGGTACAGTGCTTCCTGAATTACCTTGGCTTCTCCCCTGCTAACAAGTTTTGTGATTGCTGTGCAGTGAGCTGGGGCTTACATGGTGCCACTCCTCCTACTCCTTCCTGGGCATCCCCTCCAGGCTGGTTGGTGCACTCAGCCTTGACTTCAGCCAGAGCTGCAAGGGTGGTGGATGCTGGGTGCAGGTGTGAGGTGGCAGTAAGCTGGAAGCACCCAACGTTTCATGTCTGGGACCCAAAGCTCTGAGGGGTCAGTTGAACCAGCGGTGCCGAGGCCTTATCCCAGTAGTAGATTGCACTTTTGGCTCTGAAGTCAATACTGCCTTGAGTTGGTGAGAGGTTTACATTAAATCCAGTGGCAGAAAACAGCATTCTTTGCAAAGTGCAGTGGGATATTTCTTGTAAAACAGTAGTGAAAACTAGCCTGTTCTCTCAAACTCCCCCCTTATTTGTATCAGCATTTTGGAGACTGTTGTCTGTTAGAGGCTTTTTGATTTCTACTTACTACGACTGTAGTCAGACATGTTGTAAATTACTTTTCTATACTTGTTGGTGGTTCTATACTGCTCTGCTTTGGATATCAATGGAAACTGCAGCTGTGTCACTCATTTGTGCTTTGCCTTCATGATTCCCTACAAGGAGGTAGCACTACCACTACAAAGTACTTCTTTGCATCATCTGATATCAGCAACTGTGCTTATTATTGCAGAAAAAATGTATCTTTGTTCATCTGTATTACACTCTGATAGGATTTGAGCAAAATATCTAAACAGCTACTCCAGTTAACAAAAGCCACAATCTCATTTATTTTTTTCTAATTATTATCTTATCCCTTTTCAGCACACTACTCTGAAGTACCATGGGAAGTTTGCGTATAACAAAGTATTATATTCATTATGGGCCTAGTAGGTTTATTCCATTAAGAGTATACTCCCTCTGTGTAACTATGAACCCTTGCCCTGTTCCACAAGAGTACTCTTAAATATAAATTATTGGAGATGATTGGAGTATGAACTATTGCTGTCCATCTTGTCACAGAACAAAATTTGGCTCTGTGTTTTCACCAGGACTGGTGTGGCAAATAAATAATTATATTAGTTTTCAGATCACAGATTTTCTTTCCACAAAAGGGAATAGAAGTTCAAGATAAATACTTCTCTTGATCTAAAAACCAGTGCTGGTGTTAGCTACTTTCCCTTCAAATCAATATGACTCACACAGTATAAGCAGCGAAAAGCTGAAGACACAATCCAAGAGGTACTGCACTTTATGCCTTTTTAGGTATCAGTTAAAAATCAATAGCATTTGGAATTACCAACACAAGCAGTACTTAGAAATGGGCAGCCAGTAAAGAACAAAGCAGGGGTCTATATAACAGCCATAGCAAAGGTTTGCGGGATCTCCTTCCATTAGCTAACGCTGCTGCTAAGCTCAGATTTCTTGAACACCCAGTGATAGCAGACAAATTATTTAGATTGCAGCTTACAGACCCATATATGCACATGTTTTTGGACACTTTTAAATAAAACACCTTTTTATAGTGTTACTTGAAAATTATAAAGGAACCTAAATGCTCACTCAGTAATTTCAATTAAGAGTTATAATTCATAAAGAGGTAGAAGCTGTTCAGACAACACAGGAAATGAATAGCTCAGAAGGATTTTAGAGCAATACAGTGATATATGTGGAAAGAGAGTTAACAATTGGCCATATGACTGAGACGCAAAATCCTTATCTACTCTACAGATAGGCATGGAAGATCAAGGAGGTAGTCAGTGCTCTTTGCCTAAATTAAATCTCTGATAAATTCTATAAAAGAAGCTACTTCTAGACTAAAGACTGAACATCTTACCCTGGAGAGGCATTTCAACATCGCTAGAGGACACACGCATGGAGTGCTACAAGCGTGGCAATCAACTCTCCCTGCATAGTCTGAGGCATGCTGAAAAGTGTCTGTGACTGGGCTGCAGTAAGTGACCAAGGGTTCGGTTAGTTTAGGTGTGGTGTCATATCACAGAAATTCAAAGGAAAGTATGGGGATTTCCAGGGCACAGCTCCCCCTTAAAGCAGCTAGGCCACATGGTATTGATCTATTGTGTCCTCCACCAAGATGGAGACAATCCCGCCTTTAATCCTGTATGACTCCAAGCAGACTTTTAGTGGTTTTGTTCAGCAACAAACTTGTGCCCTCATCGTCTTCTATAACTTTGTTGTGTCTGAAGGATAGAGTTAAAAGCAATATTTCTGGACTCTCCCTAAAGAAACGAGTCAGAGGAAAAGAGACTTTAAATCTGTACTAACACTTCTCCCATGAATTAATGATGGGTGTTGTGCTTTCTGGAACAAGTAACCCAGAGCTGGAATCACTAACTTTAGAGCTACTCAAAACCTGCATGGCCAAGGCTCCAAGCAACCTAATCTGAATTTGAGTTTGGACTAAACTTCAAAGCTAGCCCTGCTTTGAGTGGAGGTTGGATCAGATGGCCTCCAGAGGTCCCTTCCAAACTAATTATTCATGATTCTAAATGTAATTTCTGGGTGGTAAAAACATTATATTCTTTTAACACACAGTTTATATATCTTTAGTGTCAAGCTTAGTAATTCTTGGCTCAGTTAGAAAAGTCCCTGTGGTTAACTAAGAACTGGCTGGGGAGCTATCTCAGGCCTTCCCTAAGCAGACTGGGCAGTTTGAGTCTTTAATAGAGATTTTCAGGTTTTTTTTCTTCTCACAGCTGTTATTCCAGGCATTAGAATTAAATTATAACTCACAGAAGAGTTAAAAAATAGAAAACAGAATTTTAAATAGTGTTCAAATTTCTAGTCACTAGTATATTATAAACTAGTTGTTCGTTTAATAATTACTTCTCCCTCAAGGAAACAGCTGCATTACAGCTGATGTCATAAATTTACCAGTTTTCCAGTTGCTCATGAAGTGTTCAGAGGGAACAGGAGAGGAAAGAATTAAGAATATTTTGGAAAAATATCTTTATAGAATGCATCAAATCATTCTTATAGTTTGACCTTACAAAATAAAAGGGTACAAAAACTTCCTTTCTTCTTTTCTAGTGCTTGATTATCTTAAAGAAGCAATTCATTTACCAATTCCCCCCTTCAACCTCAGCATAAAGATGCCTTTCCTCTAATTTTGTACTTTTTTTTACAGCATGGACTTTGCTCTTTAACTCAATTGTAGACTGGCAACCAATTATTTTTGTGAGTTTAATTAAAGACCAACTGAATTTCTCCTTGCTCCCTTACTAAATGACTATTGAATGGCTTTGTTTGGGTATGAACCTTATCTGCCCCTTCCCTTTCTCGTGCCTAATCCATCATTGCCTGAGTGTAAATGCTGAGAATGGCACGTGTATCCATCATTCTGCTAGTGCTTAACTACATGGGCTCTGAAATGCTGGAGGAAAAAAACAAGTGACATCCAAGTAATATATATTTTATGGTCTCTGTCTTTGACAAATATTAATTACTTGTACAACAGTTTGCTCTCTAGTTTATGGTATCTCCAACCTAGGGTCAGATAATTTTCTCCGTTAGAGTGAAGTAGGGTGAAATTCCACTCAACTTTCAACAAGATTAAATGAAATCAGTGCTTAGGGGAGAGGTGGGATGCAAGAAGTGATTATGAATTGCAATATTTTACCAATCAGGTTAAAACCATAAGCAGTGCGCTCAAGTCTGCATGATGTGTCTGCTCTGCTCTTGGCAAACCAGAGAAATGATGCACCTCCTGAAAAGACATGCAGAAATTCCTCCTCTTTTCCTTACATTGGCTTACCAGATTCTGGTGTTCTAGCACTTGCTTGATAGAGAGCATGTATGCTGGATTTTAAAATTAGTTTTCTTTCTTATTACCATTTTAACTCCTTTCTTATCACCTGGTTATAAAAAGCACATTCATAATCTCAGATCCTTTAGACTGCAGAGTTGGTTCTTTTGCAAATGTAATTTGTATGATTAAAATGGTGGGCAAATTTTGCAAGAAATAAGTTCACAAGTGGTAGTTCTCCATATGTCCTACATTTGTAATCACAAAATCTTAGCTGAAGAAATGGTTACATTTGTAAGTAATTCTAGCAAGAGGTGCAACATGGAATATCTGATGAATGAAATAATTTCATTCATAATTGTCATACATCCTGTTTGGAGAACTAATGTATATTTTTGTTGAGTATCGTTCTAATTATTTGATTCAATTCTATCTTTCCAAACATTTGTAATCATTTCAGCTTTGGAAAGTCTTCTAATAATTATCCCTTGAGGTCAATGTAGACTGTAACGTGGAAAACTCTGAATAGTACTGGACCCAGAATGACTTTTAAGGAACCTCTGCAAATATCAGCTTGGTCTTTGGGTCTTTAAGCGCTTTCTTTAACTAATTTCATATTCTTCTGATCTGTGAACCTTTAATTTTGGTATGATGTACCCCGTGAAACTGCTGAAAATGCCTTGCTAACATTAATAATCCACAGTTGTTATTATAACATAAATTATAATTATAATATTTTGTATCACTGTTCCTTTTTATTACTCACTAAGGACATTATTTTTTATCAAAGCAAGGATTTAAATCTTCTTGTAAGTGAAATATTTTATCCTGAAGACCAGAAATTGACTTGAGCAATGTCCTTAGGCACTGCAGATTGCCCACTTGAAAAAATAAATTTAGATTGAATCAGTCATTCATATGCTTTGTTTCAGAAACTGACTGTAAAACTTATCTGGTTTCTTTGGATGTGATTTGTGAAATATGTCAGGTGATATCATTAGAGCTGCATAACTGGACAAGCCTTTAGGTTTATCTGACATGCATACCTGACAAAGGTATTAAGCATTTGTTTTCTCAGAATATTGTATTTAGTGATTGCAATGCAAAGCTCCTTTCCCTCTTGTAGTCATATATTCAGTTTCTCCTCTTCCTCTTTGTTTCCTTTTTTGGGGGGATTGTTTTAAATCCATCAGTTATTTCTTTCTGTCATTCACCTTGCTACTTCCATTTGCTAATCATATAGTTCATTAGGATATCTCCTTGCCACTTTTTTTCCACATCGTACTCATTCAGCAAGAAAACGCTTTTTCTCCATTCAGATTATGCATTGGTAGAAGATTTCCCATCAGCCTTCCCAGCAGATGGCTGGTCATCTGCAGCATTTTCCTGTGATTTTTTTGGACTCCAAGGTTTGCTAAATCTCTTGGCAACCTCTCTTTGACTGCACTATGGCTGTTACTGGTTTTGGTGCTGGTGGTTGAGTTCCTTCTTCCATTATTCTCTCTTCACTTTGTTTGAATGAAAACAAAGATCTAGCTAGATCTTGTAGCTGCAGACTGAAAATGCACTGTCTAGCACAACTGGGAGAAATAGCCCCCTCCCACAAGCAAATACTGGCTCATTTCAAGGTTTGCTCAGTCCTGGAATAAAATGAGCCAAAAGAAAATTCACATAAAATGCAGGAAAGCATTTGTATTTTTATTTCCTTAGAGCCTCTTCTGATAAGACTCTGCCTATTTGTTCCCTCTAACATGACATGGTTTTGCCTATATATTTCTTTTCTCATGTCCTTGCTTTTATCTTTGCCAATGTGGAGGATTTATTAGTTTCAGTAAAAATAACAAATACAAGCTTTTAGCTCAGCATGAAATGGTTTTCTCTCCCTTGAGAAAGAGCACAGCTCTCTCAGTTTTTTCCCACAAAATTAATTCCCCTCTGGGACTTCATTCTGGCCAGTGATGTGCAGATTTACAATGTATCATATATGAAACTATCAGCAGCCTGTACTTGGAAGAAAGGACGTTATCTTTGGAAGAAGGAAGCTCAGTGTTGTCTCTATTCCAGTCATGCTGGTAGCGGCAGGGGCACTGCAGCCCTCATTGCACCGGGAAGGGCTGTGCCTACACAGCAGATTGCAAACTCCTCAGTAGCAGGGTGGAGACTAATGCACCTCTAACAGTCCTCTCCTCATTTACTGCTGAATGTACATACAGTAGCACCAAGGTTTGGCAATGAGGTGGAAACCAGACCTACACAAAACCCCTCGTTATGGAACGGAGGAGACTCAAAGAGATTAAATTTTGTTTGTTTTCTACTACTTACTATGAAGTGGAAGAAACAAATTGAGCAGAAGTCATTGGTCATCCGAGACCCTCATGAGGGTTAAATCCTTGGAAAACACATTAAGTGTTACTGTTTGGTAATGTTATACTGCCCTCACCTCACAAACAGGGACCCAGGGTCCTGTCAGTGTGTATACCATGGGTTTCTTCCCATGTAAATGATAGAAGTCGAGGAGAAATGAGAAAGGAAAAAAGTGCATACCTAAACCTCACCTGGCATGGAATTAGAATGCAACTAGATTGGACAAGAAGGTCTGGGAGCTGGGAAGTATTCCCATGTCCCGCTGTTTAGGTATAGCCTAAGAGTAAAATCTATAGCTTCAGAGGACTGCTGACTTACTGACTCCAGAGGCCCTTTCCAACCTCAGCAGCACTGCCATTCTGTGAAGGTGTATAACCCAGCCAGCTGGAAAGTACGTGGAGAAAGATGGGGCTTTCGTTTAACTTCTCTTGTCTGCCATTTGTCTTAGAGAGTCAGCTTCCTGAGTTCTTTCTTCATTCTCAGACATAATGAATGTTTTAATTATTTAGGAAAAAAAAAAAGCCAAAACAAGAAACAAACAAACAGAAGATCTTTCAAAAGTGACTGTAAGCAACACACCGCAGCACTGAACAGCCTGGTGTTTGTCTCTCAGCATGTGGGAAATATTGGTCAACTTTTTACTTTTAGTAAAGCACAAAGGTGATCTAAGACCAGAATGATACTCTAGACATTGGTTTATTGCATAAAAAACCCCACACAGCTATCCCAGAAAGTCTTGTTCTTCAGCTGCTAATTTCTGTAAGTATGTTTTCAACACGCCAATCTTTGTTTGAGAATACCATCTATGCACAGGGAAAAGTTAACAGTGCCATGTCTTTCTGTGTTTACAACTCTGCAAGGACTTTATGAATGTCAGTGATGTCTCAGTGTTGCTTTTTGACATTAGTTTCTTTAAAGTCCAGTCTAGATGCCTTATGTAAACCCATGCAATAAATCTGCAGCAGAGTAAGAAGCATGTCCCAGAGGCATCTGTTCCTAAGTGAACACCCTTGCCTCTAAGACATCCTTCCAATTTGGAAAGGGGAGAGTGTGCCCTCCACAAACCTTGAGAAGGAAACAAGGGCAAAATATACCATCCACAAATAAATATACCACATTTCTTAGTTCTTTGAAACTCTTAACTCTGAACAAAGTCATATTGTTCTAAAAAGCAACTGCCTAGATTAAAGAGTATTTTCTTCCACACTTCACAACCGTGCCTTTTTTCCCACTGTGAAAATAAACCCAATTTTGCTGCTTGTCTCATGAGATCTTTGAATGATGACAACAGATTGTTCTATAAACAGCTGTTCCAGTGCCTGGTGAATTAAAAGAATTTGGAGGTACTTCAGTGACAATATCTACATTCAGAATAAGAAAATCACAGCCATATTCTTTAAGGTAAAACTGAGAGTGAAAAAGAAATTCAGCTCAGAGAATGGAGGTAAATTAGTTTCTGTGGTAGCTGCACTACAGCTGTTGTAGATGCGGCACAATTAAAGTCTGAATTAGAATTTTCCAAACTTGCACTTTGTTTTCATTAGGATTTATGTATGGTCTGCTGAGTTTGTTTTAAATAGGTGCATACGTATGGAATGAAAATAAACTGTTCAGTTGGTTTGCCTAACATGTTTAATCAGCCTGCTGAAGGATCTCCAGTAACCTTTCTGAAGTTAAGAGGAGGAAAGAAAATATTAACAAAGGGTATTTTTTTCAACGTTTTTTCTAAAACAACTTGAATAATTACCATCTAGTTTAATGCATTTCTTTGTCACTTATTTCATTGTTTTGTTTCCCTGATGGTTGGTTCATCTTGAGCCTCTGTCCATTGTGAGGTCTGAGTAGTGGTGTTGGTCTGATTTTGCTTTCACAATCTTCTAGCTGAAGAGAACAAAGCAGAGAGTCTTTCTGGGCTCCTCACACTGTTATTGCTTCATTATCTACAGAAATTGGGGGAAACAAGAGCTTGCCGTTGCTTACAACATGGGGAACCTCCGTTTCTTCAGCCTTCTTACTGTGTATACTTACATCTGCAGCTGCATTCCCCTGAAGAAAGCTGGAAATAGTACCCAAAATGAAGAAAACAGTCTTGTTTCTTGTTTTTATTTGCACACCATATGCTTCATGATGTACATAGGATGGAACTAGGAGATCTGGCAGCAAAAGAGCTAATTCCTAAGAGAAGATTTGTGCCATTACATCACTAAAAGGCTGGACAGTCAGTGGGACAACACTGATGTTTCTGGCCTCTGTTCTTGGCTACCATGTAACTACTCTGTCTCTTCTCCAGTACAAAGCAGTCCAAGTTGGCTGAGTTACAAGTGGAACATTTTCCATGCAAAGATTTTTCTTGCATCTGTGCCCCAATTTGCCCTCAAGCCAAGTATGACTATCTGCAGTGGTGCACAGCTGACACACACCACCTCGAGCAACCTCCCCCTGTTAGCCCAACCATAGAAAGGCTCAACTTTATTTTTCAGTAAGTGCTCTGGTGGCATGAGAACATGAGCCCCCCTCATCTACTCTTAGCTTTGCTTCCTACTTCTACTATCTCCCTTGATATTACACATCTGCCAGAAGACACAGATTTAATCCCAGAGCTGTCCTCCTCTTCCTGTTCTCCGTATAACTTCTCATCTCCAGGTGTTTCAAGGTCATGTGTTTCACTGTTCATCAGCACAAATCAGCAGTCTCTCTTTCTTGGCATTGACACAGGGTGGGGAGAGAAGGGAAAATGGTCTTTACATTGGTGAATATAAGACACCTTTGGAGGCTAGTCTTGCTAGGATGCCTGCATATAGCATGTAATATGACAGACTGAAATGCAAATGAGTGTAGGAACCTATTATAGGATATTATGTATTCTGAACAGCCTGCTGTGGTACCTGTCAGCTCTTCATAGGCTCTAGACCTAGGCAGATGAGCCTCCAAATTAGTGCTCTTACATCAGCTCCTTAAATGGTGAATGCCTCTCATGGTCATCATGAATAACACCTCTCTCACATACACTGCCACGCTGTTGACTTATGTGTTAACTAACATAGTCAGTCTGTTTCTGTGGCATTGAGTAAAGCTATAGGGCATTACTCACCTGGCAGATTTAGGTGATCTGAGCTCAACCTGGAAAATCCTACCTTTAAAGCACCAAGAATATTTTAGCATAAATAATAAACCTGTACTTTTCTCTTACAAATTATCAGCTTTCCACCCCCCCTAAAATTTATTAGCAAAAGTTGAGCTGTGCTGCAAAAGTGAGTTCTGAGGTACTCTCTATATTGAGAAAAAGCATTTTAAATCAGCCTGACGCTTCCTGCTTACACAGACAACATTGTGCCCAGCTGGTACATGTGGGAAAGTACCTTCAGAGAAGCTAACTAGGGGGTTATCTCTGCATAGACTACACGGCACTCTGGAGTACTCTCCCAGACAACGCTCCAGGGTGGATGGTTGAATTCAAATGTCCTCCAAAGTGCCAAAAACCCATTAGTGCTGGACGTCAGCACAAACAACTGTGAAACACTTGCCAGAATGTAATGGGATTTTTACCACAGAACCTAGCAGCACTGAATCTGCTCTAATGTTAATTGTATAATGTAAAAAGTAAGCTGGCCTGCTCTGAGTCCTTCTGTTAGGCCCAGCGTGTGTTACACATTGACAACATCACATTATAAGAGGCTGGCAGAGCAGAAAGGGTAGTTTTAACCTAGTGCCATAACAAGAAATTACCTCACCTTACCATTTAGAGAAACAAGAAGTGTCAGACAGGATCCTAAGCACTACTTTCCTCAAAAGCCACTCAGAAGTGTGACTCACTATTTTAGTTACAGTACTTTTTTGCCATATTTGGAGGAATACCATAAGTGAAAAAGAAGCAAACCAATCAGATGTACCAACTGCTGTTCTTTTATCATTAGAAAAGAGACAAAACATCCGCTGCTGGCTTCCTCTATACACTAAAGGTCACAATTTGGGAGACGTGCTCTCTGAGAGGGGTGTTCTTCTCCACTTAAGTCAATGTTGAAGTACATTTTATTCAAATTAAGACCTGGCTTCTGTATTAAGGTGTAACTACAATTTGTAGTCAGTCAATAGAAGTCCATTTAGTGTTTGTCAGTTCCTCTCACTTATTATGTATAAAACCCAAATGAAGGGATTATGAATAAGACAGATAAAGTCAAAAGCAGTATTAAAATTTAGTTAATCAGTTGTCTGAGGAACTGTCTTGAGTCAGCAAACTGAATCTACTGTAGCCCTCTACAAAAGGTTACAGTCTGAGTTATTTTGCTGTTCAGCAGGAGGCTCTGCTGCTATTTAAAACAAAATGACATTTTAGTATTTCCCTAGATCATTAGAATAAACAGAAAAATGTAATCAGTGGGTATATACAATTTTTCTCTGGCTCTTTATACCTTGGTGATGGTAATAAGGTCATACCCTTATATTGCAGAAGTAACAGTGAACTAGAAGATAAGATTTCATGATGCTTCCAGGCAGCTTCCTTCTTTGCCTTCTTGTTTGTTTACTTGAAAAAGGCAGGGAAGTGTGCTGAGACAGCAAAGGAACTGAATTTGAAATACAAGAGCACTTTGCTTTGCTTGCTTCATCCAAAGATAATTTACCTTCCTCCTTCCATAGTTTCACAAGCGAGAGAACATCTCTCCAGGACTCCCCTGAATTTGCGTGTTACCTGCTGCCATTCTTTGCTGGCATAGCAGCTACACCGGCAGTGCTCGCAGCTTCTTCGGTTCATGTGTGTGCAGGGGGATACATGCACCCTGTGGCAGGAACTCTGGAAAGATCCTTCCAATTTCAGGTCTTTCCTGTATTCACTACTTTTTCTCAGATACTTATTTAGCTGAATTAGCTTTTAACAGAAGTTCAAATTCTTTTTCAAGTTAGTCCAAACATGCCTGGTTTTATAAGTCATTCCAAATGCAGTGTTTGAATTTTCACAATTCTTAAAGTGAATCTTTAGCATAAACAGTCCCCACAGACATACAAACAGTTCTTAAAAATTCAAAAAAGCATAGCATTGTCTATCTTATTTTTGAAGGTCTGTTGCATAAATAATGCAATATAGCCAGCTAATCCTCAAATGAATACAAATATTCTGTACTGAAGCAGGTTTTCATTTAATAAATACTGAGAAAATTAACATTGTATTAATAATAATAGTAACAATGACAAAAATAATATTAATATAGTTTTTATAGTTCTAAAAATATTTTTGAAAGATGGGTATATCCTGTCTTAAAACTTTCCTAAAATCTTCATTGTGTTTGTGGAAACAACTATTTTCCAATGACAGTATTCTTAAATCCTTGGTAAGGCTCAAATGGAATTTTTTTTGTTGTTATGGAAAGAGAGATGGGAAAGGGGAAAAAAAAGACCTCTTTCTCTCTCTCTTAGGTTTGGATAGCATTGAAAATCTGAGTGCTGGCTCCCTTGAGAGTCCCCGAAAATTATTTCTTTGTGTACATTAAGAGAGAGAGGCTTTTCGCAACAGCATCTTTCCTTTCATTTAACAGTTCTTGCATGTTCTCAAGAGTTCTTTAGTAGCTCCACTCACAGTTCGCAACTTAGAAGCATAGTAAAACACTCTTTATAGGGATTTGTAATAGCTGGCATTCAGTGCTTTCTTTCCAATATGATATAAAAATATTTGGACTATAATAGCATATCAGAAGTTTTGAAACTGCATTCCAGAGATTGCAGCTGGACCTAGAATTAATAAATAAGGATTTGCAGATAGGAAAGACTTCTGAAATCAGCTGGTACTGGAAACATTAGGGGAGCACATACTTTGTACAGGTTTCATTAATTAGTCTGAACAATTTGCTTTGAAAAGTAAGCAAACTATAAATAAATATAGACTGTTTTCTCCCAATATCATTTATGCATAGCTATTCCTTCAAATTTACTAAAAGTATAGGAGATTCTGTAGCAACCTGGACTTAATTGAAATATCTTTTGTAATTACTCTTCTGGCAGCAATATTAAGCTTTATAATTTGCGATCCCTCCTAATTTGCAAACTCTCACCAAGCAAAGAGGCCAGAATTCAGTTCCTTGTAAAATCTCAACTCAGTTCCTTGGTGTTAATGTTTACAATACACTTTTAGTGCATGATCATATATACTACTTTGTTGATGCCACTTCAGCTGCATCAGAGCACAGAATAAATGATGCTTAATTACTGATGAGCTGCTTGTCTCTTTTCATTTTGCAGAGTATAGCCCCAGGTCTTATTTACTGCACAACATCCAAATCCTGCTAAAAGACAGAAATATTAACTTCTTCATAGGCTCTTCCATTACAGTTGTTACTGTTATCTCTGAATATTCCCACAAAACTCCTGAGAGCTTATTATCCTCACTTTTTGGCTGGAGAACCAAGGCATGGATGCATTAAGGTGAAAAATAACCATTAATTTAAAGTGACCAGTTTCAGACTTCAGGAGCCTAACTTTTCAGAACATCAACACTATAAAGCAATGTGTGTTAAAGTCCCCACACCACTGACTTGTCACTGTAAATAGTACCAGTGCTGGAAATATAAATGAAAACCTATCCCCTAGAAAAGACACTTCTCTTGAAACCATGTTTTTTTGCAAACATGATTATATTTCAGTACTCACTGAAATATCATCTTGAGAGAAGGATTGAATTTTGAGAATGTCAAATGCCTGATTTGAGGTTTGAATTTTTTTATGGTGCTTCAAACTTTTAAAAAGATTGTAGACTTCTTGTACAATAATACAATCTAAAATTTAACTACTCTAAACAATCTGAAATTACTTGTTTAATAAAAATTGACCCACCAGAAATTAATCTGAGGAATATACACTGATTTGGAAAAAACCCATATTTCAAAATCTTCAAATCCTCTAAATAATAGAACTTCTTACAGTCTGAGTTGTGAGTACTTGGCACTTCTGCAAATCAAACAGCATGATCCCAGCCATACTGATGCCTATCAGGAGATAATAAACACCATCAGAGAACACCTGCGAGAAGTTTGGATGAATGACCTGCCCAGGAACACACTAAGAACTTTTTGGCAGATGTACATTTAGAATCCAGTCTCTTGGGTGGATTTCAACAGCATCAGCCAGGAGACCATTATTCATTCTTTTCCCCCAATTCCTTTTCTGTTCTCTACACACCTTTCAGCTTTTGCTACAAATGAAGCAAGTATCCTTCAGAAAATATGCCTATTTCATCACACCCCCCAAATTCATCCCAAAAGTAGAATTTGGTGTGCAAAGAGAGACTGGAATCCATGGGAAAAGAGAAAACATAACCACACAGTTCAAATTCTTTTTATGCTGCTCACGTATGGGGATGATATTCTCAATGAGCCAAGGAAACATGGTTTAGATAAAACTACTGAAAAGCAGATGGAAAACTTATTAGAAAACTGGGTCTACTATCTGGAGTTTAAAGAAAGGTACAGTTCAGTGCAGATGAGTGCCAACTGAAGTAGAATCAATCAGCTATAAAAATATAAAACGAGGAACGGTCCAGACCCAAGCCCTTGGAACTTTGCCCTGGTTCAATGCCAACCTGCACTCCTCAGACTTCCCATCCTGACTCCAGTTTGATGGCCTAGCCATACCCACTTCACCCATATCCAGGGTTCCCATTGCAGGCTTGCTCCATGTTACCAGCTGCAGGATCGTTGATCAGCCACTGCCTTTTCCATAATACTGGCCCAACATTTTGTCCTTTCCTGCATACTGACAGCTCCCCCCAGCATAGGTTGGATGTCATCAGATTTGTTGGGCAAGCAAATAGTACACGTCGTGAAAAAGCTGTTGCTCTTCCCGAAAAATATTTCAAGCCCTTACTTGAAAACATGAAGTGAGTGGAATATTACAAGTAAAACCATCATATCAATTATTCATAAGGGAAAAAAGATTTTGAATTATTCTCTGGCCTTAGTTCCAAATGTCCCAAGGTTGTTTTGTCTAAAGCAGGTCCGGGATGGACATTTCAGCTTACCTATAAACAAATGTATGAACAACTGACTTAGAAGGTAACTTCAGAGCTATCCGGTGCTCCTAGCAAAACTTACAATACCTTTTTGTCGTGCTTTCTGTTGCCATTTCTCAGAGATTCTTAAAGAGGTATTTCTACCTTGGTATATTATAAGTAATTTAAGTGAAGTGGGATAGGTGTGTTCATAAGCAATTAGTAGATGTGGGTTGTAAACAGTGTGACACTGATGGACATATTGGAGATAGAAACTGAAAATTGAAAAATGAAATTATTTAACTCCGATTCCGCTTATCTTACTCTGTCTTCCTCATGGTGGAATGCATTCTGCCTCCCCCTCCCCTGCCCCGCCCCTTATGCATTCCTGCAAGCCTTTTCTGAGCTGAGATCCCTCTACATGTATGCAGCAGGAATGCAAAGAGGTGATATTTACACCAGAAATTATCAGCAGGACCCAAATGGACACTGCAGCACCTTTAATTGACTTACATTGTAAGATGACTAATTCTTGGTCTTAATCTCTTGTTGAATAGACAAGTCTCTTTAGCGGATTCTTTTTCTTTCTTGTAACTACTGTGTCACAGAGAACATACTTTGGTTTCCACTTAATTTACAGACTGGACACCAAGGGAATGTTAATATATCACTGCAGTTCACCACCCATAGTTCAGCTGCTTCAAAGGCAGGCCTTTCCAAAAATACGTATAACTTCTCATATATCTTGTTTGCAGTTTTATTGCATATCCCAAGGTTTTCTGAAATAATGGTAGTATGTTATTCTTCAGCCATCTTCTTATCCTTGATGGTTTCCCATGAACTGAATAAATGTTTGTTTGCATAAGCAATAAATTTGCTTATTTTTCCCATGCCTTCCTGAGTACTTCTGGCTGCTCTGTATACTTTCTGGATAAAGTGGCCCATCAATTTGAATGGCTTCTAATCTCTAACATTCACTCACTTTACAGTTAACTTTTGATCATATTCTTCATATACCGTCCTTGGAAGCCTAGTCACTGATTTATGAAACTTTAACCTTTACCTTTGCTGAAAAAAATATAAAATAAATGTTTACTATTTCTAAATCCTTGGCAACTTCATAACAGTGATAAAGACTGTATTTTTACCAGCCTTTGTCTCCCATACACACAATTCAGCAAACTAATGGGTGCTTTCCTGTTCCTTAGTATAATAGCACTTTTGTCTTTGGGAAAATATCATTGGCTTTCATTATGCAGGTTCAGTTCCATCCTCTAGTTAATCTATTACTCTTACAGAGTTATATGTCTGAATAGCATAACAAGTACATATACCTATCAAAAAATTGGTTTTGTTATGCAAGCAAAAGAACCTGATGTAGGATTTGATTTTGTGCTGTATAATGACTTAAAACAGCATATAAAGGACTTATGGACTACATGGCATCCTTCTTCAGTAGAAAAGGTTTTGTACTCAAAAGGAAACTGATTCTCTCATTGAGAAAAACTGAATGCTCAGGTGGATAATTAAAGCTAGGAAAGGTGCAACATTGAACACTTGTTTTATAGCTAATATGTATACTTAATACTTGAAAGGAAGATTCTGTAGTATCTCTTTCATCACCTTCAAACTACCCCAAAGCTGCTGTAAACCTCTTCTAAAAGACAGTAACTGGAGTAGATCAAAGTCCCTGTAACCACTGAAACTAGAAATTACATCAAGACATAATATCTTTAGAAGAAACTCAAATTGTATAGACAAAGTTTCATTTCTTTGTATTTCCTAGCCTATTAAAACATTTTTTATACTTCTAATATTATTCTTCCCTTTTTCCACCCACCCACAAATACATCAGGACTGGCAATGGAAAAATGTTTTATAATTTGCATGAATACAGGGCAAAGATTTCCCTCTTCAAACAGGTATAGTTTTCTGTGAACTGATTAATCATTCTTTGCGGACAAGATAAAAACTCACGATAAATGAATAAGTCCTAGCTAATGTTACATCAGGAGATACTGTTCAGCGCTGTGAGGTTTAATCTTTAATGGGAGTATTGACGATGATGCCAGACCCTGGTGAACACAGTAGCAGTTCAAGCACACAGGGATTAGGCAGCAAAAAGGAGATCTTCTTTGTGAGTTGGCCAGACTTGAAGTTTGATCAGGACATGCATGCGTACTGAAGCCAGTGGGAAGTAAGGAAGAAGCAGCTGTCTCTGTGACTTATTCACTGGGAAACACAACAATATATTTTTAATTTTATAACTAGCTGCTCCTGCCACCAACCTCAGGAGACAGGAGGTAGCCCTGTGGTTGGCAGGCTGTCTCTGAACCTGGCCCAGCATGGTGCACCTCCTGGGATGGGTAATTTATGACTCATCATTGGCTCAGTGCTGTGTCCATTAAATGTCCATTTAAGAGAAGCAAATCAAATATATTCTAGTGGAAACTAATGTAAATATTTAATTGCAGCTTAATCATATTTCATATCTTAATCTACTCTTCCTTAGTATATTTGTTTAACTACAGTGCAGAGCAGGACTATAGATTCTTGGGGTAATTGTCTGGGTTACATTTTTTTAAAGTCCTATTCAATTCTAGGAAGCCTCAACCTCATAAACTGACTGAATTGCTTTCCTCAGCTTGATTCTCCTCAAGGCTTTCACCTCCTTGGAGCAGTTATAAAACAAAGTTATTTTAAGGGAAAAAAGCCAAGAAACAGAGAAAAGAGCCAAGAAATTAAAGGAAAAGACTTGTCAGTTTACTGTAAAAGAGTAGCTGGGTATGCAAGATAATTGGGCTGAAATATCACTCATGTAATACATACCTAATGTTTTGAAACTCCTTGCCACAGGAGTTTGTGAATGCATGGGTTGAAAAAGCAACCAGACAAAGCTGTGAGAGAAGAATCCTACTGAGACTTTTCAATCCAAAGACAGCTCTGTCCCAGGAAATCCCTGACAAATTGCTTGCTGGAGGCTGAGAGGGTGTGATGGAAAAGTAATGTTACATGTTGGCCTTGTCCTTGTGGTTTAACCAAGGATCTGCTAGTGACCATTCTCAGCTGCAGGAACACCAGGGTAGCTGGCCCTCTGGGCAGACTCAGTACAGGTGGTATCATGGATTCAGGCAAACAAGTATGCATACATACAGAGAGAATATTGGTTTGATTCAAAATAAAAGCAAGACTTAAAAAAACAGACCATAGTTTTCACTTTCAAGGACTCTGGTGACTGGCCAAAGGATAAGCATAGGAATCAATCATTGTTG
The DNA here is from genome assembly GCA_013389905.1 of Sula dactylatra. Taxonomy (NCBI): domain Eukaryota; kingdom Metazoa; phylum Chordata; class Aves; order Suliformes; family Sulidae; genus Sula; species Sula dactylatra. Next base: position 37,227 of record WEKW01000449.1, read on the forward strand.
GAAGCAGGAAGGCTTAAAAAGAAGAAATGTCTACAGGCAAACTTGATTCTTGTATTTTTTGTTTAAGAAAGTTGGTAGCAAAGCTGGAAAGGTCTATGAAAACTGTTTGGGTTTGTTATAATTTAAATCATGTCTGAAAATTAATTCATATCCACTCTGTGTAAGATCACTGGCATATAACTGAAAACTCTTAACGTAAAGGGACTTGACAGGAAGGAATGTAATGAAGGGGGAAACAGATGTGTTGGGAATACGGCAAGTTAACCTTAGCAATTTAGGGAATAGAACAAATAAAAAACCTTAATGAAATTCACTCGAAACAAATGGACAGAAATTGCAAATACCCCTGAGAGCACAGGAATAATACAAAGGGAGCTAGAGATATCCAAAATGTGAGAAGACAAATGAAGATCCAAATAGAAAAACCATGAGGTAATACAATGAGAAATTAGCTGAAACTCAGCTATTCAGTCAAAGAAGAGAGAAATCTGTAGAGAAGTGTAGCATACTGTAGAGGAAAAAAGGGGTGCTGAACTGAACTCCCACTAACTAAAAAACCAGTCTATTATTTTTCTCAGTCTGACTCTAAATTTTCATTTTGAATTTTAGCTTGATGTTTTCTTGAACTAAACAAAATATTCTTTCCCACCATTCAAAATGGTTCAGCTAAAAACTGACATGGAAGAGTGAATATTTTAACCTTTGAAACAGGTTTACAGTAAGCTGAACATGAGCTATTTCCCTCAAGTATAATATTTCTTTTTCGAAGTAGTGGTCAAGTTGTGTTTGTGGAGCCATATCTGTTGAGATGGGAAGACCTTGGCTTTAAGTAATTAACCTGGATGCTTTCTTGTTTTATGTAGGATCAGCACATGACTAGCAGGAGGATCAAAACAAAACAAAAAAACACGAAGAAGACTTGCAGCTTCAGAGAACACTGCCTTTAGTTGCCTAGCGTATGTATAGGCCTTCCTGACAGGACTCGTTGAAGCTGACTGAGCAGCACTATGTCCAGAGAGAAACTGGGGTGTCTTTGCACTCTCTGAGTCTTTAATCAGCTACATTTACTATTCTGAAAATTTGTATTTTCTTAGTTCACTGTGGAGTTTAGCTGTGTTCGTTGCAAGTGGGTTTTCCCACGCTCCAGACCTGATCATTGCCATGCAAAGAATGGCAGTGCAATGCCAACACGGGAATGTGCAATACATTAAAAATCCCTCTGCACTTGAGGAATGAGGGGGCCTGCATCCGTCTTCCACATTCCTTGTAGCATGCTCCTCTCTCACTCCACCAAAGTGCCACAGCAGATCCTTTGACATGAGCTCATGGATCAGAGGAGGGGAGAAAAGCAAGGGAAAGCTTTGTCTCATGTTGGAAAGAGGGCTCTATCACATAGGAGAGGACATGTGGACCAATTCCCCATCCAGCCACCTTTCATGATATCCTCCATTATGGCTCGATGACGCTTCAGGCTGGATTCCAAATTCCAGCAAGATCAAAGTGGCAAGAGAACAGAGGCTTTGTCAGTAAGTATGGAGACCAATATCACCACCTCCAGCCCACCAGAACTGCTGCATCCTAAAGGTGATCAGTACTTGGATGGTCTGTGATTGCTGTTAATTCAACTTGCTCAAGACAACAGAGCTGACAGCTGAAACAAAAATTTGCATTTCTTAATCTCCTCCCCTGCACTTCCATGGTTCCACAGGATTTCCATAATCTAGAAAGCTCAAAACAAATTATTTGCCACATAATTCAAAGCAAAAGGAGATAAATACTTGCACTCATTATTTTCTCCAAGTTCTGAGGTGGAGAAATCTACACTTTTCACAAATGTCAATTACAGCATTGTCCTTTGAGCACCCTCACAAATCTTTTCTTTTTCCTTTTTCTACAAGGTATAAGTACCTTTGGGAAGTTAGGTAACTGATTTCCAGTGTGAATTAGTCCATATTCATTGGAAGGGACTGGGTCAATTATCAGCCTATAATTGGCTTTTATGGGAAATAAATCAATCACAGCTCAACTCAAACTGCTTCTAAACCAAAAATTTTATCAATTCAATTCCATGATTTAGGAATCTAATTCATCAAAGGAATGGGTGTGCAGATAACAGACAATTCAGTAAAGACCTAGCAAACAATGAATGTTTCTGTTCTGAACTAAACTACCTTTGTAGACTTTTTCCTACAACACAGCAAGAGTGCCTTTACGTGACTGAGGGTGCATATGAACGTACTGTTAAAAAGAAAACTCAGAATAAAAAGAGGACTACACACTGAGCTTCCAGTGGCTGAGAACATTACTGGCTTCAAGGATTCCTTCTGTCCTTCATCACACACAAGGATGTGTGATGAAGGACAGAACTCCCTTCCTTCCTTGAGTGCTGTGCATGGTCACCAGCTCCCTCTGACTCTGAGGCCATACCTGGAATTCTGTATTACCACCTGTGTCCTCTCGCTGTGGCCTCCTCAACACTGCTCTGAGCAGTCTGTTTGCACTATTCTCACCTCTTACTCGCTCACCACTCAGATGTTCCTCCATTTTTGCAGCTGCATAAATCCCACTACCGCTTTTTCATTTTTCTCTTTCTCAACCATGCTGTAAACTCTGCCCATCTTTTCTGCCTTATCCTATTTTATCCCTTTCAAGAATTCAGATTATGTACACCCCATTCTCACCTCCCCACCGCCACCAAAGATCCTGTATTTCTCCTACTTTAATACAGGTACAGGTTAGGCTGCCAAATGCTCCATCCATCCTGTGTTCCTCCCTCTCCTCTTCTTCCATGTACTTTTCCCTCTTATGCTTACTGCTGCCTGAGAGACAATCCTTCTCAGTACAGCACATCGATCATTTTGTAGAGATGAGCAGAACTGAAAGCTGAACACATTTATTGCAAAAAGTGCCAGTTGCTGCCAACACACAGTTCTTTGTCTTGCTGACAGTCAGAAAGGGGACTAAAGCCATGGCTCTACTAAATACTTGCAGAGGCACACCTCTTTCCTTCTCATTTGCTGTCTTCAGTGCTCCAATTGACAACACACTCAGCAGGTTTCCTCTGAAAATGCAATATTGTCTGAAGAGTGGAAATGAATATAATACAGTGATAAAAAATTGTCTTGTCACATGTATTCTAACAAATGCCAACAAGGTTAACTTGAGGCCTCATAAACTTGGCCAACTATGTACAGGCCGGTTTGAACCAGTGTAAGCAGAGCTGCAGAACCAAGACTTGACATGCTCCTGCACTGGGATGGTGTGTACAATTCAGAGTGTCTCATTTCTATTAGTGTTGGGAGCATGGAAAAGAATAATGAGCTTTGGAAAAGGGGTTAGCAAGCTTTGAGGGTCTGATTTATGAAAAGATTAAGGGTAGGACAGTCTGCACGGCAATTAATAAGAGAATATTTCATGATCTAAAAATAACAGCATAAAGAACACTCAGTTAGGATAACTACTGAAAAGTATAACTAATGCTAAATAAAGTAGATCTTTAGACTGCCCGTGCAAGGTGAGACCTACTTACAGGCAGAATAAACTGGGGTCAGTGTCACTATCTAGCATGTCTAAATTTAAAGTCATCTGTGGGTGTCAAAGTGATAGCTCTTTGACAGATAAGGTAGAAGAAAATATTGATATTTCCACTGTAGTAATAATTTTACAAGGCCACATAGATGGAACAATTATCCTAGCAGGTACTTTTTCTATCCTAACATCCCTATAGTCATGTGAACTTAATGAAGATTTAAAACACAAACATATGACCATTCTGGTTCTATAAAACTTAAATTTCTATTACAGTTATTTAGGCCAAATTTTTTCACTTAAGTCACTGATTTCTCTGACTTTATACAAATTACATTACTTAAATTGCTGAGGATGCATTCTTCTATTCAAACATGAAACACAGGACATTAGAGGTTGTCTTTTTTGCAGTGCTGAAATAGTTATTCCCAAGGGATTTACTAAGGTCATTTTGAAACTATATTATAATTTGCAGGAACTACTTAAATGAAAATCAGGCAGAACAAAACACCTAGGGGTGCATTACTCTGAGATGATGTGCAAGAGAAATAATAGACATAGTATCTGCCATTACTATTAGAGAGACGTGAGCACTTCAGTCTTCATTCATTGTAATAAAAAGGTCCCCTAATACCCACCTTTGATGATTCTATTTTACCTAATTGCTTTGTTTTATCAGCTATGGAAAAATATATATTCTGCATACTAGTCCCATTAGTGCTTTCAGAGGAAATGTCAGAAAAATTTAATTTCTCTGCGATCAACATTCTGTCTCTTTTGTCAGGCCTTTCATGTACTTATGCTATCATGTACTGCCATGCTGTTTTGCAATTTTAAAGCAAGGTCAGCTACTAAGAAAAAATTTTGTTTTGTATTGAAGCTTTGTTTAGCAGTGACTTTTGGGTATCCAGATGTGTTTTACAGAACCAATAAATGCAGTGTTTCTTCAGACAAACAGAATACACTTCAGTGAAAAACTTTGATAATAATAACGCCATCCAGAGAACCAAAATTTCACCAAGTTCCAGATTTATCACACCAGTCTAACTGGTACATGTAGACACTTCCTTGCACAAGTTCTGCATAGCCAGTGAAAGCTGCAGACCTCAGATGGGGTGAGCTATGTTCTGAAGAGGCCTGTGTCTTAGAGAAGTGTCTGATATTAGATGGGATGAATTCAAGTGAATTTGCTCAGTCACAAATTCCAAGTAGCAAACTCCAAAATTTAAACAAAAGCTTCCATTTCCTAAACAAAACCTTCTGTGACTGAGAGCATGCAAACATAGCTCAAATATGCATTTGAGGGCTGTCTAACAAACAATTTGAAATCATGAATAGATAAACAGAAAAGACTATTTGGGAAAAGTCACAAAGCATGGTGAAATATTTTTCATTTTATGAGACAAGTTATGAAGGAGAAACACTGTTGCTCTCTTAGATCAAGTTTGGGTATCCTTCAGGTGCCCAGTAGTTCCTGTATCCTCATACCTGAAGTCCTCTGTGGAACTGTTCCTGCTTAAATCTCTGCTCTCCATAGTGACAGTGTAAGAATCTGGCCCTTTGTTAAGATCTATCAGGTTATTTCAGCCAATTTTGACATTGTCTTTATCACGTATCCTGAGAAACTTAATTTTCTGGGTTGGAAGATCTTGATTCTACTGTACTGGCAGTATCCAAGCTCAGAGTGAGAAACTAATAGATTTCTTGTCCTTGTCTCTAGCTCCTGAGTTATTTGCAACTGATTTTAAAAAGCCCATTTTTCCTGAAGATCCATTTTATGTTCCCACTAATATCAGAGTGGGAAAACATGGAGTAAAGGACAAAACAGCCACGGGACTCTAAGCATGGTGGTCTTTTGTCAAGAGGATGAAATTCAGCCTTGCATAAACTACTTCTGGCTCTTGCTTTGGCTTTACTTTCAGTAGTTCTTTATCTTTGTTTTTCCACAGTAACTCCCAACAGAAATCTATGCACTGAAATGGAGCCTATTGAAACCACGCCAAAATGGAGAAGACAGATGTATTGATATCACTACTTAATTCAGCCAAACGATTTTGGTTGGCTGCAGGGTACAGGTGTAAGAATGAAGAGACTGCATATATGCCAGTATGTCTGCTCCCTGTGATTTATGGCCTTGCACTTTCTGCTGCTTCTTGCAACTTGTAGCATATAACTCCTGAGGGGAGGCAAGTAGAGGCTTGATCTGGGACTCTCATCAGACTGTACGAACTCCATGACCTGCTGTTCTGGTATTAATAAGAAGTTAAAATACGCACATGCGTCCATATGTGCAGCTCAGTAGAGATATATTACTTGGCAATAAAGTAACAGCTATGATAATGAAAAAAAAAATTGCTCACAGCAATTTCTAGCAAGAAAGTTAAAATTAACTCTTTGGAGCCAATGGCTTTTATTGACTAAAGTGTATTGAGATGGTAATTAATTCTTACATTACCACAAAGGAGCACAAAGTAGAACGTGCTAACTCCACTTATCTCTTTCTCTTAAAGGTTTCAGTGAAAGTAGACCCTACAGATTCAACACTGAAAAAAGTACCTCAAATCTTACAAGAGTTTATTTGAGACAGGAGTGGGGAAAAAGGAGGAAAAGGAGGAAGACCTTCTGGCTTAATCAATGGCATTTTTTTACCAATGGGGGCCAACAACACCACCAACAAAAGGAGGGGGAAGAGTCTATGCATCTCACAGATCGAACAGCAATCAGTGCTAAAGGATTGAGCCACTTGGCCACCATTGAAGGAAGCACAGTACAGAATTAAATATCTTTTTTAAATTTACGTGTTCGCTCTGCTCAGGGATAAATCTTTATTTGGATAAATATTTGTTTCAAAAAGCCAATCTGGCTTGCTCCTCCCCTTCAAAACACAGGTTGAAAGAGAGTTAATAACAGCACTACCACCCCCTCCACCCCTGCAACCTGATAAGTAGGGCATACATTTAGAAAGTAGGATGGTCTAGGACTTTAACTGAGCACGAGGACAAATGCTACTGTGTGACTTTCAGTCCTGAGCTGCTTTGCATAGAGCAAGTGGAGCACACTGTGCACTGAGCACCCTGGTGGCTCCCAAGGAGAGTGTCACAAGTCATAGCTCCTCTGAGATCTGAGCCATGAGTGTGCTGTAGCTCATGATATTGCCTATCTTGTGATCTTCCTACCATGTGCCATACAATGCATCAATCCTCATTTGCTGATGAGTAGTTATATCCTTCTGGGAAAAGTATAATGTTCTTTTATTTCCATGAGACACTACTTTACTTTCAGTACACATGAAAACAAAACTGCATAGTGGTCAAATCAGCAAAAAGTTAGGCACACTGTCCCTATTTACTGACATTTTGAGTCCTTAGACCTGGAACATGCAGCTTTCTGACTGCATTAGAGGGGGTTTTTTTGAAAGCAAAAGACCAAGGACTATTTCTCTTACTCAGGTATCAATATCTTTAAGCTGCTATATATTATTTGGCCTAGAAGAGAGATTCAAGCATGTTGCTAAATATTTATACTGATAAGAATGGACTGTTATGAGTCAGACACAATGATCAATTAAACTGCCCTGTAAAAGCCAGAAAACAAAAATGACCTGAGGAAACAGGGGCACACATACGTACCTCTCAGCTGATGTTAGCTTAGAAAACTGTCATGGCTGGTTTGTTTTGAATTTTTATTAAAAGAGGAAGCTGGTTTTGAGGAAAACCCTAGTAGTTTGCCTCCAGTGAAGGCTTCTGTGTACTGGTGTGGCTGTGGTAGGTGAAGTTTGGGGTGAGCCTGGTTCAATTTTTTTCTAAATGATTAAGCTTACATTGAGACTGCATGCAGCTAAGAAGTGATAAATCATGCTGGGTTTCCTAGGCCATCTACTGAACTTCTGAGTAGTCATTAGCTCTAATCTGTTTTGCACATTCAAGCATAGGTTTCAAAAGCAAGAGTGTCCTGCACACTGCATTATCTGTATTATTGATCACTATCATTGTGCAGTTATTTAGAAACACTGAGTTGAAGAGTTGGACTGTTCATTCATTGATCCATTAAGAGCTTTTGGCAGTTTTTCATTTCAGTAGTTTTTGATCATGCAGGTATGTCCTTGAAATGACATCATGGCAGAGCTGAAGTTAGTAATTAATTTTCATTTTTTTTCTGATAGCTTCAGGCTACCATCTCAGGTGGCTTTCCAGTACAGGTTTCTTTAATTTGAAACCAAAAATACAGTCTGAGATACCACTTTGAAGTAAAGAGAGCAAAAACTAGTTCTTTACATTAGCCCTTTCTGTTCTTTGGACCACTATAAATTTCTCCTCTTTATTATGGGGTGATATTATATAAATTTCCAACCACTGTTTCGAAAACAGGTGACAGCCATCAATAACCAGACCATATCTCCAGACTTATCTGATGAAGGACTGGCAGAAATCCCTGCACATTTAAAGATGCAGCTAACTTCCTTTACTGGACTAATTTAAAGCTGTAATTTAAAGCCTTTTGAAATCACCGGACAAAGCTCCCATTGACTTCAAAGACTGGTAGAGTAGTCACCAATGATGTGTATGTCATTCCTGAACACTTACCAAAACAGCCCCTACACGTGCATTCATGAGTAAAGAACATAAACACTGAAACCTTTGGGGAGAGAAACCTGCTGCTCATCCTGCGTTTAGTCACCAGCATTGAGTACCTGAGTGCCTCCCAGGAGATGCAAGCACGATCCCAAAAATGGAGAGGCAGACTACAAGGTTCTGAGATGGATGTCTAACAGGCTACAAGCATAGGTCCTGGGGTTTTGACCATGCCAGTTTGTAAAATGTGATTTCAAGCTTTATTTCCCTTCAGCTGATATACACTGTGGCAGAGAGGGTGGAGTTAAACTCCTCTCTAGCTCATACCCTTTCCTTATGTTTTGTCCTTTCTGTAGAACTCATTAATGGCATCAATGGTACTATCCACAACTAGAAGACAGCATTGGCTGTTCATTCCTTTCGTCCTATTCAAAGCAAGCTGAAATTCTGTAAGCTGCCTATAGTCATGTTCTCACCTTTGTTTGCCACCCTCAGAACTGGCTCTCTGTTTGCAAGAGTGAGAAACACAGCCCTGTAGAAAAATGTATGAGTAACTGAATGGAATAAAATAAATAAAAAAAATAAAAATTTGAGCCAAAGTCATTAAATACCATTTCCACTGAATGCATGGGGACTATGAGGTGTAACAGAGGAGCAGTTAAGTCATTAAGAGAAGGAACCTATCACTTCTTTTAGAGAGAGGGGAATCTTCACAGTATAGTCATTGCATAGAGCCTAAGCTTGGTAACTGCTGAGGCCTTTCAAAAAGTCCTCATGGGTAAACGTATATGTTCCTATGGAGTACAATGCTTACAGTAATGATTTATTAATAACACATCTATTTTGTTCCTTATAAGATTTGAAACCTCAGGCCATTTTCAGATTCCTTCCAAATCCCACTATTTCAATGCTAATTACTAGAAGTGCAGGAGCAATGCACGCTCTCTGCTTGGACCATCTGGCAGATTTGTGAACTGTGCAGTTTGTTGGTCTTCAGAGTTACTCTGCAAGTTATAGAAAAAAATTGTTTCCGAAGTCTCCAGCAGTTACATGATTAGTTAACATGTTAAAAAAATAGAAAAACAGAAATGCAGAGGTTCTACTAACAAAGGCAGAGGCTTCACATTAAAGACAAAATATTTATGAGGTCTAGAGAATGGAAGGAGCTATTTAATATAAATAAACATTCTTCTTCTACAATGTTTGACTGAGTTTTCCATCTGTTGATGTTTTTCTGAGATGAACCCCCGTAAAACAGTTAAATGCAATTGGTCAGCCACCCTTTGATGACTGACAAAGGCATTGTAAGGTAACAAATTAGGCTCTTACAATGCACTGCAAACAAGAAAATGGGCATTGCTGGTGAAATTGTATCAGGCTTGCTTCTTGAAAGTAAGACAAGCTGTACTGAAACTTCATTGAGAAGAGATTTCCGCCAGGCTGATAACTAATTAGCTAGAATGGTTGTGCCTTAGACATGATACCACTAGATGGTCCCCCTGACAACTGTGTCTAAGGACACAAATAGCTAAGGAGGTGGTCTTTAAATCCTCACTGATGTTTGAGTCAATGTTCAGTGAAGCAAGCACCCATTGGTTTTATGCAAAAAGACATACATAGCTAAACAGGGCATTCTTCAGTCACCAATGCATTTCTCTCTGGAATGCCAGAAGTGTGATATATCCATATACGTAAGGTAATTACTTGTCAGATTAAGCTATTGCTGAATAGTTGTTTGTTCACTTACAGGTTTTCATGATCACTTACAAGAAATCATGAGAACAGCTTGTTAATCAAATCTTGCCCTCTGTAGTAATACTACCAATATGCTGCCCTTCACAGACCTCTGGAGTCGCCTATGTAAGACCCTGTATCATGTTTACTTCTTTAAGTAAAGGTTTAAAATTGTCATGAACAAGAATACAGAAGCATGCTGCATGAGAGTTAAGCACCCAGGCTACAAAGCCCTTTGCTAGCATGCCCAAAAGACCTCAGCTAGCATCTTTGTGCTGAGCTAGGGGCAGTCAATGACTCCACACCTAGTATACCTGCTTACACCTGATATGTGCAAGTTCTTAAATCTTGTGTTTTTCCCACTTCCAATCCCTAAATTCATGGGAGTTTATTAATTAAATATACAATGCATATTAATTAAACAGAATTTATTTGTTTGTGTTTGCATTTCCATTTTCAAAACTGCTCCCCAGTTTGAGATTGTTCTATTCATATACACACTATTACAACGCACAATCTAATAAGGTAAAAAACTCATCAAAATAATTTCCATACAAAACAAATCAATATGCAAATAACATGTCCCACTCCATCCATTTAGCCAATACCCTGAGTAATCTAAACAGCAGAGCTGTATGCCCTTTGAATACAAATGAAAGGAAACAGCTGGTGATACACACTAGTGCATGAGCAAACTTTTTCCATAATGGATTTTCTTTCATCATTAAATTGCTCAGAAAGTACTTTTTAATTTGGTTATGCTCAAGTCATTCAAACTTTCATAGTAGAGAGAGATTAGCTGTAGTATTGATTACCACAGACATGAACCACCAGTGCTCTGTGATCGGCTGCATTGATAGTGATCTCTGGAAGAAAAAGTGTTGGTTTTGACATCTTATATGCACATACTTAATGACTGGTCTCCTTGAGATATAGTTGTGCCACAAAGCTTTGTAGAACTGTATTTAGGATTAACCAGCCGAGTAATCATACAAAGAGGTTGTAGCCATGTCCAAGCACAAACTTCCCCGAAGACCACATTCTTTGAATGCAAATCTCTGCCGAAGCATTGCTACAGGTGAAAGCTAGGGGACACCAGGGAAAGAAGCTGGGACCTACATTCACTCTTTGATTTGGCCAGCTGGTGTCTGCCTCCATACATCTCCTCTCTCACAACCTCAGATAAACTGCCAAGAAGACAGATTAACCTCTGGGCCCAATTCTCACATAGCAAAAAGCAAGATTTATAGGTACCAGAAGGGAAGACAGCCTGCCAACAGTTTGATGGCATGGTATCAGTCTACAAATGTGACATAGATATGCAGATCCTATGATTCCTCTGAGGTACACTCGAACTTAGAGACCCTTGGGTTGAAATCTTTCTGGAGTCATTAGGAAAAAAAATCCCATATTTAGCTTTTCCTCCAGTGATCTGAAAGAAATTTAAATAATATAGGAGATGAGAATTCCTATTTTGGGACCCTGAAAAATATATTACTGCTGTAATATTTAGTGCTTTTGATCTCTGGTTATATCAACAGTATACAACAAATTTTTTTCATTTCTTTTGCCAGTCATCCACTATGTTTCCACATAGCTATGTGAAAAATGACTCCCTTATAACGTGGAGAGTCACATGGCAAAGAAATGTCTAGATATTGCCTTTGGGAGATGCTATGTGAGCAGTTATAGAAATTTGGGATACCTACTTCTTTCTCCTGCTCTGAGGCAGGTTCAAGCAGGTACTTCCTGGATGTGTCTCCAGTTTCCTTTTATGCCCCTTCAAAGACAAATCTCTCAAAGTTTCTTGCTAACCAGTGAGATAGCCAAAAAGCTTTTTCTGTTTGCCAGATTTAGTGTTCCTGGGGTTGGTTAAGCCCTACTATGACTTGTCTTACTCTGCATGGACATAGAGTACAGTTGAGCCTACCCTTTTCACAGACATCTTTTATGTATTTGAATATTGTGAAACATACTCCCAGTCATCATTTTTTTTTTGCTTTTTTAATGCTTAATAAAACTGATTCCTTCAAGTTTCCATATAGGTCACGCTTTTTTCTTAATGTTTTAAAACAGCTAAAAACCAGATAATTTCTCAACTTTTAAAAATATTTTATTATTTGTCTTTTTTAAACATCTTATTCTTTGTCAATTTGTCTGGCTTTTCTCTTAGCGGTGGATGTTAGTACCCCAGCTGAGAAATCACTAACGTTGAGAATATCAAATGACTTTCCAATTTTTTGCATATGTGTTGTGTTATTCAACTCATATTTAGCCTATAGTCCACAATAAGCACTCATCCTTTCCACATTGCTTGCAGTCTGACCAGCTTTTCCTCCTGTTTTACTTCTGTCATTCTTCTTAAATGCAGTATTTTGTACTCAGCTTCACTGAATACCATCTCAGTGTTTTGGAGCTATTTCTCCGAGTTACCAAGGTCACTTCAAATTGGACCCCTTTTTTAAAGTATTTACAGTTCCTTTCCCCTTCGGTGTCATCTGTGGATTCGGGAAGAAAACTATAGTCCATCATCCTGCTACTGCTAGTATTGTGTATTACCGAGTCCAGAAGACAGCCTCATGGGGTCCCCCTTGATATGCCCTCTGGTTTGGCAGAATCCCGTAATCACTCTTTAACTGCAGTTTTGAGCAGTGATGCACTCACCCCATAACAATTTTATGGATTATGATCCATGTATAACTGTGATTAAGGCATTGCTCATGGTCTTAAATTAGACTTCTAAAGACTGGCATTTGCATTCTTCCCCCCCCCCTCCACTCGTGATGGTAGTATAAGCCAGAATAAAGGTTGTGTGTAGGCTATTCACCTTAACATAAGCAAATTTGCTTTCAGTAAAATCTAAATTCAGATTTCCCCAAATTTACAATGCTGATTTTAGGAAAATTCAATATATTTGCAGATGCCCGCATAATACTTGCTCCATTTTATCAAGCTGCTTTTTTTGTAGTATTTCTTCGTCAGAGGAAAAATTTAAAATATGTTATTCCTTAATACTAAAAAGGAAATCCAAATGCTACTGCATGATATTTCTGATGCTGACAATAGAGTAATGATGATAAGGAAACCACATTTAATTTAAATCACTTTGACGGTTCAAACACCCAAGGATAGATTTTCCACAGCAGCGAAGCATTGCGGAGCCTTCAAGAATGTGATGATTTTGGCAGAACCAGGAGGAAGCAGATGACCAAGTCCTGGGATAGGCCTTCTTGCACCCCAGAGCAGCTGCTTCCACTTTTCACTCTCCTTTCTTTCCATGCACGCCTCCTCCATGTGGGATGGTATCAGCATGCTGGTTTTGCCTTGCCGGGACTGGGCAGGCACAGAAGAAGTCATCTGCAAATTCACCTTGGCAGGGCAATGCAAAGCACATGGCCAAGCTCAGCCCTGCACTTGTATTTAACTTCCTGGCTTGGAGAGCTGTGAAAGGAGTGGCAAACAGTCAAGTGCAGTCTTTAAATAGTCGGGATTGCTAGAGCAAGTAATTTCCCAGAACTTCTGATGCATGTGGCCAACCTTTATCATATGACTACAGCATTGTAGCAGAGAGAGCTTCATCGCAAATCAGCTGCAGAGGCAACTAATTGCCTTAATGATGATGGCACAAAAGTCCTGTTTAAAATGTGTCTGGTTTTTGTTCTGGCCCTGCCTATAGACCAGTACCCATGGTTTTTAAATTGTGATCTGTGGACCACTGGAGTTTGTGGCCTTTCTTATAAGGACTCTGCAAAAGATAACTGAGCATCGTTCTCAGGACAAGCCCCTGCCAATCTGTTACTAGTAGCCTCAAATATGTCATGTCACAGATAAACCTAAACATTTCACCAAAATGTTGTGGAAAATATTTAAAGAGCCAGCAAATGAGAAAAATTTGACATCTATTGTCTGTTTACCATTGTAGCACCTAGGTATCATTATGTAAACTTATCTTTGTTAAAATCTTTTAACACATATTCATGATATTGATTATTTTAAGTTCTTTGTTATTCCATTAAGATCATGCAGGGCAAACAAACTACTGACACAGTTAATAAATATTTGAAGATGTTACTTGGAATTAAACAATGATCTATATTGTACTTCCTCAGAAAGTTACTTGTATGTTCAAAATAAAAGGTATTTTTTTAAAGGGATTGGACAGAATGTTTCCATTAAAAAAAAAAACACCAAAACTTCCAGGACTTTTTATTCTGAGCAATTTCTTACTATTCAGAAATTTTCCTGTTCACACATTGTTAAAATATCAGCTGTCTTATTGTTTCACCACAATTTAAAAAAAATTTTAAATGTTATCTACTGTATGCTTAAAATTTATTAAGAAAAAAAGAATGGCAAAAGGTCTTTAAACTGAAAAGAGCTACACTAAACTAAAACAAATTATTTTATTCACTGTGAAGTCACAACACAGCTGCATATGCAAAGTATGAAAGGAAATAGAAAATCAAGGAAAGAGAAACAATAATGAAGTACATTTTCTTACAGGAATTATAAGCAAACATTTGAACATAGAGATCCAGCTAAGAAAATGAGGATGAGATATGACAAATCTATCAAGACAACAGACTGAAAAAAAATAGGAAAGTAAAATATTGCAGAAAAGTTTAAGGACATGTTGTGCTACTTTTACTGAAAGGTTACAGGATGGTACTCAGAGAGGGCATTACCCTGTCAGTAACCTCTTTCATTTCAGTTTACTCCTTGCATACTCATCGAATATGTTAGCAAACTGAGTAACATCAGGAAACAAGTAAACATTGATGGTATTTGTCCAGATTGTTGGAAAGCATGCAAGAATTCTGTTAACTCTGTTGCAAATAAAAATACATAGTTGCTTAGCGATATTAGCTCCTGTACTAGAAAAATGAAGCAGTAAGTGTTGTTCCAATATATGCAATTGTTTGACCCAAAATCCAGAACATACAAATGAACTAAATTCATTAAAAACAGAATGATAAAACTTTAAAGTGAGCATGATATGCAGCTAGGATCATCAGGATTTCTTAAAAGAGAAATATTCACTTGCATGTTCATTCAAATTTTTTCAGTGTGTGTAAAAAACAGAAGGAAATTCAAAGACATCTTCTAAATGAGTTTCCAAAGGAATAAATAATTTTTAATTATGTTATATTTATATGTATATATGTATTTATACTAAATATCTAAGCACAGTCAATAAGACTCATCACCCCTTAAAGCAGTTCTTAAACTAACTCTTCAGTAGTCTTTCTGGGAATACAGATGTCATGAAAAAAGCACACAAAGATGCAATTCCATTGCAGAGGTTTCACTGAAGTTCAGTTAAGACTATCCATAGATCTCACTCACAGGTTTTTAGTGATGATACTGTGCTGTTTTAACTAGGATGACACTAGGAAAAACCTCATGTTCTCTCACCACTTACATGGTTCTCTCACGTAAGTCTCTGAATGAGGTGTAGCATCATATATTGGTCAGAAGCCTGATGACAAAATAAAACAATAATCTGCTTGTACCATTTTTTACTGGTATATATCCACGTGTCTCATCCTCCCAGCACTGCCCACTCATGCCTCCTGGCATCAGTTTCAAGGATGAAATTCTATGATGCCCCAGTTAATTAAAAGCATTCCAAAGGAAAAAAGCAGTTTATAATAACATGCAAAAGGCACTGAAAGGATTTGAGGGGGGAAAAAAATCACAAGAAGGATTAAAGTGACAAGCCTAGAGCTAATCCTGAGCAGCTAAGCTCGTTCAAAGGTATATGCTACAAAAACAAGCGCAACTAACCTCTCTAAAACTCAGCCTTAGTTGCTAACAGAGTCTCCTAGGGTACAGTGCCATCGGTTTGTTTTTTGTTTTGTTTTGGTTTTTTTTCTCATTTTAGGCTTTCACTTTCATATTAATCCAGATGGAGGAGGAAACTGGTTGAAAAGAATGTATAATTTCTCAGTAAGTAAGTGGCAGGAGGAATTAGGGGAAGAGAAAAACAGCCAGACATGCAAACAAGGAATTTGGGATGGAATCTAGGTAGCGCAAAAGTAGATTATCGGAGGTAGGAGAAAGTGGGGGGAGAAGGAAGGAGGAAGAGAGAAAGAGAGAGAAAGAGAAAAGAAATAGTAACATGTTCTTGCTTACCTGCCTAAAATCCTTTACATCATGAAGATGTCAACCCTAAACTTCCATTAGTTTATCATTACTTTTAAGCTCCTAGCTTTATCAAGATGAGCGTGAAAAATAGCAAAAAAAAAAAAATTATAGGTCAGTTTCCAAATTTTCTTTGTGTATTTCTGTATGTATAAAATTTTGCCCTGTTAGGCTCAAGTAAACTGTGCTAGTGTGAGTGAAATGGATGTTACCTGTGCTTTTTTGGTTTAAAATGTGTTTGTCTTTCCAAGGATTTCCTTGTATCAAATTGTTACTTTTTTTTTTTCCCCTTAAAGATTTTATAGAGCATGCTGATTCTGGTTTTAGGTATCTTATCAATTATGATGATATTCTATCAAACTGCATTTTAAGGATTCTGTTCCTTCTGCTGTCTTGTGTGGGTGTGAAAAGGCTAGATGTAGGCCAGCACGAAGGAAGGAAAACAGATTTGTTTTTATTCAGATTGAAATACTGAGAAATAAGGAGCATATAGTTTCCAGGCCAATCACTACCACCTGCCTACAAATATGGCTGGTAAAGAAAAACTTCCTTAAATTGCTCAGCTGCAGTTCTTCATACACAGGGGCATATTCAGCTAGTGAACTCTCAGGCAGTTGAGATATTAAAGTGGCTATGTGGAGATGCAGTGCTTAGTTTTGGCAAAAAAAAAAAAGAAAACGTGTTTTTACTTTTATCAAGGTACACTGTCAATGTCATGCTGCTCAAAGCTGCTTCACCCTCTGTGATGTTCATTGATTTTTTCATCATTTATCCTCTCAGAGAGGTTGAAAACCCCCTTGGACTCCTTCAGTCTTAAAGCAACTTGTTGTTTTCGTATTCAGACCCTTCTTAACTTCCAGAAACAGGCCTTATTAAGTCAGAAAGTCTGGATTTATTTCTTAACTAAAGTATTTGCACCCAGTCTTTTCTTTACTTTACTCCAGTTTCTCCTTCCACCCCTACCAATGCAGCCCTCGGTAGCTGTCAACAATTTCTTTCTGTCCAAGGGAGTAGAAAAAGGAATCAATCTTCACAGTCAGACCAAATGTCTTGTCCAGCTGCCTTCAAACGGCAGAAATTTTCAGTATACGTTCTGCCACATTGCTTTGTAAATGCTGCACTTTATCAAGAGCAATGTATCGACAGATTACCATCAGGTGTGCCAGGATTCACAAGAGCTGTAGAAATTCTTCATGTTGCTTTGGGAAATATGACTTTTTTTTTTTAAGTGCAAGAGATCAAAAGCTGGTGCTTCCCTTTTGTTCTTACTTCATTTTGTACAATAACCAAATCAATTTTGTTGTCCAGTGCTTGATGAGTAATCTCAGATACTTGTAAACTACTGAAAAAAAAAATGGACAAAATTAATGTGGCCTTCAAATAATTTTTGAGTGGAAAAACTTTCCCTTTTAGAAGAACTACCTTTCTTCATTATCTGCATTTCTCCTCTGAGGAGAGCTACCCTCTCCTCATTATCTGCAGCATCAAAGGCATTTGTGCCTTTGCCCGGTATTAATCCTGTGATTGAAGGTAAAAAGTGCAGTGTCTTTTGGCTTCTGTAATAGCTGGTGGTCTTGATCTATGAGTTAAGCATAAAGCATTAATTGTAAACAGGGTAATGGAGACTTGAAAGATCTTTTCCTTCCATCTACCCAAAGATTTCTCAGAAGAGGAAACAGGAAAAAATATAGATCTCTTTGTTGATATGTGATAGAAAACAGAAGAATGGAAAGGGACTAATGGCTGGGCCTGATATATGTTTTTCTTACATTCTTTTATTATGCTTTTCTCTCAAAACAGGAGGCCTGTGGTAAAGAGGGTGCTGCTTGTCATTTGCAACAGCATACCAAAGCCTGGCCCTGCCAGCTGCGCACAGGTGCGGCAGGAAAAGCAGTCGTGCTGACGCCCAGCTCCAGCAGCTTCCCACACGGGTTCTTGTAGGGAAAAGGAATAAGGAAAGGAGAATCTGTCTGGGACACTCTTGAAAGGTGTGCAGCAAAGGAATCTGTTTAAAAGTCCTCTCCATGTAAGAGAGCAATGTCAGTCTTGAAAGTCATCTCTACACTTGCTGCAGACCTGCAGCAACAGATACGGCTGACGGTGGCCAGCCAAAACAGCTAGGAGAGCAATGCGATGCCATTGCTAGCAGCCAGCGGGAGGGAATGAAGAGCTGTTAGCTGGGACTGGGGACCAGAGCCCACAACACAGGCCACTGTAGCTTAAGCCCAGACTGGTGTCCTGTTGCTCCAGGATGTGAAGATCCAAGCCTGCAAGTGATCTCCCCCTCGCAGTGTGGCAGGAAAGCAGCTGGCTGGTCTGCATGCTGTGCATTCCCATTCACCTATCTTTTTTTTTTCCTTTCTCCCTTTAATAACACACAATTCATTGAGCCAAAAAGGTTACTGGGTGCGAATGAGGACATATAAGCTCATGCCGCATCAAAATGTTTAATTTAATTTTTCTGAACAGGACATGATCTGGTGTTTCATTAGCAACCTTCCTGAATTTTGCAGAAGCTATTATTGCTACCAACCCACTCCCAGGAAAATTGCTACAGACATTCAGAGAGGGGCAAAACAGCAGAACATGTAACTATTTCTTTAAATAGAATTCCAGAAACTAATGTTTTAATAGTCTCTTGTGTTTTATTTTAATGTAAGATTAATATTTTAGCCATTTTCAGCTAGACCTATTTTGACAGACAGCATCAAAACTAAAAGCAACGTACACTCTGGTCTCGCCAAGCTCATGTCCTGCTCTGAGACAGCCAAGTATGCAATTCAGCTTTTACAGTGTACAACCATTCACATATAACTAAGACAGTAGTTCTTACACAAGCTTTTCATCCATAGATTTAGTAGGGTGTCCACAAGGAAATCTGACCAATTACATCTGATTTACAGGTAAAATTCCAGACCCAGGAGGCTTTTTGTTCTTGCTGCTGTTGTTGTTGTTGTCATTATTATTTAGCCTGCATTATTAATTGCAAATATTTTCCAAAACAGGTTTTGCATCAATAAAAATTGTTTTGGAGAAACCAAGGAAGTTTAACAATTTGGATGAATACGTTATAGAGAAAGCCAAACACAAAACTCTTTCACAAACCAAACATCAGGTTTTTAAAGACGGGAAGTTTCTATTAGGCACCATAATCCATATTCAAATATCTAAACAAATCTTGTTTTCAAAAGTGATGAGCATGCAGCATTTCCTACTAATTTCCCTAAGCACTGCCACACTAAGAGTTCTGCTTCAAATAGATATGGGGGGTTTTTTAAGTTTATCTATTGACACAGGGACACAACTGCCTTTGGAGCTTAAAATGAAATCCTGCTCATGTTCAATAGCAGAAAGTACAAAAATAAATGCAAGTATATTTAGGTACAGATACACTTAAAATTAGACCAAAATAAAACCACCAAAACATGGCAAAAACAACTGCTATTTACTCTAGCAGCCTACAGTGAGCAGATTTCAGCCCTGTAACAAAGACAACCAAATCCTCAATGGATTTAAATGCCAAACTTTATATGATTTTACTCTATCACAGGCTGTGGAAAATCCAGTGTTTTCAGATCAGTTCTTAACGCTCTTCTTTCTCCTGTTTTGTGTAGCTCTGGCCTGCAGCTTATTTGAAGTTTTCCTCCAGAACCCTTTTTTAGCAGAAAGTTGGGTTTTGCTGTCATAACAGCCCGCTTTTTAGCAAAAGACTAAATATTTCTTGTGTCAGAAAACATGAATACCTGAATACTAAAAAATGCCTTCTTAGAACTGTTGCCAAATATCTCTCAGGAACTGGAGTTCAAATGCCTCAGGTATCCATCAGCAGTTGCACCGCAACGCACAAGGAAGAGGGAAGGCAATGGTATATCTCTGGTCACATAGTATAAATGTGTATAACTACATCAGCAGAGGAGGATGAGGACACAAAGCACCAGATGTAAAATTTTCACAAAATAGTAGCCATTTTTGTCAGACAAAAGTTTCCAATATAGATGTTTTTGTTGTTGAGAGGTTTTCTTTTTGGGGTGGGAGCATGGGGAGCAGTGTTGGCAAAAAAATAGCTGAAATTTCACTCAGAAGTCCTTTAAACATTTTTCCACAGTAAACCCAGCTTTTCAGCAGCCATAGTGACTCCTGTTTTGAATAAACCCTAACATGAAACTTAATTCAAGCTGGTAAGTTTTGCCTGAGTCCGATTTATCCCTAGCTGGCTCTGTATTTCTAAGGAGGGCTGTTGTCATCGGATGATCTTTGCTTAAACACAGCCTAGGTTTCAGGTTTTGTTTTAAGAAGTCCCAAGCAGCCTTACTCGATAGTCCACTCTATGATGTATCAGGCAGGCCTGGCCAGACCCCAGTATTAGAAACTTACTTGAACCTCTGCTTCAACTCACATCCGCACCATGTCACATTTTATGAAAGGCAAATATATACTGAGTTTGCTTTGGCAAGTATTTTCCATTTTCTGCTCTCACTGTTCTCAAAAAGAAGAGGAAAAAAAGTGATTGAAGGCTTACACAAAACCTGTTTTTGGAAAGAATTTTTTTTTTTTTTTTTTTCAATGATTCAGGAATGCCAGGCAGGTTGATTGAGCAGTGGATGTTGATGCCACCCCCCACCTCACTTCTGTACCCCTGAAGAAAACCTGGTTACTAACAAAAGTTCCCTATTGTGTTTGTTTTTTTTTTTTTTCTTTAGGTCTACAGTAAATAGTTTCTTTGCTGGGTCTTGGTTTTGGTTTGCCTGCTATAGGAGGAAGAGCCTCAGCTCATCCCGCTATTGGCGACTGGTCCTGCTGCTGGGGAGAAGAGACAGCAGCAGGTAGGAACATCATCACACTGAACCAGAAGCCCTGCAGCCCCTGGGAGGCTGCTGAGGGGACTGATGGGCAGCCCTGCCTTGGGGACAATGGGACAGCAGAGGGTACAATGAGAGTCTGATGCAACTCCGAATGTTATCGTGCATAGGCTGAAAAAGCCTGGGGCATGCACCCAACCTCCAAGGCTGCAGTAGGTAAGAATATTAAATCCTTTTTTATTTCTCACTGGCCTGACCTAATCATTTTCAGTTTTTTTCCTACTTTAAAGATTATTAGTTCTGTTAAAACACAGCCTTTTCAGTTTAAAAGCTGTTTAGGTAACTTGAGGCATCCCACCAGGGAAGTGCTAAGCAAATCAGATCAGACCACGTTCTATCAAAAAAATTGTTGGAGGGATTTTCCATCTTCTATGCTCAAATATGAATAGTGAGCAGAATGAAATTCTCTGAGATTGCAATAAAACAGAGTGTGTAGCCCTTCTGGTGAGCTAAAAGAAGTGGGTAGCAAATGAAACTATCATTAAAAGCAAAAGAACAGTATGCAGCAGAATGAGCTTTAATTGATTATTTTTGTTTTCATGACCACGATTCAAGCTGTGATCAAATGAGCAGTGATTTGTAGCTGTTCTTGATCAGAACATGTTGATGACACCTGTATCCTCAGCTTTGCTATGACAGGAGCACGGTAGCTTCGGTGAGGTCCAGGAAGCCTCTTGCAGGAGGACCTTGGAGAAGCAGGCTTGTGCCAGCAAGGGTGAGGCAGGACCATGGCCATGTATGGTAGATTTAGAGACAGGACTGGACATGTGTGCACTGGCTGGTGTTCACGACTGGCTGAAGCTTGGTACCTCAGACAACAGTATTGGTGGGACCTGCCAGGCATGCAGAGGTCAGCAGGCTGCTAGCACAAAGCAGCAGTGGGCACCACTTGCTGCAGAAGTGAGCAGTGCTATGATACAGGTTGCTTGTGAGCAACGATTAGATACAAGGTAGGCAACAGCATTATCATCAACCCTACTGTCATCCAAACAGTGAGGAAACATTTAGCAGGGGTGATGTTAAATGTGATCAAAGTGTTAACTAAGACATCTAGCATGAAGACAGGGGCCAAGGTTTGATTTTCTGGCTGCTGCTGTTTCCATCCCCTTCTCCTTGACGTCCTTGCAGTCAAAGCAACTGCACCTTTTACTCACCGAAGCCAGCCACCTATTCCAGTGACTTGTTCTCCAGCCTTTTCCTGACAGCAACATAAGCACTCCTCACACCTTTCTGTAAAAATGCATCTGGCTAGAGAATGGCATTTCAGTGTCTGTTTATGCCATGAATAAAATAATGTATATTTCAAATATGTTGGAGGAGGGAAAGCTGATTCAGGAACAGTGATAAATTATTGTAATTTATAAAAATAAGTTATTATTTTTAATGTAATTTTATATTCATACAACATGAATTGTAATACATTATATCACATATAAATACATAATGTGCAACCATATTCTAGATAATATATAGTGTAATGTGCAGTATGGTATTGTAATATATATTGCATAACTTATAGTATTATAAAATAATATGTGTATATATACCAAATCTGTAGTTGAATTAAGTTAAAATCATTAATTTAATTAGCATTAAATTGCCAACAGGACAAGGGGTAATGGTTTTAAACTAGAGGAGGGTAGATTTAGACTGGATATAAGGAAAAAAATTTTTACAATGAGGGTGGTGAAACACTGGAACAGGTTGCCCGGAGAGGTTGTGGAGGCCCCATCCCTGGAAACATTCAAGGTCAGGTTGGACGGGGCTCTGAGCAACCTGATCTTGTTAGGGATGTTCCTGCTCACTGCTGGGGGTTGGACTAGGTGACCTCTAAAGGTCCCTTCCAACCCAGACCATTCTATGACTCTATGGTTCTATGATTATTCAGTGTTACTGAGAGGAATAATTTTGACTGAAAGTGGGACATGTGAGAGCAGCCATTATTGCCTGCTTGCTTAGCGCAGTTTAGGATGCAAGCATGTATAGCACAAAACTACAGCTGTGTTACTGCAGCCCTACATAATTCCCCCTGAGAATGCAGTCTATGCTTTTACACCAACTATTGTACCTTTTACCCTGAAACATTTCCCAGATCAAATGTGGGTGGGGGACAGAAAGCTCCTTGACATCATCTTAAATCCAGGCTTGTGGGAGTCAACCATGTGGTACTTTTTGCTTATCTTTCATCTCTTCCTCTCTTTCTTTTTTTCATTTCTCTTTTTTTAAGCTAAACAGATGTCATAGTGAAGAAAGGAAAGAATATGCATTTCATTCATTGACACCTCTCAAAAACATTTTGAAGTTGTTAAAAGTGGCTTTTCTTTTTGGCTTTGCATTATGACTAATAACTACATCCTTCACTGAACTATATTCTAAACTGAAGTAGAGAAATATTTTAGAAGTAGCTGTGACTGCTACTCTTCGGGCCAGTCCCTAATGCTTCCTACAAATGTGATATTGTCTACTCATTTTTATTATGAGGCATTGACTATGTCACAGAAAAATATGCCAGCAGTACTGACTGCCATTTTCTGCTGTGATTCCCCTCCACTCCCTGGATGCTGAACATCCATAGCTGCTCTTCCACATGGTGGCAATATCCTGGTACTGAGCTAGGCACCTGCACAATTAAAAGTGTATTACTTATCTGTAGGGTAAGGGCTGTCCCACATCATCTCATCCGTGGATTGTCACAAAGGTGGTTCGTAACATGCACTCAGCACCCAACACAAAAAAAAAAGGTCAAGATCTCACACCTATGTTTTCTTCTTCTTCTTTCCTGAAACATCTACATGGAAGAATGTTGTTTCTGAGCAGCCTTGTGTTGTGTTCTTCCCAATTAACACAGCACTTCAGCAGCACTCGTTGTAAGATGAGATAAATGCTGTATTAAATTTTTGCCTAGGAAATGAAATAATTCCAAATACTTGAATTTCATTCAATGTCCCTTCAGGGAAGGAGGATAGAGCTTATATTATAAAATAAATGAGTATTCACTGTTTCACATTGGCATCCAACATCTGAGGGTCAGCACAGAAAATGATGACCCCAGCTCCTTTTGCCACACATTCAGATCCAGAGTGATGCCTAATATTGATTTCAAAGACTGAGTCTAGTCTAAGTGACAGCTGCCACCACACCAAGTAGCCTCTTGTGTAAAATGAACAAATCTGAAAATTGCGTGCTCCTTGGAATGGAAACACAGGGCAAACCCCAAAAAGATTGACCAGTCATGCTGAAACAAAACTATTTCTATACAAGCTTAAATGCAGCTGGCTAGCTGAAGAGCAATTACATGAGGAAAGAAAGCAGAAATGAAATCAGAGCTGAAATAAATTGAGAAAACAGAAATAGAAATAAAACCAGCCTAAGTCAATGTAGAATTGTTGCTTTACTTCAAAACTTGTGTCAAATCATTTCTCAAAACTGACCTTTTCCTGCAAAAGATTTTGATTTTTCTTCTCCCCCATAAACATGCATCTGCTCTGCCTCCAGCCTGCTGCAACTGCTCTCAGGGAAAATCTATTGCAGTGCCTCTGCTGTAAGTAATGCAATGCACTGCTCCACTCTTTCCTTTATTGATACACATCTGGAATGAGCTTCCCCACGTGCCTGTGGATACCTGTTCCTCTGGCATCTCACCTGTGGTGCTACTGCCGAGGCTGCACCCAGCAATTCCTGGTGTGAGTTTGGCTAACACTGCTGTAATGAGGACATGTTTGACAAAGACATTTGGCTCCCACCTAAATGTCCCATATTGTATTCACTTCTCTTTCCAGTCTATCCTCGAAGTAGAGAGCTGGGTGGCATCCCTGTCTCTCCTCCCTGACTCTTTGTGTGGAATGAAACACGTTCTCCCCCATCCCCAGCATGTCTATGGAGGACTTCGCTGGATTTCCATGCATCTGAGGTTGACAACCCTGCCTCTAGTTGTCTTGGCCTTGGTTCTTTCAGCTGTGATCCAGCACTCATGACTCATCTTCTCCTAACCCATCAGAGCAGCAATATTCTCATGCAAGTATCAGTCGCAGGCCACCTCCCCCACTACCTTGTTGCCCCATATAGCTGCTTGCAAATGAAGGGGGTGGTCCTGGCTGCTTACATGCTGCTGGCTCTCTCTGGCAGTGTCTCTGGGATTCAGAAGACAGCATCAGGCAGACTGGGATAGGGGAAAAAAGTATTTTTTTTATCTTTTGCATCCATGATATAAATAAGATAATTATTCCAGGGGTTCTTTGGGTTTTCAGTGGGAGAGAAGGGAGATTTCAGTGGTGTTGAATGCAGACATCAATATTTCAGCCTTTGCCCAGATGGAAATCTATTGACTTTTACAAAAGAACAGCAGGAGCAGCTAATACATTTTAACTTTGGAGTTTTGTGATTACCTGTTTTCCAAATAAAGCAAGACTGATACAGAGAACAAAGGGGTGCAGAAACAATCATTTTCTGCAAATTAGACTATCCTACTTGTTCAGGCTGAGAAAGCAAATAATCTCTTCTGAAGGATGTGCCATCATATCCCATTGTTCAGCAGTCCAGGTATTTCCAAGAAGTATCACAAATTTTATCTTAAAATTGCTTTTAGAATTTTGATTAGTAAAAATTAATTAAGGCATGTTAACCCGACATTAGTGTGTCCATCTAAGTAGTAACATGGGAGCTGCTGGAAACAGAATACACGATTAGTCCAGTTCTTGTCATCGCGATGTAATGTACAAAAGTCATGTGAAGACTGTCAGTCAGATACATCATTGTAATATAGAGGGTCAGCCTGGCCTACTTTTCCTGATCTGGTTACACATCACATTCTGGAGAGAAAGGGTGAAGAAAAAATCCAGCCCATACTGGATCTCAGAGTCTTCACCCTCACCTACTTGGAGGGGGAGAGAAGTCACTTTCTGGCTTGTCCATAGCTGATGATCAACATAACTTCTGCAGGTTGAAGCTTGGTAATCTCTCCATCATCTGCTCTCAGAGCAGAAAATGCACATGCAGTCACTACTGTGACCTGGACCTTTATATTTTAAAATGTGGCTTTTCCTTGCAGTGCTCTCTTGCTTTTGTCAAAGAGTCCAAGAACTGTGCACACACTGAGCCTGCTCCAGCTGAGTACAGACAGAGACTCCTTTGCCAAACCTGGCATGTCCGAAGTACAGTTCACTCCGTATGGTGCTACCTTTATACCAGAGGCACCTTTCTTTCACTGACGTCGAGAGCTGTGACTGATTAGGTATCTGTCAGTCCAAGGGCTGCAATTTGTCATCTCCTGCTATGCATCAACCCTGTGAGGTCCCCAAGAGCATCGGCTGCTCCTGCGCTTCTCCCCTTCTTCTTGTGTTTGATCCCTTCTCTCCCTCATCACCCCCTGACTGGTCCCATCCTCCTGTGTCATGACTGCTGTTGTCTGTGTATTGCTGTCATCTAGCTATAAGGAGGGGATGACGGGGCAGGGAGGGAGGAAGCAGAATGGCTGCAGGACTCTGCAGAGCCAACAACGCAGGGTCCCTGGCAGCTGACTAAAGTAAACACAGCACAGCGGTGCCATACAGCCAGATGAACTGGGGGTCAGGCTGGACTGTAGGAAGGTGGAAGAAAGCTGCCAGATTCCCTGCATGGTGTTTGGCAGCTCTGTAAACCACAGTACATGAAACAGTCCCTGTCAGGCAAAGAGAAAGGGGGGTGGTAAAGCAACCCTTCCCCACTCTCAAGCATCTGCCCCCTGTTAGGAGCTACCTCATATGACCTCCTCCAGCTTTACACTGCAACCAGTCTTATCCTGTGTCTGAAAACCCCAGCTGGATGTCAGAGTGAAAGTCACTTTCTCAGTATTGGGAGCCAGGACAGAGTAGCTGAGGGAAAAACCTTCATGCTTATCTGTTCCCAGTATCAGGCTGCCTCTGCTGGCTGTGCTTGAGAGCTTCAGTCAATCCAGGTGCTGCCTTTCATTTTCATTTGTAAATTTGTTTCCGCCTGTAGAAAATATTGCTGCCTGCCATTTCCAGCACTGCTCCCTTCCACCATTTATTGCCATTGACAGTTGCACAGAGTGACTGCAATCCACCAGGTCAAATTTCACAGCAGCACTTTACACCCACCTTTGGAACATCCACCCACCAACATTCTTCAGGGTCTTAGGTCTGTTGGGTGGCTCCTGGCTGAGTGAGAAAAATCATGGACTGTGCACATGCCCGTGCTTTACATTTAGAGATGTTTGGGCACCTCAGGCTTTGGTAGGAGCAGTTGCATGGCTCACTCCAAAGGGCTGCACATCTCAGGAGGACTTCCTGTCGGGGATTGCATTGTTTGGGGCAAGCTTTTCAGTGCTCTTGGGTAACCACTGTTCTGCCAGTCCTGCCCCAAACTTCTCTTTCGATCCTTCAATTCTGTTTACACTCAAGGCATATTAATTTCCACAGTTTTTCTGTAGACAACTCTCAATTCACATCCTTGACTGCCCTTCCCACTGTCTCTAACATTGCCATTAAGGCATGCATTGTAGATCTTTTTATGGTTCGTTCACTAAAGAACACCTGCATTCCAAACTGACATGTTGTCACTGTAGATATCAAAAAAATGGTGTGTTTTACAGTCTTGCTTTTAATGCTGACTGCCTCAGCAATAAAGAAGAATTCAACTGGGGAAAAAAAATTAAAATGCTTGCCTCTGAATTCCTTACTCAAGGATATCAGCTTCACATTACAGAGAGGCAAACTAAGGACATACACTATACCATTAGAAAACATCCATTAAATAAAGCCAAAACTGAAGTTAAATTACGTTCTTTTAGTGACTGCATTTTGTGTGATGGTATCACCCCTCGGTGAGCTCTCAGAATGAGCTGCCTGTTGGAAATCTGGATGACGCTTCAGCTTAATCTTTAAACCCCCAGTGTTATTTGCCTAACAAACCAAATTAATCTCTGTGATTTATGTAACTGTTATTACAAAAAGAAAGAAAAAAATAAAAAGGAAGGCTTAGGAGGAACATGATCAGATTTTATAAAGAGCTCCAAGGGGTTACAATAGTCTTTATGGAATAAATGATCCATCCTGGGATCCAGCTGGGAATTGGGTAATGGCAAGGGACAACATAGCTAAAACTTCAGGAAAGCATTTTTAAAAATATTTTTGGACACTTCTGCTCTACCAAAGCCTTGAATAACCCTAGTGACAAAAATAGTTATTTCCCCCTTATCTCCCCATTCCCTTATTTGATACTCATTATCCCTTTTGTTGGACACACAGCCATACCACTGACCACAGATGGTGACTGAATTTGAGAAAGAGAATGGCAACTGGTCATAGCTTTCCAGGGACCTCTGGCTTCACACCTAGGTATGGCCAGCTGCAGTCATCATGCTTTACCTTTAAGTGGGAAAGCATGTGTCCAAGAAAGGATACACAAGCCCCTGCAAACAGCTTACAGAGTTTTGTGTGCTTTCTGAACTGGCTTTCTTTCAAACACAAAATCAGTTTCAAAGTTTTCCAGTCTTCACTGGTGTCTTCAAGAAGTTTGGGAATCACTGGTGTAGGGAATTGTTTTTCAAACACCATCACTTTCCACGCTGCCCTGTAAATTACTGTCTAGAATAAAGAACCCGAGACCAAAGAGGATAATGCCAGTTTGCATTGTGGCTATTGAAATTAAGGCCAAAAGCCTACGAGAACTTCAGTGACATCTAATATTTGTGACAGGGCTCAGGGAGCACACAAGATTTTTTTGGTCTGAAAAAACAGGCAACATTTGTAAAAACTTTGGAAGCTTGCATAAAAAATTCTGACACCTCATTTCTTTTGTAACGTCTTTGTAGGTGCTTGATGCTGTTTGTCTGCCTGTCTGTTCGGTGCTACTGTGCATCTGGGTGGTGCCGACTGTCCAGCTTCCGTCATTTGCATTGCAAGAGGATCAACGGGTGATAAGTAATTGAAGCATAAGAAGATTAACTTTATTGATTATATGTGCACAGTTTTGGCATCACAAAATCACCAATGATGAGTTTTACTATCAACAGAGAATTCAGAAACAGAGTACAATTTAACATTAATTAATGTACACAGCCATAAGACAGTCAAATAATAATATTTAGTTACAGGAGAAAAAAATGAGATACTGGAGAAGATAAAGAGGCTTCTTAAAGATGTCAGCAAGGGGTTCTATATTTGTTGTATCTTTGCTTTTTTTTTTTTATCAGATACATGTGTTCCACACTCAGTGCTGTTTCCAATGGCTCATAAACTTGCCTTAGGATGTGGCAAGAAAGTGTGGGCTCTTAATATAACCTGTTTAATCAGGAGTAGAAGAAAGGCCTGAGCTACACTACTTTGGTAGATTTTAAAATAAGAATGTATAGGACTGCCTTGAATGTGTTCCACCTGAATTAGAAAAAAAAACACAGGAACTTCCAATAGTATCTGAAAGCTTTACATTTATTGGGAAAAAGCACATCCCTTCAGAAGTTAATCTAATGATTAATTACCTTAGCTGTTCTAAATATGTAATTTATCTATACATTATAAATAATATTCATATAAATATGCTGAAAATATACAACATATTCTATTAAAATATCCCTAGCTTTAATTATCTGCCATTTTACTGGTTGGATGGAAACTCCTGATCCTGTAATACGTCCACTTACACCTGTGGTCACAGTCATCTAACTATCCACCATGGCCCTGAGTTGTGTTTTATTCACTGCTGCCTAAAACAGACTCCCCTAAATAATGCATGTGGCTTAGTGTCTTTATTCCTAACATACTTAGGAACTTGCATTAGGCTATGTAAAAATATGGTTTATTTGCTTGCACAGCATGCTGTTTTTGTAGCTTTTCCTTGTCTTTACTTATTAATTCCATATTTTTGTGTCAGCACCTTCAGCATTTTTTTTTTTCTTCCTGACCAACATAAAAAGCACTAAACTGTTGTTTAAACTGTTATGTTTAGGGGTGAAAATAGGTTTCTCTGGAAGCCTATTAAAAATGATCTCTCAATCCAGAGGAGAATTCCTTGCTAGTGACCTATCAATTAGCCAGTGTTAATGTGTTTCATACCAGTGGTATTGTTTTAGCTTAGCAGTGAAATTGCTAAGCAATAGCACGTGGAATGTGAGAGGGGAATAAAAGGGCACTAAACGGCATGTCCAAGTTCATCGAGGTTAATGGTTATTCCTTTCTCAAGGATCACAGCAATAGTTCAGCTTACTTGAGGAGAATTTTCCTAGTTTTGTGCAGATTTATAGCACCCTGGCTCCACAGGTAAAATTGTAAAGGTTTGGGGGAGATGATGGGCTGTTCATATTTGCTCAAGTACTCCTGCATTTCCTGCTGCTAAGGTGGGTAATGCCAAAGTCAATTTCTGCACTACATTAGGCTTGAAAAAAGTCTGTATTTTTTGCTGAAGCTGTTGATGAGCTATGACATCACAAAAAATTAGAGAACATGTCAAAATGTGATATGCTTTCAGCCAGAAAGATCTTGCTTGAATTTGCTTCAGATTTTTCTTTGGTGACAGACCAAACAGACAAAACTGAGACCCCCACCTGCTTCCTGGGGATGTTATAGGTGAGATGGGGAGCCTAGCGACACTTTCAACTCAGAACTCTCATAGTGAGATAAAGGATGATCTTTTCTGAATAAACCTCTAGGCTAGAGATTAGAGTTTGATGCTTTCTTTTGCCACAAGACAAGTTTTGCATCTCAGGGAAGTTATCTAGGGCTAGATTTATAAACAAATTCAGAGCTCTAACTCCCTGCAATGACAGCAATTCAGCTATGCACCTTGATAAAACTGTTCCTTAATCTTGCCGTGCTATTGTCCCCGCCATCAGTAATAAGGGATTGTGCCACCTCTTCTTGTTCATCCTGCCTACTGATGCTCAGAGACCTGGTAGGTGAGGCCCCTCTCCCATCACGCTGCCATATTCTGCAGAGTGGGGCACACTGAGGGTGAGGATCAGGTGCGGGTGGGTCAACTGGAATGTGAGCACATCCACTGGTGTCTCAGTGTGGGCAACCAGTGCCACCCAGCAAAGACAAATTACAGAAAGAAAGTACCAGAACCTGTTTATCCCAGCTGTCAGACCTCACTCAGCAGCTCTCTGTGGCTGGAAGCCACCATTAACCAGCCAGCACAGGTAAGCTTATGGCTGGTTAGCAGAGCTGAAGTGCCGTAAGGGCATCCCCAGCACACAGATATGTATAACCCACAAAGTACCGCAGTGTTTACTGTAAAACTAAGGTGCCATCTCCAATCTATCATCATGAAGGAAGCCCTTCTAGCTTTGCCAGCTGCCCAGGGCTTCTCTTGAACAAAGACTGCCCCTCACAAGAATTTGCGGACTAGATTTATAATCTGGATGCGATTCAGACCTAGAAATAATTTCAAGCCATCCAACTGTAAAAGGTCACTTACCCATCTCACCTGCTAGCGCTTGTAAGAAAGAGCCCCAAGAATATTACATGACATTTCTTTCCTGATGACCTATGTAAATATTGACCATTTTTTTATTTGTTTGTTATTCTTACCCTAGGTCTTCTAATCATATTTACCACCGGGATGGAGTTCCAGCAAAAGAAATTGCTGCATAAACAATGATGAATTTCAATATTTACTTTAAACTCTGCTTCAGTCCTCTTGGACTGAAACTATTTTGCAACTATGTTCATTGTATTTAAACAGACTTTCACAATTTAACACTTGTTCAGAGTTAGGTAAATTAAATTCTATTTCACATGTTTGCATAAAGATAAAATTTCTTGCCAATAGCCTGTTTTGTTTGTTGGTTTGGCTGAAGGAGATAGCATGACAAAAATACTGAATAAGAACATTTCAACTTTAATATTTGTAGTGGATAGAAGCCAGATAGTGAAATAATATTTCTCTTTATTTTTTAGTACTCCAGGTTTTTGGTGAGGAAAAGGTCATTATTGGTTGGCTACACGGCTATTGCTGAAGTGAATTCAAACTAATAACTGGCTAAAGTGGCTAATGTTCTTGTAGAAATTTCATTTGGTGCAGAGAGGAAACCAAAAGTTTATTGTCATACAGACAAAGCAGACTGAAGCTTACCATCTGGACATATCACTAACAAACATCAGCCTCCAAGTGCAGTTTCCATTTCTGATATGCATTGAGTCTGTTATTAGAGGGAAACCATGGTGGTGATGATGGTGGTAATCTTGGAGGTTGGCTCACTTATGTGTAAGGCCTTACATTAGGTCCCACACCACTGGCAACCGCCCACTTTTTAATGGTAGCTCTGAGTCCACTACAATAGGTCCACTTTATTACATATAAACTTGTAAGACTCCTGGCTAAAGCCCACAGCAGAAGTGCCTTGTTACTGCTGGTCAGTATTTTTTTCCTCCTGAAGTACTAGTTTAACTTTGAATCAGTGCCTAGCAGAGGTTTGTGGTTCTTAGGAAAAACAGGTTTATGTGAGATGGGAGAAATTGTCCTCTATTCTTACTCTGCTCAAAGACAGTGGTTCAAAAGAACTGGTGAGCAGTTGATAGCACAGCCACAGGAAGGGAAAAAACTAGAGGTCCAGAAAGAAAGAAAAAAAAGGAAGAAATCCATCATTCTCAGGGTGTCTTCTAATTTGTTTTGGAGATTTGTTTTCACTCCTCAGACACAACCCAGAGATAAGCTGTTTACATAAAGTATAAGCACAAAAATTAGTCTTTAGCATATGAGGAGATCTGATGGACTTCCACCAGGGAATCTGATGTTCTAGGCTGCTGATCTTCTGGGAGCTGCCTGCGAGTAGGGATGCTTTAGGAGGCAAAGTTTTGTGCATGGTGCTTTAGTTTTTGTTAGTATCAATTTGGCTCTCATTGAAACATCACAGAGCACAGTTTTGGAGCAGAAATGGCAGACCAGTTTGCCAGCAATCCAGTGGTACCCATGTTAGAGATCACTAATTGGGCCCTGCAAACATGGTGATGTTTTTTTGATAAGGAAACCAAGAGGATGGTGAACTGAATTTATATCAACTGGCTGAGTAACCCCTCAGATGCTTTTCTTCAGAGATAACAACACATTTCTTAATCCAAAGGCTGTCAGCACCTACTGCTCAAATACTGAGGCAACTCACATCAACAGCTCCCACACAGAAACCCAATTTTCTGGTTTGTGTTTATGTACCAGATTTCAGTCAGGGTGTGAGCTCTCACGCATCAGTAAGCAACACAACCACAGGGAACAAGTGAAAAAAATATCATTACACACACAAAAAAAGCTAAAACTATGATCTGATGGTGACTTCAGCAGTCTTTGTCCCAGTCTCCCTTTGTCATGCTGGACATGTATGTGCCTGTGTGCATATGTGCATTGGTCAGAGAGCACGAGTCCAGATAGACAAGGACATACACATTTTGTCAGAAACAGGCTACAAACAGCACATAAAAAGCAATAAGGCAATTGTGCAGTACTTTGTCTTGTGAGCAGAGCCTTTTCATCCCCAGACATCAAAGAGCAGAGATACGCACATGAGAGAGTTATGCTAAAAAAAACCAGCCTTGATTCCCACCTGCTATTGGTTGTGGAAAATGTGCAGGTGAAATAAATCAAATTAGCTACAGAGTCTTTCTGCTTTTCCAGGAAAGTCTTGAGGAAAGTTCCTTGCATTAGCTACAAAAGCCTCCTGTTTCAATGTTAAAACTATAGGTTTTCCAGGTTGATAACTGGCTGATGCTGTCACAGACCTCTTGCAATACAATAGGATTGCGACTCTGCTGAACGTCAGAATGCTTTTTGCTTGTTCACTTATTTACTTGGGGTTTGTGAGCATTTAAAAACTGTCTTTAATTTCTTAGTACATGCTGAACTCCAGATCAAGCAAATGTACTTAACAGGTATGATGGATGAACTTTCCTCTCTTGAGACTTCTTTGGCTTTGTTGTGGGTTTGGTTGTTGTTGTTTGGTTTTGTTTTTTAGCAAGCTCTCCTATGAATGTTAATCAGAAGGGCTGTGTAAGATTTGGGGAGCTAAAACAGTTTTCCATGGCATAAACAGTTGTTAACATGGAGGGTTGCACTCACTTTTGTTTACCTACTATATTTTTGCCCTGAAAAATGTTTCTATCAATCTTAAAAACTACCAACACCCCAATAATGCTGTCTGCCCCTAAGTACCCACCTGAGCCTTCCAAAATCTAATGTTTGTTGAGGTACTGAGATGTCTTGTCAGGTGGAGCCTACAGCAACCCAGTCACAGCTGACCAGGGACTACACAGGTTAAGGATCTAAAATTCGTAACCAGAAACCAGCTTCTGACTGGAAACAGAGAAGACGGAGGCAACCACGCAAGTGTCTGAAAACTTGTGCTAGAATAAGGGTTGCAAGATAGCACCAACTTACTGCTGTAGCACAGGGTAGCAGAGGGAGGGGCTTTGCAGTTATGGTGCGGCAGGTATTGCTAGGCAGGAAGCAATCCCATTACAACTTGGAAAGTCTAAATTCCTGTAAGAAAAAATAAAACTAAAAAAATGAAGACACATTTGATTCCATAGCAAGGAAAGGCTATCCTTTTAAAGGATTGTAGCAAAATAAGGAACAACTGAAGCACAAATATAGATGCTCTCTGTTACTGCCAGGAGAGAGGCCTAAAGACGCTTTTGGTTTTACCCAGCATGACAGCTCTTACTATGGTACATTAATTACTGTAATCTGTGTGAGGAATTTATATTCCTAAACCACTCCCAGCAAACTAAGCCAGCTAACTTTCCTCCATTTTCATTTTCTACATAATTGCCACCGATGGGAAGAAGAAGAGAATGCCCTCTTCAACCTGTGCCTTTCTGCAGCAAGGTATATGTTAACAACAACTTCTTTATTACTAGAAATTGTCTTCTGCTCTAATCTGGTCCTCAGGAGAAATCCTAGTTCAGGTTCTGTGGGAAATCATATGCAAAGGTGGTCTTATTATGGCCACAGATAAATAAACGATAAGGATTTAAAAAACCCACCCATACAAGGAATGGTCTTGGGAAGTTATGAATATTTCTAGGATATCAAGAGAATGATGACTAATCCATATTTGGGCCCAAATAATGATATTTGAAAATATTTCTACCCATCTCTGTGGTGTGGGTTGATGGCAAGTTTATGTTTGTTTCAATATCAAATACACCAAACATTTCATGGGATCAGGAAATCCCATAAGCATGGCTTTAACTATAAGCATTGACTTGAAGAGCACTCTTACAGAGGAATATACTCATATGCTACGGCCCTTGAAAAGCACCAGGCAGGAAGCTTCAAAGTCAATATAAAAAGGTAAAGAAGCTGATTTTTCTTTTCTCCTGTACAGAGTCCAAATTTATCACTGCACTTCTTGGTATTCCCTTGTGGTTCTATACTGTTTCCACTAGTGCAAAAAACAAGCAAAGAATAAGTATGGCTTAGAAGATCACAGGTCTGTGATTGAGATTTGACTAAGCATGTTAAGGATAAGTGTTCTGATTTGTGGAAAAGTGTTAAATGAGAACAAAAGGATGAAGTTCAGGTCATGCTGACATTAAAGACTTGGAAAAGGCAGTAAAATCTTTACAGTCGAAGCTGGAATAAAAGACACTAAGTCAAGAAGGAATTATGAATACTAAGCAAGGCAGTAAAATAATATCAGCATGAGTAATAGAGACTAGAAAAGTGGTACCACCCCAACCTAGAATCCAATTTGATAAAGTTAATTCATCAGATTAAAACATCTTAAATATCTAAATATGCTACTGGAGAGGGAAATATAGGGTGTAGACATATGATGGAAAACCACTGTCGCTACCTATCAGTCGAGCTTCTTCTCTGTGTTCCAGATAATCAGTAAAACATTACGTTAAATTACCTCCTGGGAGTACTAAATAAGTCAATGGACAGCCATTAGGATATAAATTCGGTGAGCTGGCTGAACAGGTGTAAATCTGAAGTGAGCTCCGTGTCAGTGGAGCAACTCCGCAGTTGTAACTGGCTTAGATCCCTGCACCCATGCTTCTGTGCTTCAGCCACTGCACCAATGTTTCTTCTTAATGTATCTTCAGCAGCTTTCCTGAGAAGTTTTGCTAAGGAAGCTGTTTTTGAAGGACTTAATGGCAAAAGAAAATTATGCCCTATAAAATTCTGTACAGGGATCATTTACTCCCATTCTTGCAATAAGCAATGGCATTCTGCTGATACCAAACCAAAAGTGTTTACCATTGCTAAAAATCTCTGAGCTCTATTTCACTTATTTTACCTTGGGTACATCACTATTAAAAACCATTTTTCCACTATAGAGGGCATTTCATAGGGCCATGACAAGAGAAAGCATTTTTTGAGACACAGATGTAAAAGCAATTTCTTCTGCAGCTGTACTGGCTTCAAAGCTTTATTTAAAAGTTGGGACCTTAAATGTCCCATTTATTTGAAATTTGATATTTATTTCATTTTCAGTCAATGCCTACTGCTGCAGCTAACAAAAGGGAGAATTAATTCAAAACCATGGGCTTAGTGATTAGCAAATATTGTTGCTGAATCCTCGAACATATACTGTGCTACCGTTAATTACCTTCCATGATATTTTAAAATCCAAAGCTATTGTTGGATGAGGTTTGCGGATAAATCCTTTGGAGAGAAAAAACCTCCCACAAATAACAGCGTCTTTCTGCATTATCAGCCTCTAGGATTGGATTGTGAGAACGCTGAGTGTTACACTGATTGAATTTTTTTTCTGAAATGATGTTATGAGACTACCATCTCTACTCAGATGTTCATTTCAGTTGAGGAATGGTTATATTACATTCAGTTTAAGAACAATTAAAATAAGCCAGACTTAGTATCAGTATAACAGCTTTCTCACAGCCCTTGATGTCAGTTTTTACAGGTTTTTAGCAGACTTCTGTACTGGTATAAAATCACTCTTTCAAACTGATAAATCCTCAGCTAGGAGAGTTATCAGTTTCTCACAAGCAGAAAAGGCAAGGGGAGAAGTATGCAAAAGAGTGTCCAACCTGTATCCAAAGAGCCAACTGGAAACAAAAGGTTTATATGTTCCTGGTACACCTCTTGCTGTGCTTTCATTTGCACCACAGAGCAGTCTCAGGGCATGCCATCTGGTGGGGTTTTTTTTGTTTGGATGTTTTTTTTTGTTTGTTTGTTTGTCTGTTTGCTTTCGTTTGGTTTTGNTTAAGGGCTACACTCTAACTGGTAGTGGGTGTTCAGCTGTGGGACTAGCCTGGAGCTAGTCCAAAATCCAGGAGTTCAGCACCAGCTGTTTTGCTCTGCAGATCTGCTCCTGTTGCCCCATGCTTCCTGCCAACACAGATGTTGCCAAAATGCCACCCGTACTGTGGCACTTACTGCTTGCGAAAGCACTTTTCTCCCTCGATTCTGAGTAACAGTCACAACTTTGCACAAGTACCTGCTGCAATCAGCCTGCTTTTTGCTTGAGCAACTAGTTGGCTTAACTATTCAGGAGGTTACACCCCAACAGCCTTGCCCTTGGCAGTTCCCAAAATGCCTCTAAGTTTCTGTGAAAGTTTACTGATGAGTTTGCCAAGCCTGCAGTCACATTCTTCTGCATTTCTGTTTCCACTTCTGCCTACCCTTGCTACTGCTGGGGTTGAAATCTTTGCCAAACCTCCCAGGTTAGCACATTTCACTCTTTGTACCGTCCCAGTTAGAAAATGTTGTCGCATGGCAACACAATGCAAAGCATTCATTCGGTTACGCAGAACAGTCTAGCTAAAGGCCATTTCAGCTGCACACAGATTCATTTCTGTGGAGAAGCAGAGAGAAAGAAAGGGGAAACATTCAAAGATCCCAGAACCCTTCTTTATTTGGAAAAATGGCTCTTAAATGAAGTCAAGCAGTATCTTGTTTTATCATTTATTTATTTAGCAAAGGAAGGAATGAATTCAAATACCCCACACAATGAACACATATCTATTCCCTGATATCAAGATGCAGATTTGCTTGTGAACAATTTTAAATGAATCTGTTTTCGTACTATTGAAGTCACCTTGTACTGTGCATGGATTTGTGCGGAAGCAATATATTTGGGCTCAATCCTGTAAACACATTAAAATAAGTAACTTGTTACATCCAGACCACTGAAGTCAGTGTGGTCACTTATGGGATGAGTGAAATCATATTCAAGAGCCTAGCTTTCGCCAATCTAAATTTAGGCATCCAAATGACAGTGAAAATTAGAAGTGTAACTCTCTAGGCTCGCTATCATGTTGGTGGAGAGACACAAGCCCTCGCCAGGGCGTAACTCTGCCCATCTAAGGATGTTCTCCCAGTCGAGACATAGAGGGTGCTGGGGGCAGCTACAATCAGATGCCTCAAGCAAAGTAAGACAAGCTTGGATTAAACTGTTTACAGAATTGATCTCATACAGCAAAGCCATTATGCATACAATTACCTTTAGGAATGTGCTTATGTTGTGCTGATTTTAATAAAACTGGTCCCACATTTAAAGAAGTGAATATATTCAATCTACAATTACGAGGAAAAAATATTGAAGCATTTATTCCCATTAACATTTTTGTTACATCTGGGACCTCTTACTTTCTTTTCTGGTTTGAACAGCCATATGGTCTGATGCTCTGAGAACTTTCTTGACTTAACATAAGTGCTTTGGTAGCTCTTGATTTGTACATTGATGTGGTATTTTCCCACAGGTCACTGTGGCGTTCTGGTAGAGCTGACTAAATGCACAGTGTCCTACACCCATCTGAGACTTTAATCAGTACTGCTTAATAGCCTAGAAATCAAAGCCATTTAAGCCCCATTCTTTCTCCCACTCTCTCATGAAAATCCTAATCCTAGTCAAAAATCTCTTGATTAGTTTTAGCCAAACCACACTGCTGCAACAGCAGGTGACTGCAGACGGCTGGAAAAGTAACTTTAAATGACCATAAAGGTCATCAGGCTCAAATCAAAGTACAAGATAAACCTGCAAGCACAGGAGTCCATTTTTTAAGCAACCGAGGAATGTACGCTATGTATCAGACATGAAAATAAGCCCAAAATGTGTAATCAAGCACAATTCTACTTTGAGTTATCCAGTGAAAGTATATACTATACAGGATCCAACTGGCAATCCTGCTTCCTCCTCGCTCCATGTAGCAATGCTACACAGAAACAGCTTTACTCAGAGAATTTTGATCTATGTGCTGATATGTTTGCATTTAAAATAGAGAAACATTTTTAAATTTATGCAATCAGTGCAAAAGGGCTTTAGTAATATTAACTGTTGGTATCAGAGGCAATACAATTATTTATCAAGAAAAGATCTCTTTAACCAAGCAAAAGGATAAAGGGTATTTAAGCATGACATTTAATGGGCAAGGGGTTTGATTCTCCCTTTCCAAGACCAGAACAATGTTGTAAGAACCAAATTTTACCCTTGCACAAATTTGAGAGCTCCATTAGCTTAAACAAGATTCGCAGGCAAATGCCCACTTTGTTACCTTTTTGGCAAAAGAAACATAAGAGCTTTCATGCAGAAATCTGCTTTTCACTAAAATGTGTGTAGCCTATTTTAGAAAAAATGCTAAATAAGGTAAATTGAAAATTAATAGAGACTGCACTTTGCTTTGCTCCATATATTAGGAAAGGCTGTATTAAACTACCTGAGCATCTGTGTAGAACTCAGAAGGTGAAAATACTGATATAGGTGGTGCATCTGGCATCCTCTAAAATTACCTAAGACAAAAATATCTAGTGGCTTTAAAACCTGTTGTCTCAGAATCTAGCTTGACAAGGAGATCTTGCCATCAATTTTTTCTTACTGAAGTGCTGTGAAATTTCCATGTTTACCCTACTGCTTTAGAGAGAGGTTTGAATATACCTCTGCCTGTGATTTAGAACAATGTAATTTAGGAAGCTAAATGACAAAAAAAATGTTTAAAAGAAACACTTTTCTGACAAGTTGGTGTTTATGACATCACATAGGAGCTGCTCAGAGATCTGGAACAACTGAAATACTCCTTTGGGAGACGGAAGTGTGAGCAGACTGAGCATCTGCTAAATGCACTTCTACCTATGATCATGCATACTTAACCTAGGGTATTATTACTGCATATATAACACATATCTAACATATGTATCTATCCATGAAAAGAATGGAAAATAGATCACTGTAAAAGATAGGTGTGACTCAAACTATTGAAGAGTTAAAAAAAAAAAAGCTAATTTCAGATAATTTTAATTAAAAAGGTTAAAATAAAAATACATAGTTCAATTATTTTTAAAATATTGGTCTCATAACTAATAGTTTAAATATAAAATCCGTAAGTTGGCTGATGTGCTCTTAGAACGGGGCAGAGAGGAACAGCATTGTGCATATGTGTGTATGTGCATGTGCTGCTTCTTCTTGGCAGTGGCAGCAATACAGATTTTATTTTATCTTATTTAAATGTACAATTTTATCTTTTGGCATCAACAGAGTGATTCAGATACTGGACTGGTTATGATTTGGAAAGCTTTTCCCGCCTTTATCTGTTTCACTGAATTTTCTTGCAGAGAGAATTTCTCTTACCCCAGGGCTATCAGCTAGTTTCTTCCTGGAAAACCAAATCTAATGTACAGTAAAAAAATCAAAAATTATAGAGAACCAGTATTATTATACTTTGTGGAGATGAACTGGTGCGAGGGTGGAGTGCTTTCTTTTGACTGAGTTAGAAAAAAGGAGAACTATTCAGCTGGAAAAAATAGGCGGCTGATCTTAATTATTTTCATAGATGGTAAATGTGCATTCATTTTACTGTGCAGCTTTTCAAAGACCACTTGCTTTGCGTTTTTTTCATTTTACTGCAGAACAGAGATAGGAAGCATAGTGCTACATGCAGATTTATCCCCATTCGAAAATGTTGCTGATTGCCATCATTAGATAGGGTGTTTACCCTTGCTGTGTAAGTGGCTGGACAACGAAACTGCTGCTCAAATAGAGTCTCACATGATCAATGTTTCTTGGTACTTTTTACTTTTTTTGTACATAGTTTTGAATCAATTCGCCTATCAAAGCATAACCTAATGATCAACGGCTCTGAACACAGAATGGAAACATTTCCACTCTGCTTCTCCTTGCACACCTTCCCGGTATTGTGGTGGGATGATCTTTGCATCTAGCATGCTCAAAAAAATGAAAGCCCACTTCTTTAATCCTTAATATTAATGTTTAATTTCTTTTCACAAGCTTCTGAGAATAACAAATGCTGCCTTACTACTAAGTACTCTGGAAAATCCAGCCCAAATCCCTGCCCTTCTCTTTTTAGTTATACATCTGGAATTTCAGATACAAAAATAATGATGTCATGAATGTGGGTGAAGACAGACAGAACAAAGAAAAATGGTATAAAAATCCTTTGTGTTTCCTCACCTGCCACTACAAAAGGAATTAAAACTGATAACTTAAACCTCAAACATTATTTTAAATATTTACATCAATTAAGTCCAACAAGATAGTCACTTAAAACACCATAAGAATGTTCCTCTAGGGGCTGACTAGCGTGGGTTGGACACGGCAGCAGGATGAGATGACGCTTTGCAAATACATCTGCGCTTTCTGAGCCAGCTTTGTTTGTCAGACACGTGCATATAAAGTAAAAGCCGGAGAGAGAAAAGCAGATCTATGATTATGCTTACATACCCCCGAGAGCCTGAGAAGACACACAAAATGCGGTGCAGTCATATCTTTCCGTGACCAGCCTGACAGCGAGTGCTACAGCAGAGAGATGAGCAGGTTCCTGTAGGTGCGCACCAGGGAGAGGAAGCCTGTAGGATGCCACGACTCGTGCAGACCCACACACTGCAGCAAGGCGGGTTTACTAACGACACACAGAAAAACCTTGCAGTGTGCTGCCCTATCTGCCCTCCTCCCTTGGCCTCCCTGTGGGACATGCCCTTCCACACCCTCCCAAAAATTAAACCTTAGGTGAAGGCTTTATGTGACTGGGCTCAGCTCGCAACTGGAAACCACAGACCCTGTAGCTTTCTACAGGGTTAATGACAAGATTGTATCCCTCGGTACAGCCTTAGTCTCTGTACTCTGAACAGCTGAACTGCAGCTGAAGTGATTTACAGCCCAGGAAGATCAGCCCTACAGAGCCCAGCGCTGCCGCACAGCATTGCTAAACCACCACGTTTCTTCTTTTCGTTGTTCCCAGCACCTGCGAGCTCTTTTTGGTGGTGTGAGCTTCAGGAGACTGCACAGAGGGCTCCGTGGCTAACACCAGAGCTCCCTTTTCAAACCTCATGGAAATAAAAGACAATGCCTAAAAGGAAAATTAGGTCGGTACTCCTGGTGCAGCTTTAAGGGGTAACATTATTGGTTTTTTTTAAAGCTCAGGAATTACTTAGTCACTTGTTAGAGAAATCTGACTGGAAGTTTATGAAACTGAGTGAAGCGATGCAGTCCTCATGGGTGGTCCAGCGACACTGAGGGGCTACAGCTGCACCCGACACTGAAGGCCAGCCTTGCACGCGGCAAAGAAAACATCATGTCACAAACAGGTGTTTTGGGCTTTTGGCAGCAATGGGACATTGATGGCTTGAATCGTGCTTGAAATGTCTCTGAACTTCATCTCTGAAGCCTCAATCACATGAGCAGTCAAGTAGCACAGGCCTTGGGGACTGGGGAGTTACAGGAGGCCAGAAAATACACAAGCCCATTAGTACTCATCATAATTATTGAAATCTGTAAAATAGGTATTAGAATAAGTCTTTGCAGTAAGATGTGGATTGAAGTATTTGTTTCTCTCCTCCAGAATCAGGTTGTTTTTGTTAAATGCCTGGGGATAAAAAGAAAAGAGAGAGGTAAGAAAATGGGAAAGAGAGAAGAAAGGGAGCCACTAAGTGCTCTTTCAACGAGGCAATTTTTGTGGTAAATCTCTGTTTATAGTAAGCCAGTCAAAAATGCAGTGACAGATACCTGCACATTTACAAAAACTTACATTTGCATGTATCTGCTTACTTGATAACACTCCTGCAAAAAGCAATGCTACTCAGTAAAGTAAAGCCAGGCACTTCCCCCCTGATATTATTAAGCTAATTTTGTGATTAAAAAAACTTTTTACTTATACATATTCAGTTCTTTGCATTAGAATAATTTGCTCATCATTTTTTTACTCAATAAGAATTACTTTCTCTTTACTGCATTAATTCTTTGATTTTCAAATGAAATCTGGAGGACAAATGTCTGAAGGTCTTAAGAGTGTAAATCCTATTTTTTTAAAAGTTATATGGGTATTTAGAGTATGAATTTTCAAAGTTCTTTTGTTTCAGTAACTGTCCAGAGAGATGACTAGTGGAATTTGTAAAAGCTTTAAATAAGGTACATTTTCCATCACTGGTTACAAACTCTAGACTTCTTTTGCCATTTTTAATGAAATTCCTTTAAATGTTTTTAATCAGAAAGAAAAATGCAGAATTAAAAACCAGATTATCCAGGTAGGATTTAAGAAAAATCCTCATTTACAAAAAGCTTTGCAGCTGCATGAATAAACAGTGTAATCTGAAGATACTGAGCTAGGTATTTTCAGAATGTTCATCCTTCCTTAATTCAGTGGATCTGAAAAGCAGAGCTATTCTAAAAGGTCATAAAGAGAAAATAGCTGTTTGGGAA
This sequence comes from Sula dactylatra, assembly GCA_013389905.1. Classification (NCBI taxonomy): domain Eukaryota; kingdom Metazoa; phylum Chordata; class Aves; order Suliformes; family Sulidae; genus Sula; species Sula dactylatra. The sequence continues at coordinate 80,666 of WEKW01000449.1, forward strand.
CAATGATCATATGATATAGATATCATGCCAGACTCTCAGCTAACGTAAATCTGTACTACTCATTTACAGAATATTTTGCGTATGAATACTAGCTGAGAGACTGACCCAGAAAATATTCACCAGATACATCTCCTGTGTAAAGCATAGCGCAGGAAGATGAACAGTGCCCTTGACACCATATCATTGGAGCCAAAGGATTATCTTCAATATATGTCATGATGATTGTTTAAAGGCCCTATTTACTTCTTGAACAAGCTACTAGGGAACACAAGTACGAACCCCC
>WEKW01000449.1:81017-105383 GCA_013389905.1 Sula dactylatra
AGGCTGCTGCTGTATAAATTATACATTCACACAAAAATCTGTGTAACAGGGACTGACAAAGGAAAGGACCTGTACTTACAATACTTCAAGTGAAATCTATTTTTGTTATTAACAATCAGCATAATTTGAGTCCAAACACCACTGCAGAAAACTAGCAAGTAGCATTCTTTTGATACAACAAAACTGTTGTCTAGGACAATTGTGCATTATACAGTTCCTAATCCACTTCTCACCTTGATGGCTTCTACAGAATCATATTTGTCCAGTTTGTTGATATGGTTGGTAATGCTGGTATTTAGAGGAGCTGGTGAAACCGGATGGATGACAGTTGCATCGTGGGACTGTTGTTGATATCGTTGGCAATAAGTGTAAACAAGCAGGGTAAGAAGGCAACCAAGTATTGAGCTACTTAATCCCACTGCAATCATGTGAAACATGTTGAACTCTGCAGAGTGGAGAGCAGAAGACAATCTTATTGTTAAGGAAGTAGCAATAAAAGCTTAAGTTTGGGGAAAAATGTAGACAAGTGCTTGATTCAAATATGGGTAAGGGAAATTTCATGTGTTTCCCAGAAACATCTCAGTTGCAACCGTTTATCCCGACAGCAGCAAATGCATTGTACTTCCCTGAAGGGATCGTTATAAGAATCTTAGATACCCATACATCTCACTAAGTATTAAGACTGAGATTTTTGAAAGATGCTTAAACAAGTTCAGAACCCAAATAACAGATGAATGAATTGCATTTTGTATGTTTGAATAGTTCAGCAAAATTTCTTTCTTCAGACTGTATAACGAAGCCTTGTTATATATAAATTATGTATGTAATGTACATACATCGGGGTTTTTTTCAGTGAACTACAGTATCACTCCTTTGCTGTTTTTCTAGTTCTTTCTCTTACATGTAGTGACCTGTTGCAGAACTAACAAAATCCTGATATCTTTGAATCACAGTCCTGCTTTCCTTAAAATGTTTTCCATATTCCCTTTATTTGGTGCATGTCCCGGAAGCAGTGGCATACGTTTTTTCCATCCCGTGCTTTGATTCTTCTGGGTCTCACTGTTTCTGTATCTTTGATATATGGCCAATTTGTTCCCTTCTCCAGCCTTCAGAGTATTTTCTATATGTAAGGGGTGGGGGGGCAAGGAAGAAATGGTAAATGGGGAAATGGAAAGCAGGGGCTGGGGAAGAGATATTCCTTAAAGCTCAGTGTGCTTTTAACCATAGCAGCCAGAGAGTGCAAAGTCAACAACTCAGAACCCAGCACTCTCGTGTCTGCTCTGCCCTTCAAAAATACTATGGGATCAGACGGTGGGAAACCCTCTTCACCTGTGCAAGGATTACAACTGAGAGGAAGCTCATTGCTGCATGAAACTGTAGAATGGAATCTAAAGCACAATCATCCCCTGATGTTACTGAACAGATATTGGGTCAGATGTGGCACCAGTAGGATTAGCTGGAAATAAACAAATTACACTGCTTTCCACTGTTATTTCAAACTAGAGCTGTGCTTTTTGATTAAGAAAGAAGTATCACTGAGAAGCTCATGTTGGAATTTTCCTCTCAGCATTACTGAAAATCTGCTTGTGGTTGCTTACATGCACAAATGAAAGATTTTAAACTGAAAGACTGGCACTAGTCTGAAAAACATCTGTTAGACTTTTTTCACTGTAATAGAGAAAAATGGGCCAGCACATGGGTCCCCTTTTTGGCAAATGTCTAAGGTAGGACCTTTACATCCCTACTGGGTATTTAGAAACACAAATAAGTATTTAGGTGACTAGGGTGACTACCCAATATATAAATTTACACTGAAATGTCCTTCTACACTTCTATGAGAGTTTCCCACTGTCGCAGAACTTGGCAAAATGTTTTCAGTGTACCACTGCTAATTAGGAAAAAAAAAATCAAAGCACATTATCCTGGATCCCATAACAAGTTATCATGCACACTAGCACCCTTGCATAACCCCTGTGTTTTCATTGTCCCTTATTAGGTTAAAAATGCAGCTTATCTGTGCATGGAAGAATACTAGAACCGGCCAGAGCTATTACCATGACGTCACAGACTAAGCATGCTAGCTCAGCATTAAAAAATGGTTATTTTTCCTTTTTCTTCTTCTTATTGTTTGGGTTTTTTTAACAGTTTTCTCTTTCAAGATTTATTTTGCTAGCATCAGGACTCTCTGGAATGGACTTTTTTTTTTTTTTTTAACTTTTTAGTTTTGTCTTTGGCAGCAAAGCTGAAAATGAGTTCCAGATAAGTCTGAGCTATTCAATAGGTTAGCAGGCTGGCTTTCTGCTATTCATTTGGAGTCCCAAAAAGGTCTGTGAAATTATTATCCTGAAAAATGTGGAGCAACTTTACAAATTTTGACCTACTGATAGCTAGCTTATAAAAGGAGTTTCTTTTTGAGACAGGGGTGACTGCCATACTGAAAAAGAAGAAAACACAAACATCCAGTAATACATGTTCTTGTCTCAGAGGTCAGCAACGGCAGATGGATATTTAATGAGAAATCCTGTAGTAACTACACCTCTTTTTCTGCACAAGTGTAAATAATGAGAATGGCGCATTTAGAAGGTAAAATAAAACTAAGAGAGTGCAAAAGGTGAAACAAAAGGAAAAAAATGGGGAATCAATATTTCAGCATTCAATACACAGCTAGAGTTGAAAAGCTTACCGCCACATCGTTTTTCTTCTATGCTGCTGGATCGTGCCACTGATATTTCTAGAAAAATAAATAAACTACTTATGCCAAGGAGAAAAAATATTAGAGAACTACCAGTTTGATTAACACAGTAAGGATTTAAAAATTTATTCTACTACATTCACTCCAAATCCAAAGAAAAAAAGATTTTGACTATGTGCTAGTATTAACAAAAAGGTCCCATGACATCTTCAGGTTCCTTAGTTTCCCAAGCAAAAGCTGTAACATATTTTAATTCTTGCCTCAAAACATCTCTGGAATTAAAAAGATGAAGTGCACAGGAAAACTTTCTTTGTGGAGTTTAAGCATGTTGAGAAGGAGCTGACTTTCTGAATAGTAAAATTAATGAGAGTTTAGTTATCCAATGGGCTCATTAATTCTACAAGTTACGTCTAGGACTAATAGGAAAAGAGGGAATTTACAAATCTTCAAAAAGATGACTGCCAATTTCATGGGCCTCAATTGTAAACTAATAAAATGTAATTCCAGCCTGTATCCTTACCATTTTAACTTTGCAAACATTCTGAATAAATATTGAATAAAACCTGTTGGCAGTCCAGTTTTCCCACTCTTTACTTCAGGACCATGGCTTCTGTGAAGGGAAGTGTTGCCTTACAAATCTCTTGAACCTTTCTGAAAGGGTCAATGATCATGTAGATATGGGTGGGGTAACTGACACCGTATACCTGGATTTCAGGAAAGCTTTTAAGTTCCTTATCAAAGGCTTTCCAAGCAACAAATGAGATGAGGGAAAAGACAGAAAGCAGGGTAGTACTATGTGTCTAGTTCTTACAATGGAGGAAGGTTACCACTTCTGCAGGGACCTAGACTTTTCCGCAGAGCTAGAAAAGCAGGAGGCAAATGTGGGTTTGAAGAGTGCTGATGATACAAAGTTCAGGCATTCTGTGAAGAGCTGCAGAAGGGCCTTACAAAACTAGTCAATAAAATAACAAATGAAACAGAATGTAGACCAGTGTAAAGCGATACATACAGTGGAAAGCAATCCTAGTTTCACATATAAAATGGTGGGCTGTGAGCTGACCATTACTGCTCATGAGCGAGACTGGGGGGGTATGGCAAATTGTTCCATGAAAATATCAGCTTAGTGCTCAGAAGCAACCAAAGAGGCAAACCAAATGCTAGGTACTACCAAGAAATCAATAGCGAATAGGACAGGATATCAGCATTATGGCACTTTACAAATCCATGTGTTGTCCACACCATGAACACTGCATGCAGCTCTGGTTTTCCCGTCTAAGGATGTCTCTACTAGAACTAAAAACAGATCAGAGAAGGACAGCGATGATGGCCACAGGTATGCAATAACTTCTGTATGAGGAATAACAGAGTAGGCTCTCCACCACCAAAAGATGATCCACATGCAGCTATTGCTAAAGGGATCACAATTTTTTACCTTTCTTCACATGCTAAATCATAACTATTTTCAAAATGAGAAAGTATCAGACCTGACAGTACAGCCCTCTCACAGAGAGTTAAAGGCTGAGAGCATACTGTGTCTGGTTGAGATCATCAATTCACAATCCAAACTAAAAGCAGAAAAAAAATGTACCAGAAAACCACAGAGCTCTGCAAGGTAATGTTGGGAAGGACTAACTCTGGAAATACAGCAGCAGCAATGACAAGGAGGAGTCATTTTTCCACTCTGTGAGAATGACTGTATATACTAAGTTCTGTAGAGAAGCAGATCTAAGGTAAGCAGGAGGAGGAGGAGGAGACAACATGAGGGTGGACATGCCAGCACACTAGCTGAGGAAAGGAGGGACGTAAATTAGAAAAAGACAGAAAGGGAGGGAGGGAGGGAGGGAGGCAGGGAGGGAGGGAGAGAACTCTGAGTCAGAGGACCTGGAGGAGTGAAAACAAGCTGAGCAATCCCAAGAAAGCAAGTTAGTTTGCCTAAGGTGAGCATAATGGGCATGACCTTATCTGCTGTGATATGGGTAATTTGAGGAGGAGCTGCAAACAAACCAGACGGGCGAGAGAAGAGGTGGCTCATTTCAGGTCCTGAAAATGCCTACTTTCCAAAACAAGATGTAGAGCATATATTGGATTAAGCAGGGGATTCACAGAATATGAATATTAATGGGGCTGCTTCAAAAGCCTGAGAAAAAGGGGAAAATAGAATGTGGGAGTTTTTGCTTTCACACTGACATTTTTCACATTAGTTTTGGAAGAAAAAATAGTATTTGGGAGTTAAAGCATTATGCATCATCCATAAAAACAGTGTTTAAATTTGTTGATTTCTTTGTTATATTGTACTCTGTTGTACAGTATAGTCACAGAAAAAAAAAGTTTGCTGCACTAAGTAAACATAATTACATTTCAAATGATACATTAAAATGTAAATTTCTCTGTCTGTGAATAGACTGCTAGCTTTTTTTAATGTGCACAGCAAAAAGATGACTGTTAACAGCAATGCAATGTGGCCACCCATACTGTTGTGTGGATTTAAACGACTGCTGTGATTTTTAAAAAAAAAAAAAAAAAAAAGAGTACAGTAATGAGTTTTGACAAATGCTATAGAATAATACATGACATAACTATCCATCAGGTACTTTGTGATCATGGGGGAGATATGGACCTGAGGAACAGTTAATAGTATTTATCTTTCTAAGCAGTTATTAATTAAAGGGACTGTGAAATGATTTCCAGATTTACTACCACAGCACCCACTTTTGTATATGCAAACCACAAAATCTAGAGGAATGTTTCTCTAATATCCCCAAAGTCTCAAAAACACATACATTAAAGTAAAAATCAAACTATTTCTCCTAGCTGTCTATAGCCATCCCTGTACCCTGCTACCAAGTAGGACGGGAGGGACCTGCAGAATGCTGTGACAGTGACTAACCGAAGTCCCAGGTGGTGACAGTAGGGACAGCTCCACAGCACGTTGTGCCATGAGGCAGATTCTCATGAAGACACCAGATCTAGCAACATTGGCTCTACACAGTAGAGCCAACACACTTTGGCTGACAAAAGGCAAGCTCTGTTCCAGCTCTCGGCTTTGCACAGCGCAGTCTGGGACAGTACTACGCCTCACTCCTGAAACGTTGAGAGACTTCACTTCAAGGAGCAGGCTGATCTCACCTGGTATGAAGTTGGAGTCCAAAGCACAGGCTCGGCTCTCTGTGGTGTTGCCTGTGCACTGGCTGCCCACTGGAAACAAAATGATGCACTGACGAACACGGAACTGGAAGCCAGACGAGTCACAGTCGGACCACTCGGACCACTCAGACCAGCTGTCTGCAACAGGCAGAGAGGGACACACACACACAGATGCTGCAATTAAATGCTTCAAGTACACTGAGTGAGAGAGAAACAACCTGTATTTCTGAATTAGGACAGAAAGCCTCCTCCCCAGCTACCACCAACTAGCAGAGGACAGCTCTTTCAGTACGATAAATCAAAGGCAGTTCAGCTTTGGCAAAAGTCTCTGAAATGTAGAGTGTGATGGTAAATTTGTTGCAGATGTATTATGGCTTTGGCTTCTGCCATGGCCTTTGTATGTATAAGTGAGAAGCTGGAGGGATTCTGCAGTGGTGACTGAAAGAGTGATTGCTGTGGAGTTAATTCCAGTCTAGGTCGTTAGGGTGGACAATGACACTGTCTTTTTTTATGTGCCTGACAAATAGCAATGAGAGCTATAAAAATACGTATTCCAGGTCTGAAACAGGATGTTTATTTAACCACAAAAATAGAAGTATCTTGTAGATACTTTTTTCTTTTTTTAGCTTTTGTTATTTCAGCTCCGTTTCTTTGCTTCTCACCTTCTCTTCCCCATTCAGTTCATTATCAGCTTCTATCATTTCTCTATATTTCTTCCTCTACCTATGTAGTTTTGATTAAGACATTTTTATTTCAGGCCTGTGTGATCTCAGAATACTTCCCTTAAATGAAGTGAAATAATCTCATTCCCATGAGGTGCTGTGAGTGTACTGAGCTCAGCTTTCTTACAATTCAAGCACAAGTCTTGCTTTCAAAGGAGTCTTCTGAGTTCGGCATGTATAGTAGAAGACATAGCTCAGTTAAACATTTTTCTTTCTTCTGTTGCCTTTCTCACTGAGATATGTTTTATGGTTTTGATATGCATTAAATAGTCCTAGTATGCCACACCAAGTTTGTTTCTACTTCAAAATTTTAATTGATTTTATGTCACTATGAAGCAAATTTACAAATTTTATTTTGCATCAAATAAAAAAGTATATATTAATCTAATTTTCTTTCAAGTTAGATTGAAGAACATTAAAATTTGTGAATAATTTGGAGAGTCCGTGAAGGTTTTGTACACTTTTTGTGAATCAGGTGGAAAGTCAGGAAAGTTTTGCACTGTTTTGGGCCCCTTTCAATACATTGCATAAATCCAGCATACAAGGCTTGCATTTACTCAGTACTTTCCCCTTGGCCATAGAGGAAAAGGTTAAAACTCTCAGTCATCCAAAATTTAACAGAGTCCGGTAGGAATATTTGAGATTGCAGTTTTGAAAAATGTCAAGCAATAGATGCTTTCCATGACCATGTTGGACATTCACTTTCTAACCAATAGCATGGTAAAAAGAAATGGATGGAGGAGATGGACATAACTTTAGCACAGAAAATCTCAAGCAGTGGTACCGGGACCATTTCAAGACAGCAGGACAGTGCTGGTTAGAGACAGGAGCAATGAGGCCAAGTAGTCTGTTGTTCAGATGCATGCCATCACTTGTGGAGTTGTTCATAAAATGGATTTACTCAGCAGCTCAGGTAAGAACCTGAATATTGATATTTATGAACAATTAGCAACTGTCTGGATGGAGCCTCATTTGAGCAACAGGGCAAATACCTTGACTCAAGCAGCTGATGTCAAACAGTAGAATCGTGTTATTGTGAGGAGCAAGAATACTCAGGTCTGTCCTTTGGCTCTTCTGTTTTCTAGGAGGGGTCCTAGGAGGGCCTCATTAGCAGAGTGGGTAATAGGAGCATGGAGGCAGATGATATAATGTGGTTGGATCCTAATTCAGGGAGGCAGGCGAGCTGAGGTGGGAGTCAAGCAAACAAAGCAGTCTTCATCCTGCTTATGTAGCGTGGCACAGGGCAGGAGCCGCTGTTGTCACCACCAGTGTCAGCTGCTGGACCTAAGTAAACTAAGTATATGGATCCTTACCTAAAATATTTAGTAACAATAAAGCCCTGCTCATACACGTTTAAAGGAATGCTGCTCATTACAAATCTTGGCCCAGTTCTCATCGGTGGCAGACAGCATGCTTAAGCCAGAGCCAATACGCTTGCTCAGTCCTGGTATAACTGGGATATATGCAGCAGCTGCCAAAATGTTTGTGAGCATCCTAAATGCAGCTTGTTGGCTGATGTACTCTGCAGCCTCGTCTTGTCCAATGTGCTTTTGGCCCATCAAGTTCCTTGCCAAAGGGGCTACATCCCATGGTAAAATAGGAATCTCAGAGTATGTATCAGTCATGCTAAGTTACATACTGGTGGCGGGGCAAGTCTACTGTTCCAGCCTGCCCTTTAGGCATGGACTTCTGTCAAGGCATTTTGAGCAGCGGATCCTATAAAAGATGGTATGCGCACCAGGACCTTCCCACATACCCAACACAGGCTATCTCCCTACCGTCCTGGAGTCCCATGGTGCAGCCCAGGCACTACAGCACAGGTAGTCAGTGGGTCTGGTGCCATGCTGGTCAGATAGCTCCATCTGGCACACAGAATCACAGAAGAGGAGAGAGGGAACATCAGTTCAAGTGTGAGAAGGATGGACATCCCTGTAATGGTGGATCCTGGTACCAAACCTGTGTTTTGAGGAGTGCCACTGTTGGAAGCTCAGAGAGTTACACAGAAGTAAGGCACCCAAGACTGACTGATGTATTGTTTCAAATTGTCAGGCCTGCCCTTTGTGGTGCCACTACCTCTGTCATCACAGAGATGCTGAACCCATAGCTTTTGCATGCACTTCTACAGACTCAGTTATCCTGCCTCATCCTTTTGATTTCTTTATCTTCAAAGTATCTGAGGCTCTCTTGCACCTCAGGCAGGCTCCTCTCAACTTGCTCCTCAGTTCTTTGAAGAAGCCATGAGGATGGAAAAGAGAGGGTGGACTGGAAAGGTGTTTAATTTGGAACTGCTTTTCACCTCTAACATGGCAAGGCTTACTTAGATGTCATGTTTTCTTCCTACAGAGTCTTGCCTGGCCTTTGAAGCCAGGTTAAGTCCAAGCAGTTCCTGAAAGATCCCTTGGTGAAGAAGGCACTTCAGAAAGATCAGGCCACCAGACTGTAAAATAATAAATTTCTTTCACGCAGAATTACACCATCATTTCTAAATGCTCAACTGCTTTATCCATTATTTTCATGTGTGAGTTAGCAATTCAAGGATAGAATATATTTGCTCCTCTTACAGGAGCAGTAAATACTTTAAGTATAAAATACTGCTTTATACAGTACATTAGAGACACTATTGCAACCAATTACACTTACTGATAAGCAGTCTATAAACCACGACTGATCAATAGTGCAGCGCTTCCATTCATATTACTGTGACCACATTTGGATAAATTAAAAGAAAAACCACAAACAGTGATATAGCTTTTAGAATGAAAGATGAGATAAACTGATGTATTTTGCAGAAACAATTAATTCTCTTACTTTCTTTTAAGTGCATACTTGCATACTTTCAGTTGGATTTGCCATTAACCCTCCATATCCTCAAAAAAATGCTTAGTATCAGGATTCAAGAAATTTTAGTTTTCTGCTGGTTTTGTTAGAAAAAAAAAAAAAAGGGGTATTTCAAATGCCAAGGAATCTTTACTCTTTTTAGAACTTAAGAAATGTTATAAATAATTTCCATTTTTGCATATGCATTACTGTGTTGGTTGGTTGTTCTTAGATTCCAAGTGTCACTACTATTCCCTTCCTATATTAAACATGTCACTTAAGCAGAGAATGTCACCAATGGTACTTCCAGATCTGCACAGGAGGAACCACTGGCCACACCATCCTCACCACAAGAAAATGGCTCTGCAGGGATGCAGGAGTCTGTCCAAACTTGACATCTGTAGCACCGCAGTTATTTTTGTCCCATACCAATGTGAAACAAGAGCAGTAAAAAAACGTTTTGAAATCTATATCGTAAACATGAGACAAGGGCCATTCTCACAGCTAGTTGATGATGTGCTGTTTCAAAAACCTATGGCAAATTTTCAGTGAGATTGAAATATTAGTAAAACATCACAGAATGTGAGAAATACACTTCACCCTCTGAAAATTTATTACATTATAAAAGTTTTCACTTTCTGGAACCAAAATGAAGCCAACCTACTCCTTTGCCACACCCCATCTATTCCAAAACTTGGGTAGCAAGCAGGTCAAAATAAGATGAAGAGATCATTTTAAAATGTTTGTAAACTGTCACTTCTGGAAAAATGGCAGTAGAAAATAAATGTGCAACAAAAGACATAGCAACAAAAGCAGCACAATGAATGCACCCGTTCTGACCTTTTAAAGATGCCTTAAGGATCCCAAGGTAGCTATGTAACTTCTACATAAAAATATACACTATTTGTCTTGAAAAATCAAATCATTAACTGATTTCTATGTTTGGGGTTTTTTTTAACACCATACAGAGTCTTGCATCTGCTTTAATTTTGACAAACTAGGTACTTTTATTCTGCTGCAAGACATGTAGTGCCTAGAAAAGGAAATTAACTTAAATTGTAGTTCAGCACAGGTAATAGGAGCCATAAATTCAAACTCATGGGGTTTGTGCCTTCACATGCACAGTCTCATCATATGAGCAGTATGAAGTCTAGGAGCTCTCAGTGAAGCAAGTAATACAAAGTGGCATTAGAGCTGCTTATTTCCTTTTGCTGTTGCCTGTAATCCATTAATCAGCAATAAATGAAAACAGATTTTCACTATTGATTTTATCTGTTTTTGTGTGATTTTACTCTCTACTTCTCACTTAAATTTAATGAAAAAAAATTAGTTTCCTTTAATATGGTCAAAAGGCAGAGTCAAAGTTACAGAAAGTCATGATCCATAATATCATACAACTAACGAGTGCTGAGACACTTCCTTTACTAAGTACTCCACAGTCATTTAAAAAGATGAAATCTCTGCTCCTTAACATCTGAAGGTGAAGAAGGTATTTTACAATGAGCATTAAAGTTTGCTGTGTTTTATATGAAAAAAGGCTAAACATTATCTACTTGAAAGACCTTGTGATAACACATTGTTGAATATTAACCTCAGCAATTTGCTTGCTGTGAATGTTTAGTGTTATAACAAATGCAATTCTTTGTGTTATTGTTATTAAAAGTCTCCCAGACCATTTGCGTGATCCACTTCAAATATACAATTTTGGTTTATCCAGACCCAGAACCTGGTAACCTAAATTTTAATTTTTAAAGAGGGAGGGAGGAGGTGGTGTCCTGTTGGCTATATCCTGCTATGACTTGATTTACTGTGACTGTAGCATGTAAGAGCTGATTGTGCACTTAATAAGGGAGAGAAATTATTTGCTCCTAAATAATAGATCAAGGAGCATTATGTTGCCTAACTCTGAATGCCTTATTCTGCGGCACACAAACAACAAAGCTGCAATGGCTGGTTTGCCATACCTGGACACGGCTGTGTGTTGCAGAGTGCTTCTTCAGTGTGCAGTCCAAGGCAGATATCTCCTCCATATGCTGGTGCTGGGTTTGTGCAGGAGCGGGTTCTCATGTAATGCCCTCCTCCACAAGTTGCTGAGCACTTTGACCAAGATGACCAACAAGACCAGCCTCCATCCACTGAAAAGACACAAAATATCATGTTGTTCTAAGTTAATGTGTGACATGACATAATCCAACCCACCTTTCTCATATTCTGTGGATCTAATTCACAGCCTACTGAAATTATTGGACAACTATAGGTGCCACTGAGCGTAGGCCCACAAATTTAATCTTAACACAATACAATTTAATTTACATATTTTAAAAGCCCCCTGTGTACTGGGAAGTCTAACAAAGTTACTCATCCATACAAGACACTTTCAGTGGGTACCAGAATAGCTTTAAGGCCAAAACTCGTCTCTTTTTCTTTTCCTTTTCTTTTCTCACTTGTGAGGTAATAAAATACCAAAGTTTGTTTAGCAGAAGTATTATAAGCTTAAAGTAAATTTTTATTCATAATCTAAATCTTAGCCCAACAATATCAACACAGGCTGAGAAATCCATATTTTGTTTTGCAATCCAGGTGAGATTGTCTTAACACTACAAACCCACAACCCATTTCAATTGATCTAACACAGTTGTAGGGTTTGATGGGCCAATATAATGTTACACTTTCAATGCAGCTTTAGCATAGATGCCAGCAACAGAACAATGGCAGTAGTTCAAAAAAGCAACAGATGAATAACAAAAAGGAGTTTCCATTTAAGTTTCAAACACAGGTTGTTGAAGAATAATTTCTTTTTCTCCCATTATAGTATCTACTGATTTAAGTATGTCAAACTGTTCTCCAGTCTGAGTTTTCACAAGGTTCATCTGAAACGTAGGCTGTATTTCACAGGAGCTGCATTTGTCAGATGGCTTTCGACACATGGCCACTAGACTTCTAGACTTCTAATGAAAGGTCACCTCATTGCTGACATTGGACTGGCTCCTTTGCAGCCTCTGTTCTTAGAGCTACGGCTCCAGGATGTATTTCTGGCATTTATGGCCATATTGCAGCCCATCTGCCAAAGGCTTCCTATCTGCAGCCACATGACAAAGTCAGATGTACTTCTCCCAGGGACAGCATTCCCTCTGCAAAAAATCTCAGTATTTTGTTCATTTCCCTTTCAATTTTTTTGGGGGGAAAAAAAAGCAATAAAAACCTTAAACTTTCAAAATTTTCATATCCTACAAAAAATGAATTTCTTTTTAAACCTCTATTTAAAGTCTTATCACTGCTTTCTTCATACTTAAGTAAGGAAATGATTTACCATGTCTGCAACTGATTAAAAGAATGTAGAGTATGTGTAATTCAACTAACACTAATAGGTGAGACCTTAAGTGTAATAAAGGCAATGTACCAGTAAAGTTTTGGTTTATGACAGGGCCCTAAACTGAGCAGGAGATTCGCCTTTTTTTCTCACATCACTCACAGCAACAGTGGACATTTTACCAGACAAGACAGAAACTCATTGTTGCCTATTTTTAAAAATACTAGGTAAGTACACATTTTCTGTACACAGTTTTTACAGTGTGCTCATTTAAGACATTCCTCATGAGACTTTACTTCATGGTTTGTTGAAACAATTGATTGTCACTGAAGTCTCCAAAACATTCATCCAGCATTTCACAATGACTCCTTTTGATCCTTTCTGTTCAATTAATCAAACAGCCTTTCAAGAAGTAAACCAGTTTCCACTGGTTTATTGAAATGCTATTACATAATTATCTCTTACAAAACAAAAGAAGGTTCCAAATCTGAAAAAAATTAACTTAAAATGAAAATATCTGTGCAGTATTTGCATCTAAATTCTCTCTTAGCTGGAGATGTAGAACATTAAAAAAATACTAATTTTGTTTTGGTAGCATTGTATATCACAAATGCACCCAGTGAGTCAAGTAGAATGATTTCTATGCAAAGGCTGCAACAGTGAGAAAACGAGCTAGGAGAATGTGGTTATTTTGATATTAAAACCTATATGTGCATTTTTGAATGTAATTTCAGATACAACATACTCTCAGGTTCTCATCTGCTAATCAAGCAGGTAATTACTAGTGCATACCTAAGGCTACTAACTAATCCTGTAAGTGAAGTTGTTGGATTTATAATATTTTACTCTCTGTAGTGTTTGCAACATTATCTTATAAATCAAGAAAGCATGGTGTTGGCACTTCCTTGCCAAGAACAATAATTGTAACAACTTTTGCAAGTAATGTATCTGGCCTCTGAATAGCCTGATTGGACAGACAGGATTTGTGGAATCTGGTACTATATTCCAAGTATATAATTTAAATAACTTATTCCCATTATTAGGGAAATCAATGATTGCTACGTTTTTTTCCAGGACATATTCATCAGTGAAATCATCTAGCTATACAGACGTATGAGAGAATTTTATATCACCTGTTATAAATAAATACTGCATCTCAGTAGAGTTCTTGACTTGTTCTCTTATTCATATAGTCACTGGAAAACAAATATGTCTTTTTGCCTGAGATAACTCTGTTAATGTAGTATTATGCAAGTTCATATCTAAGAAAGCCACAGGTTATTTGTCTTCAGTGCAGGTGAACTATACTGTGCAATTTTTTAACAACTTCAAGACATGGTATCTTTTATTCAGAACTTGCCTCTTTTTTTTTAAATTATGTCAAATAAAAGCAAAGGCTGTTACTTAAGCTATTCATTTCATGCAACATTAAGGCTTTACCTTTCCAGATACTCCTTTTTTTTTTTTNGTGGATAGACCTCCACAAAACTGAATGACAGCCTGAGATTGCCTAGACAGAAGATAAATTGCCTGCAAACATTACCTGTGGCTTGCTCATTGTAATGGAGACAGTGGCCCCCAACACTTTCTACTCACTTTTCAATGGAACAGAGTGAAAATTACAAATGTGCATGCATTTAAAACTTCCATCTACCATCTATCTATAGGTCGTCCAGAACACAGAGACCGATGTGGCATCTAGGAATGTCACCATGTTCCACAACTGCAGTGATGGCTATATTATAACCCTTCAGATGTAACGGGAGAAGTGGGTCTGGGGAAGATGGGAAAGGACAGAAATAATATAACAGACAACGTTAGATTTGATCATGGTTGAGCTGGACAGTGTAATTATAACTGTTCTCCTTAGTGATTATTTACTGACAGGCTGCCATCCTAAATCGCTAAGCCTTTCAAGTACTATCACAACAACCTCTTTTATTTGTCCCCAGAATTTTTCCTTCTCAGCAACAAAGGATGAAAAAGCATCATCATGGTTAAATAAGATCAAAGGAGTGGGTATTTACTGCTCGAGTTTTTACAAGACCTAAACAGAGCTCTGTGGTTTCTTTCATCTTTCTTTAAAGTTGCTTAGCAACACAGCACCATCTAGGGTTGTTTTTTTTTTTCTTTTTTTCTTTTTTCCTTTTGTCATGGAGTCCTTAATGTTATTTCTGCTTCTTATAGGAAGAAAAACACACAGCTGCAAGGAAAGTTCCAGTCACTACAGTTTCTTTACATAACAGTTTTGTAGAGCTGTTGGACAAAAGAAAGTCCCTAAAGCAGATCCACAATGAAAGATACAAAGAGTCTTTACGTTTTATGACAATTACTGAGGTTGGTCCCTTTTGGAGAAGGCACCCTTGGGCTAGAAGGGTGCTCTCAAACAATGTTCTTTCCTTTATAGTAAAACAAACAACTTTTTGCCTACTGGCTTTTGTTGTGGTTAATAAAGATTTCTTCACTACAATGAAAAAAAAACATAGGGAAGAGGAAGTTCTACGGAGAAACAGTGTACAGAAACGGGATCTCCTGGGGACATGATGAAACATCCACAGGAGGATTTCCAAGAGACAATTTAGTAAACTGGATACCCTGCTATGCACTTTGGGTTTTACAAGGAAGGGGAAGGTAGCATGCATAGACACACTGACCTCACCTGCTTTCATAAGAGCACAGATAGGATCGCTCTTTCATATACCGTCTGGTCTCATTTCAAATTTAAACAACCAAAAAAAATTCTTTGTTTTTTGGTGTATGTCTTCAGGTTTATAACTTTTCATGTTCATCTTTTTGAAAGTGTAGCAAAAGAGAATAAAAAATGCTGAGAGGTCAGTCTTTTCTATATGCATGACGGAGCTTAAATAGAGAGGGGCAGGAGTCCTTTCCACCCACAGAAATGCAGATGGTGTGCTTCCCAGTGGCTGAGAAAAAATTAAATTTGGGGACAGTGGGTGTTTGGCAGCCTACAGACCTAGGAGAGTACTGCTCCCTTCCAGACACCTGGGGATCATCCCATTCCACATCATTTAGTCTACTACTGTTTCAAGCTGGAGGCTTGAATGCCTCAGGGAGCTACCTGAGGCACTCAAGTCACCAAGCAATCCAACTGTTACCGTTAGCCCTAAAACCGCAGAGAAGTTCACTTTCGCTGAGCAGCCAGAACACTCACAGAGCTGCTGGGTTTGTGGGATATCTGCCAAAACATATTACTTAGGTTCAATTCAAGATGGAAGCATGTTTTTCAAGAAATTGTGTCTTCCTGAAAGGGAAGCCGTCTTCTGCAGAGATCTATTGCTTAGATTCTGATGCAGAGAATGGACAGGTCCACACTTGAATAAATGCCAAAAGCTCCAAGTCTTCAATAAAATGTGCAGCACTGTTATACATAATTATTACAATTAAAGATTTCTGAAAGCTTATTTCTAAATTTACATGTTGATACTGGAAAGAACTGAGTCTCTGTCATTATCTTTCTTCCTCTCTATTG
The DNA here is from genome assembly GCA_013389905.1 of Sula dactylatra. Classification (NCBI taxonomy): domain Eukaryota; kingdom Metazoa; phylum Chordata; class Aves; order Suliformes; family Sulidae; genus Sula; species Sula dactylatra. Next base: position 97,193 of record WEKW01000449.1, read on the forward strand.
TTTCTTACCTTGAATTCTTTCCTCCCATTCCAATTACACTTTCTTTCCTTCATGTGTTCTCCTATATCCTTCCCCTTTCTTTTTCCACAAAGCCTTTACAAAGCTCAAACACCTTTGAATTTGGATGTCTGTTTTATGAAGGGTGAGAGGTCACTGAAACCAAGATGGCTTTTTTCCCCAAATGCCTAAGATACAACAACGATTTACAACCCAAAGTAGGTTCTTGAAAACATATATTCTACCTGTAAGCCTTTTTACAGAATCATAAAACAACTTTCAGTGAAGGGGAAGCTTAAGATTCCAAGAACAATCTTTATGGCCTGCTTGACTTAACATCTAGTTTGGTGATCAGTCCTGAAACTTATTTGCTGGAGGCTCTACACTTAAAAGCTAGCACAGACATAATGCCAGCAACCACTCTGATGAAAATGATATTTTGAGTTTAAATAAAGACTAGGCCAGATTTCTCATGCCTCGCCAGATTTCTTATGTCTTTTTTTCTCTTAAAAATCTAGTTATTGAAGTTATATTTTTACAGTCAAAGTCTCAGAAGTGAAAAAGGACATAGCTGTTAATACTATTAATGATAAACTGATTGACATCACCTGGAAATCTTATCCAAATCCACTTATATTATAAAGGTAAACTTGAGCTGTAGCTTATTCAAAAACCAAAACAAACCCCAAACCCACCAACTAAAAAAAAATAAAATAAAAACAACCAAAAATAACCAAAACCAAACAACAAACCAACTATTGCAAGATATAGCTTTGAAGATGAGCTATTTTATTTTCACATACTTGTCTTATTTCAGTTGACTCTTACCTGGACAAGGCAAAATGTTGCATTCCTGGTACTCTAGAGATGGGCCGAGGCAAGGAAGTCCCCCGTACTTGGGCTCAGGATTGCTGCAGACCCGTTTGCGATTCCGTATACCTCTACTGCAGTCACGACTGCACTGAGACCACGGAGACCAGGGTGACCAGGCTCCATTGATGGTATGAGCAGAGTATCGTCCAGAACGCAAGAAATCCCCTGACAATCCTAATAAAATAAGGATTGAAAAAACAACACCTAATTAAAACAGTATCTCACCCCAAAAAAACCTTTTCCTCTTCAAATTTACTCCTAGGCTTCTAATAGTAATATGACAAGGAGTGTCTTGTCCTTTAGACTCACAATCCAAACGCTAGTTTCAACTCAAGAATCTCTTCCATAATATAAATTTTATAATCACTTGCACAGAACTACAGTGAAGACTTGGAACCGACTCTTTAGTTAAAGCTTTACAGCTGCATTGGATTCAGTAATGAGTGAACTTAAGTCAATTTACTCCACCTGAGGATGACAAAAATTCTCTCTTGCACAGAAATATCAGAAAATCTCCAGATACACTGCATAGGTATTATTGCCTCTGCTTTAGAGGAAGACGGTGGCACAGGAGAGAGGACTGAGCTGCCTATGACCACTCGTTGAGCCACCTTCCCTGGTCCTACTGCAGGGCTCTGCTCACTTGATCTACCCAGCCTGCCTCCACTAGTGCTTGCTGCGCCCAGAGGCTTACAGGTGTGCTAGAAAGAAATGCACTGTACTTACCCCAACCATCGTCAGATGTTAGACAGTCAACAGCAATAATTCCACAAAATCTAGTAAGAGTGCCCTTTTGTGAAGAGCAATGTTTTGCCACTTTAAAAACCAGGTTATTTTCCACTGAGTTGAAGTTTTCTAAAGTACTTAGAAGCTATGGAAATCAGCTTTTTGGAGACACACACAATAGAATACTTCCTAGTTAAAATAACCACCTGGAAAGTGGAAAACATCTTTTCTAAGTAAGTTTAGTAATGAGAAAAGGCATTAGATTAAACAGTGATGGAGACTGAAGTCCACTATTTATCAGTGAAAGGGGAACACACAGAAAGTTGTTCACAGCTTATAACCAGTATGCCTTAATGTAGCCCCAGGTGAAGTTCTAGTAATCTGCAGTTAATTTGAGTATCTTGGTCATTTTCAGGCTTGGTCCTGTATGGAAAAAGACTCCCTCAACTGTACTCAGCACAACACCGAACTCACTCTTGAGCTGTACCATTATCTCTAAGCATCACTACTAAGCATCTCCAGCATCACTACTGGGATTTCCTACTGTTGCCAAAGCAGTTCACCTTCCCCAGTGCTAGCATCAACGGGAACTCTATGATTGATGGACCACTAACTGCTGCTTTATTACAAGTACTTATTTAAGTAGTTGTGATGAGAGACGGTCCTGTGAAGGGTATTTAAAACAGCAGAGGATGTGGCTGCCTGCCTATGCTAGAGCTTCAGCATTGCTAAGTACAGATGAATGGAAACATCAACAATGGAGAAATGCAGGGGACTGTTTGCAGCTTGAACTGCAGCACAAACTTTTATTCTTAAGAAACTGTTTCATGCCTTACCCACAAGCATAGGCACTGTGGGAGTATCAAATGGAGCTAAAGAAACAGAAGATGTACTGAATCACATACTGAAAACAGCTACAAGTAATACTGTGAAGAGACTGTCCAACAGGAGTCCTGGATTGAACAGGACCAGTACTCTGGATAACCAGAACGGAGGAGCCCCTCATTCATAGTGTCCAGTACTGAAACAAGTACACCCTATTTCTACATGTGCTTATGGCATTAGTAATACTGCTTATGTTCTGCCCTGAAAAGTACGTTCACAATCATCCCAATGTAGATGAGACTTTGCATATTTTTATTCAACACTTGATAACAAATGGCAATACTGGAATCATGATGAAGTGACACAAATACTTGTAATAAGAAGCTGTTGAAATTAATAAGAAAACAGCAGAACAGCAATATAAAAATGACTAAAACCGGGTAAAACCTTTCAGTGATTATAGAGGGTAACTATTTCTCTCCTGCTGAGCCAGATTCTATTACACAGTTATTAAAAGCAGCATTTCGAGAAACATGACATACATTCAAATTCAAAAAGAGAGCAAGTACAGAGAAACAGTATGGGAATTATGAATACAGGTCCACTTTCCAGCTCTGTAAGAGCCTTTTTTTGCAATTTTGTATTGCTTTGCCATGGAAATGCCCAGCTTATGCACTTAGTGAGCTATGAGACCAAAATAATAGTATTTTTTAATACCAGAATTTCAAATTAAGGTTTTTTTTTTTAGTTATTAAATTAACAGCAATGCAAACAATGGAAAAAGTGTTAATTGGACCAGATTGCCAGTCATTTTCTTCATGAGTGCAGTGTGCATCACTTCATACCAATACTAGGATGTTCTGAAAACATTTTTGCAGGACAGGTGTAGCTTCTTTAGTCCTAGGGAAAATGTGTGACCTTATTTAACATAATATTAGATTTCTTGCAACTTAAATTGGGGAGTGGGGGCAGGAATCTTCTAAGGCAAAGCTCTGAGGTACTTTTGCTCTGAAACAGAAGAATATTCTAAAGAATCTTTTCAGTGTGGAGCTTGGTCTGCAGCAAGTGTTCCCCTGTGTTTTCTCCTTTCCAAAGCATTAAAAAATTTATTAGAAGGAGCAGTCTTTCCACAGTTTTACAGTAACTTATACAGTGTTTATAGAGAGGCTTTTAGAATATTCTCTTCAGACAGAAACTGCACATTAAAAAATTAACATTACGACACTATTGACATTAAAAATAACAAGACCAGTTTACATTCTGGAAGTACAGTACTATATATTCTTGAACAACCTTACAGCCTTTTACAATGTGGTAATTAGGTTCATTGATGAGGGTAGATCAGTGGATGTTACTTCTCTTAACTTTATTAAGGGTTTTGACACTGTATCCCATAACTTCCTGATAGACAAGTCAACAAAGTATAGGCTAGATCAGCGGACAGCGTGACAGATTGAAAACTGGCTGGACAACGGGGCCCAGGGCGTTGTGGTCAGTCATACAAAGTCTGGCTGCAGGGAAATCACTAGTGATGTATGCCAAGGGTCAGGACTGGGTCCAATACTGTTTAACACCTTCATTAATTACCTGGACAAGTTTGCTTATGATACAAAACTGGTAAGAGTGGTTGATACACCAGAGGGTTGTGTTGCACTTTGATTAGGCAGAGAGGAACCTTGTGGAGTTCAACAAGGGGAAATGCAAAGTATTGCGTCTGGGGAGGAACAACCCCATCCAACAGTAGTTTGAGGCCAACTGTCTAGAAAGCAGCTCTGCAAAGAAGGATCTTGGGGTCCTGGTGGACAGCAAGCTAACTGTAAGCCAGCAATGTGCCCTTTTGGCAAAGAAGACTAATGGCTTCCTGGGCTGCATTGGGAAAAGCCTTGTCAGTAGGTCAATGGAGGTGATCCTTCCCCTCTACTCAGCACTGGTGAGAACCCATCTGGAGGGCTGGGCCCAGTTGTGGGCTCCCTAGTACAAGAAAGTTATGGACTTAATGAAGCAAATCAGGTCAGGGCCAAAGGATGATTAAGGGCCTGGAGCATCTTTCATAGGAGAAGATGCTGAGAGAGCTGGGACTGTTCAACCTGTAGAAGAGAAGGCTCAAGGGGATCTCATCAATGTGTATAAATACCTGATGGGGGGAATAAAGAAGAGGGATCCAGGCTCTTCTCAGCAGTACCCACCAACAGGACAAGAGACAATGGGCACAAATTAAAACACACAAAATTTCATTTGAACACAGAAAACCACCTCTTTACTGTGAGTGTGGTCAAATACTGGAACAGATTGCCCTTAGAGGTTGTGTAGTCTCCATTGGTGGAGATATTCAAAACTCAACTTTACAAGATCCTATGAAACCAGTTCTAGGTGATCCTGATTGAGCAGGGGGGATTGGACTAGATGATCTCAGGAGGTCCTTTCCAGCCCAAACAATTCAGTGATACTTAACTACCACGGGGAAAAAAAGTGAAATAGTTAACTCTTGACCCCAGCTTTACATTTACCTGGATTCTTATGAAAAGTAAACATGATGCATTTCCTCTTTTAAGGAGGAGATTTGACTGATTTTTCAATACATGACTGTTTTCCTATTATTGTTCCATATTCATATTTTCCACACCTAAAATCTCCTTTGCTGATTGTATTCAGAAGTCATTTGCAACTTCTTGTAAAAGGAAAACACTGTGAACAGATGGATTATAAATCTGTTTTATAGATTATTCTAAGGATCTTTCTTCAATATAAGACTTTAGGCCTCTGAAGACGTGGAAAAAGAAACTAAGCAGGTGGTCGTCACTTTCAGATACATTAAGGAAAAGAATAAAAAGATTATTTATTTCAGAAGATGGCAAGGCACAGGATGGCTGCTTCTCTGAACACAAAACTCTAAAGAGCACCTTTGGCAATCACTGAAAACTCACTCTGTGAAAGTATCCCATCAATGCAGCCACTGCATTTCTACACAAACTATAAGTATCTCCTTCTTGGCCAATGCAAAAAAAAGTGTGATCTGAAAAAAAATTACTGGATGTAAACATAGCAGCAGATAAAATATAAAACAGATAGATGCTAGAGAAGAAATCTAAGAGAAAAGAAGACAGCTGAAAATTAAAGTAATGAGGCAGTATTCTGTAACAAACCCCTTCAGTTTCAGGACCTTGTGCTTCTGAGGCATTTTCACTGTGTTACAACTCAGATCATGCCGCCTCTTTTATTCAATATTCTATATAGCTAATATTTAATAAAGGCACCCCCTAACAAGATTTTAGTATTACAATATTGATTCTTTCACATGCTATTTTGAAAAGCCAGTAAGGAGTATGAATCTGTAGGGTGAATTTGCCTAGCATGAGGACAATCCAATAAATCATGTGCACATATACATACATATACACAAATAAAAAAGTACTTATACATATGCATGTATTATAAATACATACACATGCACATATATACACACACATATATAAAAATATGCCTATATAAAGAAGAGGCATCATGGTCTAATTATTACATGTCAGCTCTTGTAACTAACTGTCCATGAAGTCCAACCACCCCTTCCTTTCTTTCTTTGGCCAGCAGATGTGTAGTCACTTGTTAAGCTATGGAAAATGGATGGAGAATAAGAATCATTGAGTCCTTCAGCTAAGAAGTCCTGTTTATTAACTGAGGTGGTGGTAGGGACAGGGGGTTAGGGCGGGTAATGCAGAACTAACCAAAAGATTACACTGTAGAATTTCTTCAAGAAAAAAATTCTTCAGAAAGTAAGTGGCTATACAGAACCAAGTCCTATCTGTATCACAGTTTACATCAAATTCAATAGGAGGACGTGTAAATATAAAAGCATTGTAATCTTTCAGACCAAGTGGCATGAAACTATGAAAACTCCTACTTTTCTCATTAAACCCTGGTTTTCTTGCTTGCCGCCTCTGTTTGCAATTTGGGTCACTTTCTGATTGCTCCACATCCACCTCCAAGGACAGAAACCAGATTGTGCCACCCAAGAGAAAACATCATTAAGCCTTCTGTATTTCTCACCTTATTGCCCCCAAGATGAAAATATCTGGCTAAACAGAATGCAAGGGACAATGCCCTTGGCTTGGTAACAGCAAGAGTCTAGTTGCTAAAACACCACCTAAGCTCTCCTTATTTAAAGCCTATCTACAGAAACAGTTGTGAAATCTGCAAAAAGAATGATCAGTCATAGCATCATCAGTGAACTAATGACTAGTTCTCCCAAGACAAACAGAACAGCTGTGAATCAAATCCAGATCCGGCCTTTATGACAGGTTCATCATTCAAATGTTTTAAACTAAATCATTCTCAGAGAGCCTATGGCTGACTTAAAGCCCTGTGAATGACCGTAATGTATGAATTCTGCTTGCAGTATACCAACAGGCTTATTTTCTGTTGTTTAGCAGTCGTACTCAATTAATAAACAGCTGCATACTGAGGCTAGAAAAGGAAATTTAGCTACTTAATCCCAGTACAATATTAAATAGGCAGCTGTGCTTCCCTAAAGCAAGAATGTCCACAAGTGACAAGGAGTACTGCAAAAACTTCAGTGAGAGTAATCATAGGTATTTTGTGGACAAAATAACCATCAACTTCTAAGACCAGAGGAGACAGAAGATACGAACTGACATCTAAACAGAAGAGTAGTCTCTCATTTTAAATGCTTATGCTTTGTTCAATATGGGCAAAATTACAGACAAATTAGCACGGCTTTGCTGCTGACTTACTTATTCCATTATACTTAGCAAGCACGTATAACAGAAAAAAATTGTCTAATTAAGATACTTAATTCTGATCTAAACCAAGATGATTTGATAATTTCTAAGTAATTTTTTAAAACTTTTGGTCAAACTGGAATAGTCTTGTAACTCCACAAGAAATGAATCCTGTTCAGAGACATGTTAACATGAAAGTCACCTGCCCTGACTAGTGCAGGTGAAAAAACCTGCCTTTGTAAAAGCCTATAACGAGACTTTGATTGGCCTGATTCTTCTTGAAGACTGCAACATTCCCAGATGAGTTCAATTAATTTGCCTTAAAAGCGAGCCTCTAATAAAGCACATATATTTATAATAATTCTCTAGTCTAGCCTGCAGCTAAGTAATACAGCTCTAAATAAGAGAGAAGTAGCAGTGACACCTGATAAATTGTATTACTTGACTGATTTATGCCTTATGTCCTCCTGTTCAAACCTAACAAAGAAAATTCAATTATCCACGCAGTCTAGGTTCATGCCTTTGGGAAAAGATGATCTGGAGCCAAAATTCAAGTATCCTGAATCATTTCTAAATGACAGCATGAAACACAGTTTAAAGTGCAGCAGGTAACAAGGATAAGCAGAGATTTTTTCAGTGTTGTCAGTTTCTGAAGATATTCTGCAAGAATTTGACAATATCATTGAAGTATAAAACTTACATACCTTCAGGCCTATATACCTATAGCTTATAAAAACCTTACAAACCTTCAAAACTTATTTAGTGAAATTTAAACGGTAAAGTGCAATGACAAATGTAAAGACAACATATTAAAAAACAAAACAAAAAAAACCCCCAATCAGTATGCAGATGGAGGATGTTATGTTACCACAAAAACTTTATTTCTTGTACCTAGCTTTTCTGTGTTTAAATATTTAATCCCAAAGTTCCACCGAAGTGTAGTTGTTTGTAAATCAAACTTGATTTTGTCATCAAATTCAGTTTTAACTTCCACAATTCATTTTGTTCTTATAACAGAAAACCACGGTTTAGCTTCA
>WEKW01000449.1:105997-124844 GCA_013389905.1 Sula dactylatra
TTTTCATTATAATTCACAGTGCTTAGATAATCCTACAGAGAGTCAGTTAGTATGTTTAATGTAGATATTTAATATGTTTCATAAGCACATGTTAAAGCCTGTGGTGATGTAATTTCTAGACTTTTAACGCTGGACTGTACAGACATTTGCATTAAGATGTGCAACAACGTACACCATCTCTCTCAGTTTATTTGAAATAGCTGTCCCTTCCCTATGCGAGCACTATATGAAAACCCAGAGGCAGAGAACAAAATGTATTTTTCTTTCCTCTTAATCAAACTTCAAATCAGAAAAGCATGACTACAGTGTGCAAATGCTACTGCTTGGTTGATTGAGATAAAAATCTTACCACACTCAGAAGGAATCTCATGGGTTTCTGGCAAGAAGTTCTACCTCTAAGCTCAGACTACAAAGAAAGTTTGCTTTGCTAGCATCTGACAGTGAAACATGATTCTGTTTAACACGGCATGACTATAGTTGCACAGTGGGAGATTATAGGCAGTGAGAAAATTTCTAACAAATGGCTCTCTTCTGCAAAGAACAGAGAACTGATCTTTGCAGAACACATCTTTGGTAATGAGGTATGCCAAGCATGCTGTACCAGTATTAATCTTTCTATAAAAGCCAGCAAATTGCCACAGTTCAACATGGTGATAATGAAAAGAATGTTTCACAGTATCCAGGCTCTGGTCAGGTGGAAGTAAGTTATGATGTTTCCTCGCTTTCTAGCCAGAAATTGTGAAAGCGTCCGCCAAAATTCATGGTTTCCCCTTCTCATGAGATTGCTCTGTTCCAAAAGCTACAGCTACACTACATGACTCTTATTCATGTGTTTTCTTCCCATGTAATTAAGGAGCAGTAGAGGGGCGGTGTATTGACCCAAATCCAAACCTGGGAGCAGGGAAGTGCTCCTGAATCCTGCAATCAGTAAGTTTCATCACATCAACAAATCAAAACAGTGGCCCCCCACCCCGAAATGTTCCACTCCATACTGTTCTGACATCCATAATAAGAAAACGCCCAAGCAAACAGGCTGAAAGTAAAATGTGGCTAAAGGAGACATAACAGTAACTCTTTTCACCAGAAGCATATTGGTTAATGCAGCCACTTGGAACACCAATTGGATTTGATCTTTCATTACAGAATAATTAAAGACTCACTGGCCAAAAAGAGTCAAAGAATGAGCACAAATTAATGACAAAGTTATGATGGCTTTCACTAGGAAGAATGGACACATGTATAATAGCTTCTGCCCTGTTGATTACTCAATATAAAGCATATTTAAATATTCAGTAGTTTTGGGATTTGTCAGCAAAAATCCTTCTCCCAGATGAACATTTCCATTACTGTGCAACAGAGTCACTCTAATACATTGGTCAATGATCAAATATTTCCAAATGAAGCAAAACAGCAGCTTCAGCAAGATGCAACAAATAAGCTACAACACCAGGAAATTCAGGAATCTGATGTTCAGAAGTGAAAGAAAAACCTTCAAGTTAATCAGGCAAAGAAAGTACCTGAACACACACCCTTGTCTCTTGCATTCTGCCTGAATGTTTTATTTAACAAAACGTTACTTCTGACTATATTCTGTAAGGAAGAGTCAGCTTATGCATACTCAACTCCAGAAGAGGACTTATGATAATGACTTCAGAGCTGAGAAAGGCATCTCCATGCTTAATTTTCTTGCAGCAATGTGATCTAAACCAAACTGGCTCCTGCACTGGTTTGTCCTACTAACCTGCTCTCCAAGTAGTGTGTTGGCTTTTGTACGCTCTATTCTTAAGTGCTGACATCTCAACTGTCATACAAGAATATACCTAGATTCTTCTGTGGATCTACTTCTAGCTGTTGTGATAACTCTCCTAATTCTGTACTATCTGGTGGGAAAAATACTCTTTTTCTCATTTAGTCTCATGAAATTTTAAAAAGGTGTCATAAATGTCAAAGTGGTGGAAGACAGCCAAAAGCAGCACCACCACCCAAAAGTCTTATTTAAGACAAGAAAGGTAGGTCATACACCAATCCTAGCAGAGCAAAATCTTTGCTAAATGCTAATTTGAAACTTAATTTGGATGAAAGAGGAAAATAGCAGAAACACTTGTTAGAAGAGTTGCTCCATGCCAAAATCTGCCTTGCTATCCTACCCAAATAAACAAACATTGGAGACTGTAGATCACCTGAAATAGGAACGACACAGAGTATGAAACCAAGTCTTATCTGAAGTACCACAGGTTTTGGTTTATTTCATGCAGTTCACTACTATGTATTTCTTCAAAAATTTACTAACATCCTGCCCCTTCCAAAGAGGCACAGATGCCATGTGAATCAATGAAGGTTTTACACAGGATGAAGGACATGGGGGAAGCTTCTAGCATCCTCTCACAGAAGCCACTCCTGCAGCAGCCCCGGCTACCAAAACCTTGCTGTGTAAACCCAATACAGGCAGAAAACGCTTAACACTGATTTTTACAAGAGTTGGTCTGTCTGAAAAAAATACCGAGAATTAGAAATTCCAAGGACTCAAAAACCATTCTCTCTTTGTGGCCTTAGATAAGCTAAATGCCTTCAGTTATACAGTTTTTCAGCTAACCTGGGTGTTCTGAAGATACAAAAGGCTATGTAAGTGGAAAGCAGGTCTAAAAATATTAAAATATAATAATTAAAGATCTATATTTCCTTAGATTATGTAACTAAAATATAATACTTAAAAAGAAACACTGATATGTAACTAAAACTGGATAATTAATGAAATGTATTAATAAAATTAGAGTGATTGTCAGAAGTTCTACTTTTTATTTTTTATACATGTTCTCATAACATTTATTCAAAAGTATGTATTACTGATAGGGAAAGAATAAAATTCTGAAAGAAAATAATCCCAATTTATAGTCATCTAAAGTTGAAAAGATTTTGAAAGAGTTCAGTTTTCCATCTCAGAAATAAACAGAACTTTAAATTGCTAGCAATAGAATAACATAAGCTTTTATAATAGAAATTATCCAGTTCATAAACTCCTTATTTAGTTAAACACCTGCACGAATCTTACAGTTGTTACTTTAGAATTACTGAGCAAAAAGTTCTTCTCGTCATCAATACTACATATTCTAGCTAAATATTTATTAAATACATTATTGGTGCACAAACTCTCCCCCAGTAAAAGCCTGAGAGAGTACAAAGAGGTGACAGAATCCTCCATGGAGGATCCTTGAAAGTGACGGAACCCTCCACACCATGTCATGGCTTGCAGATTATTGTAAAGAATATTAAAATAACTTGGAAAATCTCATAATTGGTGACAAAAGACACTTGATCAGTCTGGATGATGAAGCTACGTCCAGAAGAAACACAAGTTAGATTCCCTGTTGTGTTCACTATGTCCTCCTTTTCATTATCATTTCTGTTACGTATCATGGTTTAACCACAGCTGGCAACTAAGAGCCACGCAGCCACTCACTCACTCCCCCTCAGTGGGATGGGGGAGAGAATCTTAAAGGTAAAAGTGAGCAAACCCATGAGTTGAGATGAAGACACTTTAACAGGGAAAGCAAAAGCTGCGCACACAAGAAAAGCAAAACAAGGAATTCATTCCCTCCTTCCCGTGGGCAGGCAGGTGTTCAGCCATCCCCACAAAAGCAGGGCTCCATCACGCGTAACAGTTACTTGGGAAGACAAACGCCATCACTCTGAACATCTCCCCCTCCCTTCTTCTTCCCCCAGCTCTATATGCTGAGCATGAAGCCATATGGTGTGGAATATCCCTTTGGTCAGTTGGGGTCAGCTGTCCCGGCTGTGTCCCCTCCCAGCTCCTTGTGCACGCCCAGCCTGCTCGCTGGTGGGGTGGGGTGAGGAGCAGAAAAGGCCTTGACTCTGTGTAAGCTCTGCTCAGCGGTAACTGAAACATCCCTGTATTGTCAACATTGCTTTTAGCACAAATCTAAAACCTTGCCCCATACTAGCTACTGTGAAGAAGATTATCTCTGTCCCAGCCAAAACCAGCACATACACAAAACACCAGCAAGCAAAAACTTCCAGTCTGTGCTGAAAATAGCACTGCAGACACCTTGCTAGCCAGAGGCATCATGCAGCCACTCTAGCTTTGCTTACCATCTGTCGAGCACCCACTGGTGCCATCACTGGAACAATAACGCATTTCAATCCTTTGCCTTCCCACCTCTAGCAAATTTGGGTCAGGCAAACGTGCTTTGCAGGTGTAGCGGAAACGCTGTTCATAGTGGCCACCATTGTCTGAAATATTGACTGGGGTCCAAGGCGTCCAAGGAGTTGTCTTTTTTAACTCTGGACAGGCATTGGTGTTACAAGGCTGATATTCCTGAAAGAAAACAGTCATAATGAACATAATCATTAACTATGACTTTAAAAAACTCCCACAAAACCTCAAAACAGACAAAGAGCCAACCAGTGAAAAAGCCTCTGGTATTTTTCCAGCATTATCAATAGCAGTGATCATCAACACACTTTTAATTCCAATCTCAAACTGAAAGTGTTTTTTTCTGCTTCTAGCCAAGCACAGTATCACACTGCTAAAAGCAATAACATACCAGTACAAATTAGATCTATTACATCCATAAAAACAGTAAGCTGAACACTATAAGTACCATGATAAAGTGCATCCTTTATAAATTAATAGGCCCAAATAAGGTGTAGCTAAATATGTTAAAGCTTTTAAGAGGAATTCTGATAAACCGCAAGTACAAGACACAAAATGGCAAATAATTTCTTGGTAAAATTTAGTGGCATATGAATAAGCAAACCACTGTCCATTTTGTCCATTGCTTATGTATTACAAGGGGACAATGGACAAAAAATGTTTTCTGTTACAGAATCTGGCTCCTTGAGGTGCATGTTACCCATAACTCCAGCATTACTAAACCTATCATCAGAAACAAATTCCCTTGTGGACTGATATGCACCAAAAGGAACAGACCAACCTAAGAAACAAATGCAGAATTCTCAATATTCTCAAGCCCCACAATATATGTCTTCGGATGAGTATCATCAAGATCTGTAGGTCCTGCCCATTCATTTCCCAGAGCACAATATGCTTCATCTGATGAAAGTGCTTTGTAAACTATACGGATGAAAATAAACGACCATTAAATATCAGAATAAATTCACACTGACAAATTATTAAAGATAAAAAGAAACAGACATCAGTGGGACAATTCTTAAATTATCTCTCTACCTCTGACCTCTTAGAGAGGTACTCACTGAGGGTTCCTTCTGCAAAGGACCCTACTAAAGTTCGTAATGTCACTAAATATTAAAAAATATGGATACAATAGAAATAAAGGTTTTATCATGTAGTTCAACCTCCTCCTTCTATAACCCCTACCCCAGCTGATACCACCATGTTCCAACAAGCAATAGATTGCCTGCTCCTCCCTTTCCCATGGTGGTGATAGCCTTTTTATCTCATACTTTCCTGCGTCCACTACCTCTTTTCTCAGATGGTCTAAGTTATTAACATATCCAACTAGGCTGTGTTGGTATTTCAGATCTAAAAGAAGCTTCTTTGAAAGCTTTTCTAACTTTTCCATCTACTAGAGTTGGAAAAAAAATATTCTCCATAAACCCCTGTCCCACTAACACAGCAAGGCAATGGAGAACCCAGTGCTATGTTCAAGACTCATGTTCTGAGGCCAGGTGGACCTGTGACAAACTTCCTGGTTTCATAGTTTTGTGGTACTTCAGGCAAGAAAGAAGTCTTAGCCCAAAGACTTCAGCTGGACTACTCCTGTTCGCTCCTCAGGGCTGTGCAAAGTCCCTTCCCACCTTAAAACCTGGTGATCACTGCAACAGTGAACACATGAGTCATACTCAGGGACCATCTATGAAAGAAGATCCCTTTAGAGCACAGAGAACTGGATCACCCTTTCTGGGATCTGAGTTTCAACCTTGACTGGTTTCTGGATCAGAAGACAGCAAAGAACAAGCAAACTATCTGGTCCTGTGTACAGCAGGGGAAGTAATTTCTTCACGACTCCCATAGGCAACTGTTTAAATCATGTATATTTTAGACTGAGGACAGAACATGTACGACTGTTCTCCTCGCAGCACATGAATTGTAAAAAGGAAATCATAAAATTAACAGATCCCAGCAACAGCCAGAACCATCTTGCTTGCTATCCCAACTGGCTATTCACCTCTAACCTGCAGTTCCCTCCAGCAGCTGGATTACAGCACATCTTTTAGCAAGAGCAAGCTGTCTTTCCCTCTTTTTTTTTTTTTTAAAGATGTCTAGCACTGATGGGTCTATCACCTCCCTGCATCAGCTGTTCCACTATTTAGTAACCCTCAGAGCTAACAAGTTGCAAGTTAATTCAAGGCTGCATTTTCCCCTTAATTTAATTTTCCAGTCACTGAATTTTGCTGCGCCTTTATTAACGACACTGAAAGTGTTCCTTGTCCCGTACCTACAAACAAATTTTTCATGCCCAAGTAACCTATACATAATGATGAACTAAGCTGAACTTCTTAAAGCTACATAGGATTTAAAACCTGATCTCCAGGTCCTTTGCATCCCTATGTCTTCCTTTTGACCTATTTCCATATTTTCCTTAAGACTGGACAGCAAAATTTGACTTGGCACTCTAGAAGCAGTCTTACCAATACAGCATGCAGATGCAATCACGACCCCATTCCACTTGACAGTCTGACTTTAATACATACACTGTTGCATTAGTGCTTCTTCCTTCCACAACATCGCACAGAGCTTAAGTAGACCCAATTATCTTTGGTAACCTGTCCTTCTCTAAATCACGGCTTTACAACTACATATAGTTTCCTATTCACACAAGAGGCTGGTGTTTGGCAATATTTAAATACATTTTATTAGCTTCTGCAATTATCTAGCATATTATTTACTACCTCAACCATCTCTGTCATGGTCAAGCTTTACTGAAGATGTCTTATATCACTGTCTAGACTGTTGATAAAAACGTTAAGCACTATTGACCCAAGAACTGATTCCAGGCAGACCCTGCTAGACACAACCCAGTCATTTATATCTGTCCATTAACAGCACATTTTTCAATTTGTCAGTGAGCCAGCTTTTAATCCATTTAACATTTGCTATATATTTCGGTTTTCCAAATCGAAGTTGCAAAGGCAAATGTCTTGGAAAAGTTCAATGACAGTCTGGGAGGAGTGCTGTATCACTTTCAGACATCTTGAAACACCAGCTCTTTTCTAGCAGCATATAAGCAGGAATAATTCAATCAGTGTAGTTGCTGCTACAATGTTCGTTTCGATACAGTCACAATGGTCTAAAAGTTTCAGTTCCTCATTTGCTATTGATTTTTGTATTGTTATTTTTCAGTCAAAAATAAAAACTGCTAGAAATGAGAGGTCTTTCTTTACTGGATATGGCATAGACAGGTGAGGGTCACTGTCATGGTTTTAGCTGGGATAGTTAATTTTCTTCACTGTAGCTAGTATAGTGCTGTGTTTTAGACTTGGTATGAAAATATGTGATAACACACTGATGTTTTTAGTTGTTGCTAGGTAGCGCTTACACTGGTCAAGGACTTTTGCAGCTTCCCATGCTCTGCCAGGTGCACAAGAAGCCAGGAGGGGAGGGGATACAACCAGGAGAGCTGATCTGAATTGGCCAAAGGGTATTCCATATCATGTGACATCATGCCCAGTATATTAACTGGGGGGAGTTGGCCGGGGGAAGGGGATCGCGGCTCGGGGATTGGCGGTGTTGGTCAGCGGGTGGTGAGCGGTTGCAGCTCTTGTGTTTTTTTCCCCTTTTCCCTTTATTCCCTGGGTTTCGTTTTATTCTCTCTCATTATCCCTTTGTATTATATTNAAAAGCAGAACGTGTGAGATATGCAATGAACCCTTTGTCAAATAAAAATAGGCAATAGAGGAAGAATTTAATTCAGTGGCAATGTACTGAATGCTGCTTTACTAACACATGTCTGAGATGAACACATCAGCTCAGTCATTTCTAGAAAGACAGACTACCTATAATCAGTGTGCTTCAGGATGTGTAGTCCCTTCATACACTCTAACAGAGGGTATACTCATATGTTATTACATGAGCCAGAAAAGAAAGATGTTCCTTAAGAGTATCTGTAGAGATCATTTGTTAGCTTTTTCTTTCTTCTAGCTTGGTGCATAGCTTAAAAGAAAGTTTGTCTGCTATGATGCCTGTCTATTCTACCACTGGATAATACCCATGAAAGGCTTAGAATGGCAGGGGAAACAAAAGTACATCTAGACTCCCCAGAAAATATTTACAACAATAGATAATCTCTCTGAGAAAATTCAGAGGAATATCCTAACAATGGATGACTCCATGAAGTTCTGGCACTAATAAAAACCTGGCAGAGCCTGCTGGCTTCTCTCACAAACAGCGAGTGCAGCACTGCTGTACCAACTACTGCGTCTGCCACAAAGGGATCGAAAATCACATCACGCTTGATGAAAGCATCGATGTGATCTGACGCTACAAAACTCCAGTATAAGCAGAATGATGACCTTGCTCCAAATGGTCTCAGATCTGGAAGTAAGTAAAGGAGGGGATTGAAAAGGTGCAATTCAGATCACACATATATTTAGTGCTGCTAGCATGAAGACATAGTCTGATTCGAAGGATTTGTCAGGGACTAGGAATATGGAAACTGTTATCTCTGCTTAGATGATCCTCCTCTTCTCACCTTGCCCAACACTTGAACAATTTACTTAAGTGGCATTTCTGGAATATGTCCCTCTCCAAAGCAATTTGACCAGCTAGGGTCATGGATACAATAATAAAGCAACCACATAGTGGAAAAAAAGTCTCACATGAAACACTGAGGTTTCATCTCAGCAAAACAGTGGTAAGAAAGAACTAGAAAAGCAGTGAAGCATTCTGCTGCAGTTGGGCTGCTGAGAGGAACCGAGTCAGTGGCTGCTGAACTCCACCTCATGTGCTCCACGGGGACTGAAGAAAGAGATGGGGTTGAGCTCTCCTGGGAAGGTCTCTAGATACCCACAGAGGAAAACTTCAGGGGCTCATGTGATGCGTTTAAGTACGTTAGTTCTTAGGGTACACTTGTGGACTCAGAACAACAATTATTTGAGGCCATTTGCAGACTCCAAAAATATCATTGCAATAGTATAAACTTAACCACATTTTCAAAGTTGTCTTTGCAACTTGTCCTAAAACTTGTGGCTTAATTCACCATACTCTGGCTTTTAGTTTAGAGTCGATTTAGTCATTTGAGACTGTTAAATTTATGCCCGGCTGTCCGTGGCAAGATACAGTAAGACCTTTAAAGACTAAATTTCAGGGGACAGCTCAACAGTTAGTTGGGAATTTTACACAAAATACACAAACACATTTGTCAAAAAATACTTGTCTGTGAAAATGGTAAATTAAAATAAAAAATTATCACAAAACATAGTTGTGGCAATATGAGAAAAGGCATCATAAATTAAAACCGTAATTTGGTATGATAGAAAATAAGCATTGATTATGCTATTAACCAGCTGCCTTGCTTGTGTCTTTAAATAATATTTTCTAAAATTTGTGTATAATGAAAAAATAATATTGTCATGTTTTGTACCAAGACATAATGAGAATTATTTGGTTGTATTATTTAAAAAAAGACAACTAAAATGTTATTTCCAAAACTTCTTATTTCAGACTGGAAGAGACTTGCTAAATAACATAGAATAAAATTCTACTGTTTTCTCATGGAGGACATGAAAGAGACTAATCTTTTTTGCCTCTGCATACACACTTTAGTCAAATTCCTGAAAATTTTGAGACTGTCCGAGACTTTTACTCCTAGTTTGAGTTTGATTTTAATTAATCAAACAGCATGATAGTCTGATACGTTCTTAGGAAACTAGGCTAAAATCTTATCTACATTTGAACTACAGTTTTTTATGATAAACAGAATTCAGATAGAGAGTTCTTTTCCCATTTATATTACATGTTTATATTATGGAGGGATTTCTCCTAACACACTCTTATTTCTTCGCTGTATATTTCTGTGTTGAATGCACTTCTTTTGTTCTCATTTGTGTTTTTCTTTCTCATCTGTTAGTGTGAGAGACTATCTTCACAAGGCAGCTAAATCAACAGTAAGTGTCCATTTAAATATTTTCAGCCCAACAGTTATCTTTTATGATTTGCTTTTAATATATTGTATTAGTTCTCAAATATTCTTTTGGAATCACTGAACAGTCCATTGATTAAAAAATACTTACAAATTTTTGCTTTTTGTTCCATCGTGCCAAACTTCAGTTTGTCTGGCTCAAAATATTTATTTAATTTTTCAGATATTAAGACACAAATAGAAAAGAATGCCACTGATTCATAAACTGAATGGTGTAGTATATCACCTGGGACAAGACAGGGCTGTAAGATATAAGAACCTGAGTCTCTCAGTCATCTCCCAAGCTTTGAGTTTATTACAGCAATATGTAGTTAAAGGAAAGGATAGCCCTCACACGCAATGAAAACAAAGGCCAAAATGAATGTAACAGGGCTATAAAACTCAAGAGAAAAACAGTTCTCATTTATAGAGGGCCTTGTTTACACATCAAAACATAAGTTTCCTGAAGGACTAATATACCGTCTCACTCTCCAAGAACCAAAAGATAACATTTTTCTTGCAGTGGTTGAAAAACACATTCAGGAAAATCACTAACTGGACTTGAAAAAATAAATGGTTCATTTATTTTCATTACAGAAATGCAAAGTCTTATCCATTTAGAAAAGCATTTTCAAACTAAAACAAACAAAAGAAACTAAGTCCCTGATCATGTTTCTATTTATTTCCACAGTTTAAAAAGCCAGGTTCTTCAACCAAATATCATTAGATATACCTTACTTCATTGTCATTTTTCTATTACAACACTATTTCAAAAGTCTGACCTGAAAGAACATGCAAACCCCATTAAGTCCAAGTCATTAAGCAAAACATCTTCTACATCATAAATTTCACAGCTACACTTAAAAAACAAAACCCCAAAATATTTCTAAGATCCCCATTGCATGTTAATCACGCAAAGGCGTATCTATATCCTAGTTTATAGGTAGCATTTTAGCTTCAATTGACATCAGTGGAGTAGTTCTAATGATTCCAGAATTGGAACCAGAACTTCAGAGACTATTGCTGAGCGCAGATGCAATCCTGTAGTGCTGTAAAGTAAGGGTAGGTAGGCTGTGTTTATAACAGGTTTTTAAAAATATTTTCATGGATAGAGGGAGGAAAATAATTTTGCCTTATGCAAAAGGATCAGGTTTCTTCTGAAGTCAATGGGTTGCTTTTTTGGCTGCAAATACCTCCTGAGCACAATCTTTTCTTTCAATTTTGTGTATTTTAAAAGAATTGGAAAAACTTCCACTAATGTAAAGGGGAACTTAAAAAGAATTAAAGGCTGGATTTGGAACCATTTTCCCTGGAAGAGTTCAGGGCCTGTTGGGCAGGTCATCAGACTGGGACAGTTCAGTACTTAAATCCTTCCTATGTTCAACATAATTAATTTTATTTAGATAAGGAAAGTCCCTACTTTCACCATCTCTTCATGCAACCATCAAATTCTGGAGTGAAGAAAGCTACCACTTTCCTCTTACTTTTTCTCTACCAGCCATTTGGGTAATTCTCTGCTCGAAATCTACATTTTATGTCAAACTAGGCAAACATTTGTGAAGGAAATTGTGACAAAAAATCAAATCACTTAATCTTGAGTAGCTGAGCTGAATATGTGAAAGGCACAGGGTTAGTAGGAGCACCTTCAGCTCCACCTCAGCAAGCAGAATGGCCTGGTTGTATTGAGGAAGTGCAGTTTTTATTCTTAAGTATTGCTTCTCAGATGTTCACATTCACATGGGCACCTGGAACCTTTTAGAGTGATAAACATTTATTTCATATGCATGACAATTCCTAATAGTGTAATAATTCATTTTAAAGCATGATATTTGGAATTAACTCATCTTCAAAATGAAACCTGAAATCTCTAAGGAAAAAAAAGCTTCTTTATTCTGACAGAGATTTAAAAAAAGATAGAAAGAGGCATAATAGTTAATTTGGATTCTTCCAAGCCTAATCCGTTTACGGACCTGCATTACAATTAACCACCCTACACAAACGTACCTAGCGAATGAATTGTTATGTGATATAAAACTGGACAAATTTGTCAAGATTTGAAAAAAATTTTTTTTTTTTTAAAACTCAATACATCAAGAACTTATGTGCATTTTTGCACACTGCTTATAGAGAAATGAAAAGTAGTGAAGCCACAGTAAATCCACAGCAGCAAGTCTGCCTGCTGACAGCTCAATTTGTACCAATCCTCCAAGCATCCCTGGTGTGATCCCAGTGCTACTACTAGAGGAGCCCACTTCTATACCCTGTGTACAGAGCAGCCTGCTAACACAGCGCCCTTACTTGAATCTCCACACCCATTTACCATTTCCATGGTCAGACTATGAGCTCCTTGGAGGAGATGATGTTTTGGACTGTCTCTTTTCAGATCTTTGTATAATGGCATCCTGGTTCATTATTAAAGCTTTCAGGCAGCAGGACAACAACAGTAATGTTGTAACTGTAATTCTTCCTGCAACGTTAGGCAGCAGATTTTCAATCCAACAGTTTTAAACTCCTTAGCAAGCTGTAAGTCAAGACCAGGGGACTGCATCCATGCCGCCCTTTCTAGACTGCTAAGGCAGAAATGGATCCCAAACTATAGTCACTATGGGAACTCGAACTCTAAAATGGCAAAAAAAACCCCATTCTCAGTGCTTGCATGTTCTTAATATTGGAGAACATCTCAAACCCGGTCAAAGAACTGCCTAGTGGAATTTATGGTCAGTTTTCAAACTATGAATGAAGTACACTTAAAACGTAGCGTGTTTCAGTTAAATGGATCTGACTTTTGGTTACAGATGTCTCTTCTGGCACTTGCCTGCTTCTTCAAAAACTATTCAGAATTCACTGTCCTGAACAGGCTGAAACTGGAGACTGCATGTTTGTTTTTACTGGACACTCACCATGCTTTCAGGGATGTGTTTCAAGTCCACAAGGGGAATTAATATTCACTCCGTTCCCTTTTGAATGCGGATTTACTCTTAATTCTAGACTTCTCTTACTAAGTTAACCCTAGATTTTATTTGATTAATAATGCCTTCCACATTTTGCCCACAATGACATAAACCTCCTGTAAATTGCCCTGTTCCTTTCAGCCTTGGGGCACTGAAGATATTGAACACATTGTTAACAGTTAGGAAACAAGCAATGCCTCTAAAAATGCATGGCCTAAACAGAAAAATCTTCCTCTCATTCGTCCTCCCCTTTCACTCTACACACGGTCTATGAAACATCTCACAAAATGGACGAGCTGAGCAATGTGCTCTGAAGGATGACATATCCAGCTACATGCAAGAACGTAGCAAACAGGTTTCCCGCAACTTAGGGGGTTTTTTAGGTAACAAATTTTACTTTCATGATTTTTGTCACATTTCATGCGATTATGTGCTTTTCTGCATTTGTGTACACCACTAATTCTAAGTGTCACACTTAAGTATTTTTGTCAGTCATGTAATTGTTAGGGACTTGCCACTAATTAGCAGGCAAAGATACCTAACTGCCAGTCGTAAGAATTGATAAATAATAGTCCAGGTCCTCAAAATCATTATATTGGCTTAAAAGAACCAGGGGGAGGTGGTCCATCTAGTAAAGGAAGCTGATTAAAGTTGTTCATGCACTATCATTACTAAAAGCGTGCCTCATCCTTCTACTGAAAATTACTGTTTTGCAGATAAGTTTTTGTTTAGGAGATCGGTGTCCAGGGCTTATTTGCTCCAGTTCACAGTCACGAGTCTTACTGCAAATCCCCCCTTATCTATGGTTTTGTATGCCATATTGAGATCTGGCACAGCACAAACATGCCTCCTGTTCTAGCAGCTCTACTGTGGGGTAGAAACCTCCAGAAGCTGGGGGGGATGAGGAGTTGGGGACATCACCACCTGAACCCGCTAAAATTTAATAAGCTGAGAAGTGTCTGTCAAAGGACTAAGGATTCAGTTATTTTTGCCTTGAGTGATGTCATTTAGACTGCTGCAAAACCGGCACTAAAGTAAGTATAAGATATTACTGAGCTGAAGAAAACAGAACACACAGGACCATAAATAATCAAGGCCGTAAGGCTGAAGGGTTTGTCCACCTATAAATGTCTGAATAGATTTACCAAAACTGACTCAAAAATGATTTCAGTTAAGCAGGCACTATATTACCATGTAGCGAAGGCCTCAACTGCAGTAGGAAAGACATGCCTCCAAATCGGAGCACCAACATGACAAGTAGATGGTGAAATATAAATATTATTAAAGGTAAATGATGTGTTACTTGTATGTGAATCAAAATTAATCTTTACAGCATTTAAAACAGCATTTGAAATTAGTGTGTAAACATCAGCTTTGAAATCTATATTTGTACATTTAATTAAAAAGGAAGGAAACTCAACCTAACCTTTAAAATTAAGAACGTACTAGTTGCAATTTGAAAAGACCAGGGAAAGAAACATAGCTTCCTGTCAGCTGCAGTTTTGCTTACCTGACCACTCACTACTTCAGAAGTGGAGAAAAGGGATTTTTTCAGAATTCCATTTTGGAGGGTGTGATCAGCTGATTGGAAACAAGTGAGTTGCTGCAGCTTAGTGAGTTACTACTCAGCTGGGCCATGCTAACAATCTGTGCATGTGGCTTTATTCCTTACAAAAGCAAATGCAAGTGCAAAAGAAGGTGGATTAAGTCAGATGGATAAGGGGTGAATTACTTTGCTGTAATAACTCAATTGTTTGCAATTAGCTTCACATACTCTTACTGAGAATCTTAAAGTTTTTTACATAGGCCGTATAATTCCTGACAAAAATATTTTAAATTGCCGAAATAGTTATTATTAACTTAAAATGTACTTTTTAAAATTACTGGAAATCATGGCTATCCAAGTATTTATTAAGTGAGAGTAAGAATGTTAGATGATAATCCAATAGTCAAAAGGCACGAAAAGGCTGTCAACTCATCAGTTTTAGAGACTGCTGCTTTGTAATGACTGAGAATCTGTTATCACACATAAATTACCTTCAATTCTATTCTGCAGCGTAGGTGTTCCTTCATGTAGGCTTTTAGAAAGACAATGAGAGCTATATTCTTGCTGTAAAAGGAGATCCTCAACAACAAATTTTTAAACAAACAAAAAAAAAAGTGGAAGCAAGTCTGGGACTGTAGTTTCACAGGCAACACTAGAGTTACTTCACTACTTTGCAACCTGGAAAGAATTTGATCCTTAGATTCCTCATTCTAAAATCCACCCATTGCTAGATATAGTGATTATCAATATTCCTTTTCCTGAATTTAGCAATGGGAGAAATCTGCAAACAAATTTCTGTTGGGTTTGCCTGCTACCATGTATCACTAACTTCACAGGTTGCTGAAACAACGTGCAATTGCAAAACAAGGAGAGGAGAAGAAAGTAAAAGCTGCACAGCCTGTAATCATGGGGTTGAGGATAAGGAACGAGGGTGGTACTCGTATGGAGAGAAATGGCTCATTTCTTTCATGAGGCAGTTTCAAATTAAGCACAGTGGTAAAGTAGTTCTGGAAATTTATCTGCTGAGGACACATTTACTTCCATAATATTTTGACCTGGAAAATCAACTGTATGAAAAGCCAGGCAACAAGTAATGCAGAAAAATAAAACAGTTATTACTATTTTACATCCAGCCATAGAGCATACTTTTGGATTCTTACTCATTTATCCACAGTCATTTATAATATCGTCAGTACAGCCTTATATTAAAACTAATCCTTTTATCAGCCTAAAGATCATCATTAATCTTATTTTCTACAATTACACAATCTTTTAGGTTCAGCTGAACTTTCACATGTTAAGCTCAAAATCTGAGGGCAAAAATACAACTACTAATCAGCAGCACATCAAAACAGACCTGAGAGTATGAAATTATTAACTGCTTGTGAAGTCATTTAGACAACAAGCACTCAATTGCAGCTTATCTTCATTTCCCCCGCCCCTTTTAATTATAAAGAGCTATAAACTGTGTTTTATAAAAAAATGGAAGCAAAATTTGAGAAAGTTAATGTTGGAAAAAGCTGAAGTCTGGTTTTGCTCTGAAAATCTGATTAATATTCTTACTGTATTTTTCATTCCAAAGAATGATTTAAATCATATACAGATCACTGGGGGGAAAGACATCGTCTAATGTCACCAGTCCTGAGATAACATACTAAATGTTAGAGCAGCTGCTAAACAACAAATGCGTAAGTGATGGAAATGGTACAAACTGAACAGATGAGGAGTCATGAACTTTAATTCAGAGTTGCCAGTCCAAACCTAGGAGCTGTAGTGAAAAGCAGAACTGCTTGTAGAAATGCATTAAACTGCAAGTATTTAAATCCACTGAAAATAGATTTAGCCACAAAAAATGAGACACATTCAAAGGTTTTGATCATCTGCACCTCCTGATGAAGCAGCAGAAAGGGTATGCTCTGCACTTCTGAAAATGAAGCCACTTAGTAGGGGATCTGAGTATGGATTTGGAAGTCTAATGAAGGTGACAAAATATGGCTGCCAGAGATCTCTCCAGCACCAGATGGACTGCTGTTGTCTCAAAAAATTTCAAATATTAGGAAGCTCCAATTATCTACTAGGACAGAAGTCACGAATGATAAGGCAATGTGTATATGAACATCCACGTCTTCCTAGCTCAAAGGACATGCTGGTCTTCTGTAAATGAGTGAAAAGAGGAAAACAAACAAAACCCCCATCCCCCAAATTCCTTTGAAGCAAAATTTTTCTCTTTCTAGATGTCGAGAGAGTGGACAACACCTGTGGAAGAGGGGTATAGCAGGTAGGTTGAAAAAAATAGTTATGCTATAAACCTGTTCTTCAGGCCTTGACCCAGGCACACTGAAGCAAACAGTAGCATGACTGAACTGAAAACGCACTTAAGCACAATTTAATGCTTTATCACACTACAGACATCTACCTTTCCCCAGGGCAGAAGTCACAGCAGAGCTGACAGATGTGAACATGTGTCCACACCTCAATTCAACCTGCTACAGTCGAATGTATAAACACAAACCCATCTTCAATTATAGCCTGTAATCACTTGGACGAGGAAGCATAGCAACCGGGATGCCAACATGTTTGCTTCTGTCAACTCTGCTCTGGGAAAATATGACCTTTAGCAACGGGGGACACCTGAGCTGGTTAAATCACCATAGCAAGCATTAGTGTAACTCGTCTGTCAGAGCCCCTGGCTATGTGGGCAAAAAACCCACAAAAAATAAGCAAACAAATCCAAATAATAGCACAAAATTATCTAGGTTGCCTGGTTGAAAAGCAGGAACACAGAAATAGATATATGAAAAATATGCCTCTACTTGTGATAATAAATGTAAATTCAGATTATCTACAAACTTTCCCAGGTTTGTGCTTAACGTGCAGTAAGTAAAACTGCACAGGCAAATATAAATACACAACTGTCTTTAATTTTCTCATGAGTGGATATCAGCTTCTCAAAGCTTGTACTCTTAATATAGGATTCAGTTGCCAAAATACAGGGCTCTGTTGCCATTTTAAATGCTGTGGGACATCTCACCTAGCTTCCAAACTGCTCTAAAAGCACATGGGTCTCTCACACGGCCTCTGATGTATCTTCCACTTTCACCCAGATGTTCCAGATCCCCTATGGCTTCTCAAAAAAGGAACACGTGTCTCTGTTCAGGCAAATATGCATCCTGCCCTTGCATCCACCAATGGAGCATGGCATTTTTCAGAATCGTGTCAGAACTGAATCTCCTGTTGATTTAAATAAGTGTTTCACATTTTCCATTTAATTTGTGGCAATCTAAAAACTCCCTATAAATCAATTTCTCTCACACAACAGCCTTCATTTTTAGCTTTTAAAATATTGTTGGGTTTATATAAAGTTTATTTACAAAGGGTTTAATTTGTCTATGTTGTATTTTTGGAACTCTGTGGTTGTGAATAAAACACTATTTTTTTTGATCTCCAGCCAATTNTGCTCTAGAGAAATTCCTTAGGAGAGGATTAAAAAAGCCCTTTTATTTTACACCTTGTTTGAAGTCTCAGCAAAAAGGCTAAACACTATGTAGGGGAAAGGTGGCACTGCTAAAGACATACAAGCCAGAAGGTTAATGAAGAAAAGGAGAAAGCGATTATAGATTGTACAAAAATAAGAAAGAAAATAATGTGGTAATGAAAAAAAACTGACCAGGAACAGAGTATGGCTCCCTGGTAAAATTAAATCAAAGCACGTTTCACATGGAGCATTTTATGAGTTTCAACAAGTTGAATGTACAACAACAATATCTTTTCTAAACACAATACTCATGAGACCTCTTAAAAAAGAACTTTGCTACTTAATGCATGCACAGGATCCTTAGCTTCTCTTTATACTCAGTGACGCTCATCTCAGTCTTGTCCCAAATCAAATTTCCCCATGCCAGCGTTGCCCCACTTCTTATCACAAAATTCACATAACCTCATTTATGAGAGGAAGGAAAAAAGGACATGAGCAAGGATTGATTTACAGCGCAGTGATCAAATTAGGCAGGAAAAAAAAAAGTCAGTCAATATGTCATCTACCAAAATTCTTCTTTTCAGCAAACCAGAAAAGAGACAAAAATATCTACAAGTTATGTTGAGTTAAATGCCAGAGATTGGAAAATTTAACAGTGGTCCACGCCTTCAGGATGCTGAAGCTGCAGACTGCCACTGGGTAGTAGTGTTGTGTTTGCTTATCAAAGCAATATGTAAACCCACATTATATTATTGAA
>WEKW01000452.1:0-13178 GCA_013389905.1 Sula dactylatra
ATCTGAAAAAGAGAATTCCATTACACTGTTTGTGTTCCCTTCTGATTATTAGTTTAGCAAATGTTTAAAACTGTTTCATAAAATACAACCAGCAAACTAGCTATACTAGCTATATGCAGTCTGTTGGCAAATAAACCCAATGACTCCAAAAGGAGTTTCAGGAAATAATGGCAGAGAAAACGGCTCTTCCCACAATTTCTGGCTTGTGGTCTCAACTTTTCTCGCCCTTCTATCATTTCCTGCTTCAAGCATTTTACTATTTTACTAAACATCTACTAGATGTTTCAGAAAATGCATTTTTCAGCTCCTATGAAATGGTCTTGTCAGAATAAAAGAAATATTTCTAAAATGCTTTTGTTTTCAGCTTATTAGTAGCCTTATGCACTCTGTATAGCACCATCTGTTACAGCTGACACAGTTCCTCAGACACTGACAGGAGATCAGAAAAATACTTACGGTAAACATCTACATAAACCCTCTTAGCCCTACCTTTCCAAAAAACATTCAGATGATAAAGACTTAAGCTAGTAACACCCTTTAGAGTTGCTGAATTTAATCGCTCTCATTGAAGCATGGGAATTGTTCTGCACACACATATCAGTCAAAAATCAAAGCAAAATATGACAAACTGTAGCAAACATAATGATATTAGGAAGTAATATCAATAAATTCCAGATGTAAATACTTATTTTAACTTTGACATAAGTATATTTTTTCTTCCTAAGTTCACAACAGGATTACAAACTAATAATATTGGGGGAGGTAAGGCGGGGTGGAGGGAGTGTTGCGAGTGAGGGCAGTGGCTTCATCATTTCAGGAAAACATGAAGTTTTTCCACTTATGATGATGTTTTTTGATTTCTCTGTACTGTACTTGTAGGGTGACTATCACCTTTGTTGCAACATATCACTAAAAGAGAACCCAGAATTTCAAGAAAAATAATTGTTTAAACAAAACTGCGTTATTGTGATAAAAAATGCAAACTCTCAAGAAAGGGCGCTTTCAGTGTCAAAACTTTCATGAGTGTCTTCTCATTAATCTGACAGCAGATTTCAATTCAGATTGGTAAATCTACACCTGGAAAACATTCAGTTATTTCCGTCATTCATTTTCTACATTGCTCTAGGAAACAAAGTTGCATTTAGTTTGGAATGCCCTAATCATTTGAAAAAAGAAACTCTAGACTTTAATTTCATGTAAAGATAGAGGTATTAAAATATTTATTTTAATTTGCACGATACACCCAGCCTTTCTGTGTCTTTCCCTTATCTGTCCTCCTTTTACTACATCTGAAAAACCTCAATTTACAATTTATTGGGAGATGAAAAATTGACAGAATCTATGGCCAAGGACTGCTGATAAATGTATTTTACAAATAAGCCAAAAACGTAATTCCTTTTCAGGATAAAGATATCAAGATTTTATTTTTTATTTTTTTGTTGTTCCATTTCAGCAAACATTGTGCAATGTCATCTTACCTTAACATTTCTAGTGGATTGGTCTCATGCACTTGGTTGCCACACCTGGGACAGTCATTGCTGTCTTCAAAGTGCTGAACAATACAAGTCTTACAAACTGAGGGACAAGAAAAAAAAAAGAACAAACACAAAACAAAAAAACCTTAGACTATGATCTAAATAATATTACTTGAACATGACCTAATGATAACAGCTAACTACTTGGTGCACCAAAGATATTATTTTAAAGTATTTAAAAGTATTATTTTAAGCAAATATTTACAGTCTCCCTATCCACTTCTTGTTCCTCAAAGCCACAGCTAGTTCTGCTCTGCCAAGACACTGAGTTCAGCAGCACCGAGTTCAGCAGAACAGGTTAGACAAGTGCTGCTCTGAAGTATGCAGAATTTTTACTACTTATAATTCTCCCAGCATCATAAAATGCAAAACCCATACCATGTAGCACACGTAAAGAACAGGTTCTGAGAAAATGCATGCTGGGGAGCTCTAGCCCAGCAGAGTCAGTCATCACTTCAGACTTACGCACATTATTTTCTTTCCAACGGTGTTGCTGGTAACTGAAAATACTGTTGTAAATTCTTCTTGTAAGAGAAAAGTTTACAGTAGTTGTACGCAGGTTCAAAGTGGCTATGTTTCCCTTTTCACATAGCACTTTCAAAAGCAACGACAGAACTTACAGTAGACAGTTAATACTTGAAGCTTATAATGAAAAATCAGGATCATGACCACGGCAAGTATAAACAAACCCAGAACAACAATGTGAATTTAAAATCCAATAAACTGAAATTAAACTAAACAAGGTGCTACACTACTGTTGCTTCCAAATGACTAATTGCAGACTGTAGATTTTACTGCCATTAATAAGAAAACGGAAGCCAAGCTGATGAGAACAAATATGCCTGCTATTATTATTGCATTACAACAATCTGGATGGAGATAAACTCTATCCTCTGGTTATTATTACTTCACCTATACTGAAATGAGAACTGCAAATTCATCAGTAAATGGACTGAAAAAATAAATGGACTGCTGCAATTGCAAATGCTTTCTGCTGAAACACTCTAATTTCTTTCATCAATTACCTAAAGAACTAGGAGTACCTCTAAAACAAGCCGGTAAATCCTAATTGTATGACAATCTTCAAGGAATCTTGAAATTCCTTTAACAAATGTTACCTAACAAGCAAAGCCTGCATTTATCTTTGCCTTAGTACGCTCAGAAGAGTTACTACAAATCAGCTGACGCTGGTTATGTGCACACATTAAACTTCTGTGCAGGTGGTTTTTTCCAACTGCTTTAAAATCTAACCTAAGGACATCAACTTCATAGCTTTGGTTGAAATTAAAATGAACTTTCTCCTTTAAGTCTGACAGAGACTTCAGAGCTCTCTGGCTGGCTCTTGACACTCTCCCCCAGCCAAATAGCTCTAGCAGTGCTGGATGCAGGGCAGGTTTCCGATGGTCTGGTAAAATGAGCTCAGGAAGCCCACGAGTCCTGCCAAACAAGGCCAGCAAGCGGATGCACTGTCCTCTGCACATGGGGACTCCACAACAGCCGAGAACACAGCCCTCAGGGTACGAGTTAATTTTTTTCTCAATCTATGAGGTATTCAGCGCTGGCATACAGATGCAAGAACCTGTAATCACAGAACTCTTCTTATATCACATATCTTTTATAATTTGTTAAATTACCAGGCTTAATTTATTTTTGCACATGCATTCCCTAACACTTCCACAGGGTAAGAAGTCTAGTACAGAGCAGCAAATGTCATGTTCTATACCTACAACATTTCTTCACTTTTCTATACGCTTTTTATAACTAATACTCCTAAAACTAAACATTTTGCTACACTTAGAGAACACAAAGAATTTCATCACCCACACAGAAGCCCTCATGCCAGCCCAATGGAGCATTTAAGAACATGCTTAAACTAAAGCACAAGTCCGAATAACTTCTTAAATATATGTAGTTGAGATTTCTATTTCTCCTCATTAAGATGACTGAGAATCTCCTCTAGAACAGACAATAACACAAGTTATACTTGAAATTGAAAAGATATGAAGATTCTCAGCTGAAGGTTTTTCTTAAGGTGCAGTGTCTGCACATGTTCCACCCAGGGCAAACATTACAGGGTGGGATTCTTTAGCTGATCAGTAGCTCCTCAGCCATCCCAGCTCCTGTAACTACCTGAACTATCTTTCCTTCTGTCACCCACCTGAAATACAAAACAGCACAGGGAACAACTGAAGGTATAGTTCAGTTCCCTCACTAATCAAAACCCAGCCACATATACACTATGATATAAAAGGGAAGAGGCACAGACAATAAAATATATACAAAAATCACCTCTCCAAGAATATAAATCACTGTTCTCTTTTCTTAAATTTATGTACTAGCTGGATATGGGTTATGGCTTTCTGATTTCAAGTAGCTATACCAAGATTAAATAGATGTGGGATTTTTTTCATTTCTTCACCTACATCTATTATAGACATTTTTAACCGTGTTGTTTGCTTTAGATATAAAAATTAATTTTTTTTTGCACTTTACATTAAAATGGTTTAGAGTTTTGTGAGATTTTAGAGTAAACAGGTAAGAACACAACACTGCTCACCAAAAGGTGTCATGAATCTGCTCTGCGGTGCTTCTTTTAAACAAATAACCTGATTCTAAGCACAGCTTCCAGCACCTTCAAAGGTAACAGAGCGTACCCTCGTTCCAGGCACACTCCCTGGAGAGGAAGAGGTGTTGTACAGTAACGTGTAACAAACAGAACACCGTCTCACCTGTAGCTAGGTGTGTGCTTGGTCTCGAGGTCAGGAAGTGTCACAAGTGGGTCTCAGAGTCACAGATGAAGAAGCAGCATCACTTTTCCAAAGTTACACTTTTTGAACAGGCATTGCCATAAGACATAATGCTCTGTAAAAACACGTACTAAGGAACAAATAGAAACCCTACAGGTGACCAGACCTCAATTACTTGCCAGCAGCCACCAACACCATTGAAGTGCACAGATAGAATTTGATTACTTGGCCAAACAATGTAATGTAATATTCTCCAAAAATGTTCTCGCTTACCTTCAAACTCTAATTACTGTACCTTTACTTTTTTGATACTACCACTAGACCTCAAGATTGCCCCCAAAAAATGGCCCCAGCTAAAACGTGAGCATGACATGTCACCTGAATTAAAAAAAACCAACGGCCAATAACACTAATTAATATGAAATTCTGATACAGTGTTCATGAGAAAGCTAGGATGAAGTGAGCTTTTCTTTCTGAAATAGGCCATCCCAGTATCATGTAATTCATTTGTCTTGCTCTGCTTAAGAAGTAAAAAATGAGCCAATCATAAAAAGGTCCTATCCTAAACACATGACAGGAAAAATCAAAACAGAAGACAACGTGGCACAAAACCATGATAGAGAAGGCTCTTTAATTGATAGTAATACATAACCACTGTAAAAAATTAAAAATATTTCAAACAGAAGACCATATGCAGACATAGTGGCTAAACAGCGTTTAAATTTAAGCAACCCAGAGATTTTTAGAAAGATAGTCTAGAAAAGGAAATACTGCCATGAATGGAAGTAGTTAACATTGTTGAAAATCATTTCTTCCCCATTCATTAATGGAGGAGATGTCTTCTTCCCATTTATCAAAAAAACCCAAACAAGAAAAAACCAACACCCCCCCCACCCCCAAACAAAACAGGACATTTTTGGGGCATGATTCTTCTACATTACTGAAGTAGAGAGCATCAAATCAATGAAATGTAGAGATATTAGGTCTGAGTGAAGTAAACCAAAGGACTAAATAGGATTAATTCATGTCAGATATAGCAAAAGTCTGAAACAAGTCCTAGAATAAGCACTTTTTGGATGACTTCAATGAGAATGAAATAACCATATTCTGCCTAAACTTCTCAAGGAATCTGTGAAATATACTACTGTCAATTGAGCTCAACTGCAGCACCTGATACCTCATAATCCCGGTATCTATACTGTGCTGAAGGTAGAGATGATACACTACTGCTGTCAGGAGAAAGCATACAGATTAGTGGCGGGTGATGACAATACCGATGAGAACAGCAAGGTTAAGAATTATCTACTAGCTCAGAAATTCCATTAGTTGGAGAACCTCATTTTAAAGAGTGCGGGGGAAAAAAGGCTGAGAAGCCAGTATAATGATGAAATTGTGAAGTCTAACACAGTTGTCAATAATGGTGATATGGAAATTCAGATGAAGGTCACTGAGGTAAGGAACATATGGGTTTGGTTTACTCTAGACCTTTTCTGACTTGACCACAGAAACTGAGCTTAGGCGTAACTCTTTTTCAGTGAAGAGCTGCAAGTGAGATGGAGTTTCTCTTCTGCTAACTCCTGTAATAAAGGAAGGGGTTGGTCTTTAATGTTTTTTTTCTGTAAGCCTCCTGTCCAGTAGAAACAGCAGCATCTCAATGGAGTCAGTCTTTCTAAGCTGACACCTATTTTAAATGACTGACAAAGAATTTAAAAAATGGATAATGTATAAATGTAATTGGTATTGATCAACATTAATTTTGGAACTGATAAGCCTAACCCTTAACCTTCTCTTATTTGGGAAATTTTTAGCAATGGAGACTCTAAGAGGATTAGCACAAAAATTCTTCACAAGCATTACCAGTGGCTTCATATCAATACCAGAGTGGTTTCTTTTTTTCTGTAAGCAATTAGTACTAGCCTCCTTCAGAAAGCATTTCCTTGTGTTTTAAGAAAGCTATGTCTGAAATTCTTTGAAGAGAATTTAATTCCCTTCACTTGCTCTTGGGATCTCTGCTCCATTCACATCAGAGAAGTTCTTGAAGTCTGTGATAAGATTACACTGATCTGACTGCTTTGAAAAGGACTCATTGATTTGTCTTGCAAAGATATTTTAAACTTGGCTTTGCTAGGCATTTTGTTTGTTTTCCAAACTAAAGACAAATAGGACCTATCTGAGCTATGACTTTCATTTACACCTAGAAGAAATTTGAAATTATTACTGTTCAGAAGAACTCTATGCCATAGGATAGATAAGTAACACACTATTTAAAATCAGATGATTGACTCCCCAAAACCTCCCAAATATGAAACACTGTTAAACATAAAGCCTGCTAAAATCCACAATGATGTAACTTAAAGAAATATTTATAATATAAACCAAAATATGGAAGTGAACTGAATTCCTCAGTCTGAATATATTTATGTGCTCTCTCTATAACTATTTTGAGAAAAGATCGCACCCTTGGAAGCCACACGTGGTCCAAGAAAGGGATGCATTAATGAAGAGCTTAATCTCCAGAGTAAGAGAGGTTTTTGAGTAGACTATATACAGACAAAACATCATAAGGAACCAAGAATCTTAAGCCAGTCCTATATGGATGCATTCCCTACCCAGTAAACATACAGATCTGGATCAAGTCTTTGTGCAGCCAGCTCATATTATGAGGCTATCTTATACCATGAAAAACCCCTTGCAACTGTAAATCAATACTGTGGTAATCTAAAACAGCAACTTTTGCTTTTTCTCATGTAAAGCTATGGTGCTACGAGGGCTTGCCAGTCAAAACTAAATGTGATTTACCGATAGCAATGTAGAAGTAAAAAATACACATAAACTCTTAACACTCAAGAATAATGAACTGTTACATGATACTTCTAGTAGGAGTAGGATCATCAACCAGTATTTTCAGATATGATAGGTATAATCATCTTCTCTTATTCTCAATATAAAACACTGAACATTTTTCAAAGCCTATCACTTTGAAGTTTCAGGGAACAGGATGAAGTCTAAGTATGGGGTGAAAATGTTAGGGAAAAAGGGAATCTTTAAATACAATTAAATTACAGATATATTTAATTCACCACCTTAGAAGAGAAGAAAAAAAAAAAAACCCAAACCAAAAAACCTTCAGCGCTTCCGGTACAGATTAACAAAATGACATGGTTTCACTTGCTTTACTGTAGGTCATGGTGTAGCAGCAAAGAGGCAAAAGAAAACAGCTTAACCAAAATGTACACAGTTTGCAGAATTCTGAGGTATGTGCTACACATGCCAGTGAAATGAGGACCTGAATTTCGTTGTTGTACTATGACACTTCAGATGAGCCACAACAAGAGTTAAATTCACATAAGATGATTTGCTACAGCTGATAAAGGTACTTGCGTGACATATGCTAATTGGCTGGCAACCATAACATACCATACAATGCTACTTTTCCCGATACAGAGATATCTGGTTCACACATTCTTTCAGGTCTTTGTAATCAGCTGAAAAATACAGATACAAGTGTCAGGACTGTGCTGTATGTCACCTTATGCAAACAAAAAGAGTATGTATCTTATGCATATCTACACACATATTGTTCAATGAGAAGACTCCTCCTAGGTTATTTTTAAATGCTGATTAACAACATACCTAAATAAAAATTCATATTGCATTTTTTAAACAAAATATTGTACAAGAGAAAGTTTAATTAGTTAATTGTAGGACAAAATCTTTGTCAGAACTCATCCTTTGAATTCTCCCAAGGACCTCCTCTCTCAAAATTAATCACTCTCTGATCCAGTGAGCAAAGGAGAGGCACAGCATACACACAGCTAGTGGAACATCAAACCCATCTCAGTGATAGCACAGAGATGTAACAAGTCACTTGGTATGTTTAAAGAAGAATTTAAAACAGGTTTAAGGTAGCTAATTAAAAGCACTTACTTATAGGGAAAGTGTCTGCATAAAAACAAGACAGAAAACTTTAATATACTTAACGACCCTTCTCAGAAACTATACATGCAAGACCTCTCCACTGTTAATTACAATTACCAGACATAGTCAAACTGGATTCCCTCCTGTTAAAAGGGAGAGATAATTTCAGTATGTGGTGGTCAAGAAAGACTTTTTGGGTTGAAATCTTCTATTTCAAAATAAGTCAGATCTGCTAACCTTTAAGACCTGCTACATGCTATTGACTGAAGCCTCTGCAGAGGAGGTATGAAAGCAGCTCAGCTTGCTTGTCGGAGGGTGGGAAATTCTGCTGCAGTAAAGCTCTTTTGGGATCTCCTGGTGAGAGCGTAAGTTTTTAGCAAAATCTGAAAAACCACGCTGGTTGCAAGATTATTGGTTTGATATTGAAAATTACATCTCTGGTCATTTTCCTGCATGCAAGTACATTTCTGAAAGTTCCTAGACTGCATTGGTTGACAATTTCTTAAGGCAAATGCTAGAGACACCAACTAGGAGTAATGCACCACTTGATTTCCTGTTCATGAACAGGGAAAAACAGGCGATGAATACAGCCACAGATGGCAGCTTGCCTTGCAGTGACCACAGGATGTCCAAATTCAGGATCTCAAGGCCCTCCTTGAGACAACAATACAAAGTTAAACGGCAGAGTTAGGATTCTGAACTTCAGCAGATGGGACTTCAGCTTGTTTAAGCAACTGCTAGTCAGATTTCCCAAGGAGGCTATCATTAGAAAGAAAGGTACTTAGGAGGGTTGGCTGTTTTTTTCAAAGAAAATTTATTTAGACCTCAAGAGCTAACTAGCCCATTGTAGAGGAAATTTTGTCAGAAGAACTACTTAGTGCACAAGCTTCCTAATTAATATGCAAAAATAGAGCATATTAGAAGTGGAAACAAGGATGGGAAACAAAAGGATATAAAAATCATTGCTCTGGCATTTAGGGACAAAATGCTCAGCCATAGCTAAAACTGATGAGGAACATAAGAGGATTCTGCAAGTAGGCTGGCAGCTGAAGGAAGTTCAGACAAAACGTGGGCCTGTTAATGAACGAGGGAAACAACTTAGGAATAGATAATATAGAAAGGTTTTAAGTCCTCAATATCTTTTTTGCCTTGGTCTTCACAGGTAGAACCTGATCCCAGATCTCCATGCGTATCGGCATGATGTGGGAAGGATGAGATGACCAGCAGCCAGGGAGCAGCAGGTTAGGGCCTACTGAGAAAAGCTGGATGTATTCAAATCCATAGGCCAGGTAGGACTCACCAAGCTGAACACTTATCACCATAATCATGGTCGTTATGGGAGGTGCCTGGTGACTGGAAAAGGGTAGTGTGTTATGCCCACCTTTAAGAGAGATGGGAAGGACGACCCAGGTAACTATGACTAAACAGTCTCCCCCTAGCTCCCTGGAAAGATGGCAGATCACATCATGTCCCTTGGAATCAATTTCCAGCTATGTGAGGGACAAAAACGTAATCAGGAATAGGCAATATCGATTTACCAAAAACGAATCATGGTGGAGGCTAGTAGGTGATCTAATAACTGTCTATACATTTTGAATAGCAGTTACAGGAGTGGCGGAACCCAGCTCTTCTTGGTAGTGGCAAATAGTATCACAAGGAGCAATGGACACAAGCTGTTGTTTGGTAGGAAAGTCAGAAAAACTTCTTCACTAAGTAAATAGTGTAGCACTGGAAACGGTTATTGAGAGAGACTGGAGGATCCACACTTGGAAATTCACAACTCAACTACGCAGAGCCATGGCTTGACCCGGTAGAGTGTTGGCAACTAACCTGCCTCATGCATGAAGTTGGCCTAGACAACCTCCAGATGTCCCTTCCAACCAACATTTCTATGATTGCATAAACAGTCTGGTATTTTTTTAGGACATTAAAGAATGTTCCTGATGAAATTTATTTTCCAAGTTTTGTAGGCGCACACTCTACTGAACAACAGAGTGACTCAAGACACAGATGTTGGGACATACCCTTGAGCTCACATCTAGCCTGCTTCAACCAGTAGCTCTTAAACATCCATGACAACTGTGTAACAGACTAGAAAAAAAAGTCTCAGTCCCTAAGACAAAACCATTCTTTGCAAATAGCAAAAAAGAAACAAAGTACTGAATCTGCAGAATAATTAAATATTTTGCAGTAATATAAGCATTTCCTTCCCAACGGCAATAGGGAAGTTTGTACTGCTGATGCCCAAGTTGCACTTATTCTTCCCAGTAAATGGAGGAGTTCTCTGTCCAACATTTCCAAAACCCCATCAGAAACATCTCTTATTAAAATGGCACAGATTTCTCAGAGCAAAACTTTGCTACTTAACATTTTTCAACAACACAGGAAACATGAATTAACTGCTAACTGATTTGGTGACTACTGATTACATTAGCTCCTCTGTGATCACTGGAGACCATCTATGTCGATATATGTTCTTCATCTTGTTCGGGGTAATATGTTGTACTCCCAGTATCTAATGCATTTATGCTGCTTCTTAAACCATTAATATCTGCAGATTTTGATCATTTGTCCAACACAATTAGAGCAATTAGTAGTACAAGACAAATACCAAAGGACAGTTAAAATCGTTGTAGTTTGTGGTAACTATTTGGATATGACTGAAGAACCACACCTGTACTTCAAAGTTAAAATATTTTCTAAAAGCCAAAGTGTAATATAATTTATCAGAGGTATCTCCCTGAATTCTGCCACAGACAGATCACCTTTTCCTCTCCAGACATGAGACTTCCGTATCACCACTTGAAGTTTTTCATTTTCTTTTCCATCACTGTAAGCTTCGTATTTTGGCAACTAAACTTTGCTTTAAAGAAACACCACCTTCTTTCCTGCAGTTCTACTTAACGACCCAAACACGTGGCAGCTTTTCTGTGAGAAGACCTGTGCAACTATATGGCAGTTCAGTAAGATTCACGTACGCTGATCTGGGGACTAGGCAGTAAGAGAGCTGTCTCAGTGAAGCGCTCACAATCTACAAGTGAACAAAAGAAACAGATGCTTCTGCGAAAACAATGTTCCTTCTGCCTTTATTGTTTTGTGATGGGAGCGAAAGTAAATAAACAAATAAATTATCTAAACAGAAAGATACCATAATAAACCCAATTTTTTTTCCTAAGTCTGAGCTGATTTCTGATGCAGTTTTTTTTCCCCTCACCCCAACCTTTTAAAAGTTACTACTGTTCACTAAACTCCAACCGTAAAAAAAAAAAATGCTGGAATTTTTCTGATTTCTTTAAAGGAAAAGATAATTTAATAACAGCTAATATACCTCTCCCTCCTGTTTTAATCCAAGTTCTTATAAGGACACTTTGCTTAACTTCTCTCCTCCTGAACTTAAATTCCTTTACCAAGTAACCCAAAACAGAAGTACAATACCACAAAACACATTACAATCCTTAGCTGATATTAGACTTGGAAAAAGTCAGTTCAACACTATTTTTTTCGCAAAAAATAAACTAAAAATAATATTATTATAATGGTAAACAACATCAACTTTGTAGTACAAACAACACAAAGGAATGATATGTTTTAATTCTCTGTGTGCTTGACATACTAGGGACATAACACCATAATGTAAAAATGAACAGTGAAGACAGTAACAACTGCAAGAACAACACCGTGCAGAAGTGACAGGAAATGCTAAGACAAGGCTTTTAACTGGTATTTATTGAAGGTTTATAAATGGGAAATCTACCAAAAACCACAGAGTTCCCCTTACTCTTCTTTTAGAAGAGTTCAAATTTCATTTGGAAATATGCCAAATTCCCAAGACGGTCCAAGTAAACTATCTTCTATTCAGGAATAAACTTTAAAAATTCAAGTGCGTAAGTAACTTAGCTCGTAGAAGTAAGCCGACTGAGTTTGACAGGACCATTCAAACACTTAATATAATTCATACGCACAAATGTTTTAGAAGTATAAGGAGCATAAGACAACCTGAATAAGTTTTCCTGAGTCTGTTTCATTGAAAGAGATCTACTCCCTAAATAAATATTTTGCCAACTTTCCAAGTATTTCTATGCATTGCGCCATGGAACACTTCACAGAGGGATGTGAGCCAGTACTGACCAAACTGGTGTATCCATCATGCATGCTGCCAACAGACACACTGGCTAAAGTTTCAAAAGCATAGTTATGTTATCAAAATACCACACCCGACCTAATGATCTCACTTGAGATCAGCCAGGCCAGGATGATACACGTTTGGTGCTAGAGCCAGCACAATCAACACTAGCTTGGGGGAAAGAAAAGGGGTATCTTTATTCTGCAAGGTGTTAAGCAGAGCTGACACGCCCTCAAGATGACCCAAAGGGCAGACCAGCGTCTAGGAAACCCTACCAGAAACTGCATAGCATTTCATGCAACACTTAAGAAGTAAACAGAAACTGGCACAGAGATCATAATAAACACATAACACTTCAAGGAAGTATCACTTATGAAGAAGGAATATTTTGCAAAGCACTACTTACAGGTATGGAGGCACTCAGTCACTGTAGTTGGCTTGATGAGATAGCCTTTACAGATATAGCAGGTGATATGAGGATTGAAATCTTTCACCAAGTGCTTCCTCTGAGTAGCCATTCGTGGGGTAGGAAATGCTGGCAGAGTACTCGGGCCAGAGGAGCAAGTCTGAGAGGCGTCAATGCCCACGGTTCACAAGAGCTGCGGCGCTGCTCTGTGCAACTGGACTTCTCCAGGCATTTGCTCTTTATTCTGGAGGTCTCACAGGGACACGGCTGGTAACTCCTGCTCCCGTGCCAGGCGAGTCATTTTCCTACCTGTAACACACGTGGGAAAAGAGAGGAGCGTGAGCCCGGCGGCGCACCGCCGGTGACCGAGCCCCGGAGGACGAGTCTCGCCGTACGCTTGGCAGGGGCACCCGGGCTGTTGTTTACACGGCGGCCGCTGCCGGCCCGGC
>WEKW01000452.1:20916-49487 GCA_013389905.1 Sula dactylatra
TTTTCTACTCTTTTTTCCCCGAAAATGTCAAAGCCACTTACATCAACATACACAGCTCAGCTGAACAATAATGTGGAGTGTTCAAATAGCTTTATAAGAGTGTCATCTTTCAATCTCTGGCAAATGGAAAACAAACTGTAAGAACCCTCCACTGACTCCCGCTAAAATTGTTACTAACAGATTTTGTTTCTTACAGTTGAAAACTGGCAGGAATGCAAATCAAATCGTATCACACATGTCAAACAGCTTCACAATTATGCAATCAACTTGCACTGCAAATTAAAAACAAGACTTGCTACTAGATCTTGTCAAAACAAATTTAAAACTCCAATAAGCTCAGCAAAAGCAATCCTCAAGAAATCTACTCATGCTCGTTATAATGGCAGAACCAGCAAAGAGAGACTTGAAAGGAAATAGAAAAGTTGCAACCAAATTGCCTCATCTTTTACAAGACAAATTAATGATGTTCACAATGTCTTAGAGAGTTAACTACCCTACTTCAGCTGATTTTCAACAGCAGTTCTGTTTCCAGCTCTCTCAAGAATAAAACCTTTAACTTTAATAACACAATGTTGGATGGACTCCATTTCATTTGAACTGCATGGGAAGGCTCTCATTCATGGGAACCGTCACTTTGACTGCCAATTAAAACACTAGGCTTCATTGGAGGAAACCTAATATAGAGACTTGTGAATTTCATTTTTAACTTGTCAAATAAATAGAGAATGTTTTTTTTCCTGGATAAATTAAGAG
This sequence comes from Sula dactylatra, assembly GCA_013389905.1. Taxonomy (NCBI): domain Eukaryota; kingdom Metazoa; phylum Chordata; class Aves; order Suliformes; family Sulidae; genus Sula; species Sula dactylatra. The sequence goes on from WEKW01000452.1 coordinate 21,670, forward strand.
AAAATAAGGGGCAGACTAAGACACTCCAACCTTAGCTTGACATCCTTACGTGATATTTTATGACAGCAAGTTAGTATATATAGAGTCAAACTCTGTGCAGCAACACGTTCCATGTGATCCAGTCGATTCAATCATATGACCATAGTCAGAGCTGGATTTGGCCTACTGAGTTAGAAAAAAGACATTATCTCTGCCTTTCCCTAAGACTAAGCAAAAATAGAAGTTCTTCACGTATTTTGGACATTTGTAACAGTTCACATAAACAAATGAGAGTCACTCCAAATAACGTTTTACTGAAAGCATTATCTTGAAATATTAATAATTTTTATCCAATATACAAATGGAAAAAGATTAAGCAAAACTGACACTTTTAATTGATTCTTCATTTGAATAATACACCAGTTTTAGGGACAGACAGACTCAGAATTCTAGCCAGAAGCTATTCTCAAGTGAACAATCACTCCTCAGCCCATAACTTGGCATCATATCCCAGGTCTGCAGTCACATTAGCTTAGGAAGTTGACAGTGCTGGTTTCCCCACTTTAGTCTCATGACTGCAGTAAATCAGAAAAGTTTGCATAAATGGTGCCTGACATTAACATAATTGAGTTTTCTGAAGAAAAGATGTATAAAACAATTCTCAAGTATGCAAAAAATGTTTGAATTTTTTTTTTTGCAATTACAAAACCATGGTCTTCAGACTCTGCCTGCATGTAAACAGCATATTCTGGGTTGATGTGCATTTAATCAGACTGAGCACAAAATCAACCAAAAGCTGTGAGACTATGTTTACCACCCTTGCATCTTGAGCTTCCTTTTTGTAATGCTTGGAAGTCTGGGTTCAGCAGGGTGCTAATGAGATCACGTGGCTTTTAGCTGAGCAGGCTATGGCAGTTTGGACTCTCTCTTTTTAGGCTCTGGGCAGAGCAGGGCTGAGTCCCATCCAGAATATAAAGAATATATACAGGCCTGCTTTTAAAAAGCTGTACTGTCTGCAGAAGTTCATTCTCACATTAGTAACTTGTCCAGTCTGATCAACTAGACAGGACCATGGACTACTTTGCCAGAAAATTCTGTAGGAAGAAAATGATGGTAAGAAATGTAGGCAATACTTCAGGAGATTACATGTTTTTGAGTCCAAGAAATCCATTCTTAAGCATACTAGCAGAGGCAAAGCCCTTCTAGAGATGTAGTTTTTTGAACAAAACAAAATAATGCCTGTTTTGGTCCTTAAATATCTAATGGCACTTACTGAAAAGATCTGACAAATGCTCAAATTGGATCATTCTATTAAGATTCTTGCTTTATATTTAGAAAAACAGATCTTTACTTCCTCTTCAAAAAGCTGTCATTTAGCAAGAATCACATTCTCACTAAATTCACTACATTCTCCTGCAAGGGTATCTATACTTACATGGCAAGTGAACTATGTTTATATCTCACGTTTAGGCCCTGATTCTATGAACACTTCCATTCATATTTCACTATGTGTGCCCATAGTCCATGCAAGTCTACAGTCTAGCTCACTGAAGTGGGTGACTACTCACTTGCATCGAGCTTAGTATGCAAGTGCATGCAGCAGTGTGCATATATATGTACGAGTCACCTCCTTATATTTTATAAAGGTATATAAAATCAGCAGAGAGCACGTATCATTCTTTACTATTGTCTCATACCTTGCTGCTATTTCTAACCTGAACTCTAAGAGTTCCAAATTCTACAGTCACCGTCAAACACTATGAGATGCTAAGAGATGAGATTTATCTCACATATAAAACCTCAGCCCGAGGTTGCCAGCTGCCTTTTTTTTTTTTTTACAGTATCAACACATTAAAAAAAAAAAAAAAAAACAAACAAAAAAAACCCAAAACCAAATCAAACCCGAAACCTTTTCTCTTTCAAAATTTTTCACAATTGGTAATGAACTGAGCTGCGTGTTAAATATATTTCAAGAATATTTTTCTAAAGTAAATGATAAACTGTGCTAAAGATACCATACAATATCTGACCTTTCTACACTTACAACCTGTATACACTTTGCTGAGGTTTTTTTAGATGTGACTATTTTCTTCAGCACTGTGATAAGTTTAGGTTCTACAGGCTTAAAGCTAGAATGTTTCACCTGTCAATTTACATGGCAAATCTCACTCCACATCCTAACCTAATATCCTTGGTAGGCTTTTAAGAATAAAAGGCATAATACTTTTAAAATGATTTCCCTTTATCACAAATGCATAGATGGGAATGTGAATTTTTGACAAGGTATTTGGCTTATGAGAACTTGTTGATACATATAACACAGAGTCTGCTCCTATCATCATCAAGCTGTCTATTTAATAATTCACATTTAAATACAAGACCTTAGTTGCCACAGTTCAGTAGGAATAAAATTAAGGAGACTTACATTTTCCTGCTGAGAAATCTGGAATGCTGTCTAGTGTTTTATCCTTGTGTCTTTTAAACTTGTGAGAAACACTGGTGCCATCATAACCCTCCATCAGTCAGGAACTAAAATATGTATTTAGGGGCTAACATCTTCCGCTAAGTAGCGACTTACCAAAATCATGAGAAAAACTATTGTTACAAAATACATCAAAAAGAGATACCTTCAAACACAGACTGCCAATTTACACTTTTATATGATATGTTTTACATCTATTGTACAAATTTCTTCATTGCACCTGTTGGCCTCCGCATTTGTACCAGTAAAGCAATTCCCACTGCCCTGTTTGTTTTTTTTTTAAAAAGATCAGTGAATAGTGTAAAAAATGTGAGAACAGTTAAAACCCCTCAAGGTGAGGTATTGAAACTGCTTCCTAATGACACTGTTCTATGTCAGTGTCCCTCATTCACTAAGGACAAACTAATGAATTTTAATACAGGGAGACTCAATAATATTCCTGAAAACTATGATCTGTGGTACAATTCATATGGTGCTAACCAAACCATATCATAAAGATTGTTATAAAGAAGAGAAATGAGTAGTACACTATTTTGCTGTAGATAGATTATATACAGTCACTTTTTTGAAGGGAAAAGTAGCTCTATAGTTTGTCTGGTGTCTAGGACCACCTGTCCAACTCTTTAGAAACATAATTTTTACTTAGTAACAAGGTCAATTTTATTAATTTTAGAGCAAACCTCTTCACTATGAACATGACCTCTCAGTGATGTTATTGTCCGAACCACTGGAACTGATGTAAACTGGAGTCAATTTAAATGGTACTTAGTAGCCAAAGAATAAACTTCTAACCACTTACAAGAATACTCTAAGTAATTTATTTCGCATAGGCAAAAGATGGTGAAGATCCCTACTTCTTTGGTAAGTATCTCTTCTTCAAAGGCACAGAATACAGTAACATTAATCAGACAAGATGCAAATATTGACAATAAAGAGTGAAAAGCAACTGCTACTCTACCACATAATTTTCTCCCTCTGTTTACAATTTTATCATACAAAGTGCTTGAAGAGCCACTAAGATGATTAAGGGACTGGAGCATCTGTTATACGAGAAGAGGCTGAGAGAACTGAGGTTGTTTAGCATTGCTCAGGGGGGTTCTCATCAGTGTGTATAAATACCTCATGGGGGAAGTAAATAAAACAGAGCAAAAGACTTCGCAATATTGTCCAGTGACAGGACAAGAGGCAGTGGACACAAATTGAACCATGGGAAATCCCATTTAAACACAAGGAAAAAAAAACCACTGGAATTGTTTGCTTGGCGAGACTGTGGAGTCTCCATCCTTGGCCATTTGTCTAGTTGACCCTGCTTTGAATAGAGGGGCTGAACTAGACAAATGGACAATGAGGTGGACTGAAAACTGGCCCAACTGCCAGTCTTAAAAGGTTATGATCAGCAACATGAACTCTAGCTGGACGTCAGTCACTACTGGAGTACCCCAAGGGTTGATAGTGGGGCCAGTACTGCTTAACGTCATCATTAATGACCGGGTGATGGGACAGAGTACATACTCAGCATAACAGCAAAATACACAGTCCTGTTAAACTGGGTTAACAGCTGCTTCACATGCTCCAACTTCCACCTTCTTTCCCTTCATTCAAGTTTTTCCCTTTCTCTTGTCCCTTCTGCATTCCTATGCTTCTATGGGTTGCTAAATTTCTTAGAGGCATCAAATTTTAACTCAAAATCTGATGAACAAATTTACCTGCTGGCTTCCAGAAAAATAATTGTGTTTTCAAAATATCATCGCTTTGGGGTAGAGGTGTCACTCCATGTTACTTATGTAACAGGAGTCTAAATCCTTCTTGAAGATGAAAACTCAACATTCTCAAACTGCAGAATAAGTTCTTCCATAGTATAGAACTCTACTTAATCAACTAAGTTTTATATTCAGTGCACTGCTTGGCTTTTGAACACCTACAGCCCAACTGTCACAGAGAAGGTAATTTCAGAAGTGGGTAATTCATGCAGGAAATGGTCTCTCTGTTAGAGGTGGTTCAGGACAAGAATAAGGGTAACTACATTTAGGGTCTGGGCGATGTATTACCACTATCCAGCCCTAGAGAAACCTGTGCAAATCTGTATTGACTTAAGCTTTAATTATGTTTATTTCTCACTTTTCTATAAGCACCAAGGAAATCATACTTCTTGGGAATCCTGGAGGAACTGTCAACTAGTATTCCCCAGCAAAACAGCTTTGTTGAGCAAAGCAGCCACAGAGGCATGCCTTCCGGTCTTCTGTGGGTAAAGGAAGAATCTGTGTATTATGGGGCAGGGAGGGCCAAGGGAAGATAGAGGATGGAAAAAGCCTGCTTCTACAGGAGAATAAATTAGAAGGAAAACTAAAGGTTGACTGCAGAATTTAGTGGAGGAGTAAAACAAAAGCTGATCAAAATAAAACTTGGTTTTTCTTGAAAGGGAAAAGCAGATTTACTCTAATCTAGCTAACCCCAGCAAATACTGAAGGGAACAAATAAAATGTACATCAGCATAACCTAGCCACACAAGGGTCCAGGGCAAGCTGGGTCCCGTTTACTGAAACACCTGATGCTATTTTTATTGCTATTTAACAAAGCTGGCTAGATTACACTTAGTGCAAATATATCCATTCAGCTAATACACCTTCAGCTGCAGTGGAAACATACCCTTTGAGAGTCCATCTGGTCTAAAGAGTCTCCAGTCTAAACTGTGTGAAGAAAAGGATGCATTACTGAGCCTGTTTTACACAGACAGTCAAATATTTCTAGCTAGTTTCCTAATAAATTTATGATGCCTGCCACACAGAGAGAGAGACATGACTGCCTAGGAATTAAACTCCCAACTCTCAAATTCCAATACAATGTGTTAATCACAACATTATTCTTCATCTGAATGTTTATTTGACATGCGTTTGAACCAGACACCTAATCTCTGCGGTAAGAAATTTTATTTTGAAAAAAATAGCCATATTGAACACTTAACCCACATATTGCCTCATACTGCTATTGATACTAGCTCCTGAAAATAATCAAGATACCTGCAGTCAGTTTTAGAACAGGATTAGTAAAGAATTAAAAGGTAAGTCTCAAATTTTCAGCATATGGAGGCAAGTATAACATTTTGCAAGCTAAAATATTTGAAGATAAAAAGCTGGATTCTTTAGAATTTCATACTTTATATAGTATGTGTCTGTGTATTTATAGATACATAATTTTATACACTTGCAAAATGGGAATGAAACAGAACATTGTGTTTTAATTGCATTTTTGCATTCAGTTTTAAGCAAGAGTAAATGACCACTTAAGATGACAAAGAATCAGACCCATCAACTCATCTTTCTTTTTCATATTAACCAACGTCTCATGAATGTGAATATTGCTGTTTACACAGCCTAATCCCACACAATACCTCCATGACTTCCTGAAACAAGTTATTTTTATGTCTCTATGATGTAATTAAATGTACTTTTACCTCTGCTGCGATGAAGAGTTTGCTGGTTAATACACATCTAGAACTGATAGAGTGTTTTACAGCTACACATTCATTATTAAAAAGGAAATAAAAATGCACAGTTATGCTCATTTCCAAAGCAGCAGTTAATATTAACAAATGCTGAAACAGAAATACTGTCTCACTTTATATTTGTAATTAACTGAAAGTATTTTTGTTTGCGAATAAAAATTGTATAACAGATTCAAGCGCACACACGTATTATACTCTGCAGAGAGGTTTAAAGATAACATCTCCATCACTGCACTCTTTGCAGCACAGTTAGAAGTGTACTTGGAAACTACTCTTATTCCACACATGCGCAAATACCACAATCTCCCAATAACTAGGAGGGAAGATGCCAAATAAAGGATATCACCAGTGTCCACAGTGCATTGATAACTCTGGCAGAACAAAGTGTCACTCCTAACTCCTGTAACCGTTCCTAAGTAAGAAAATTCTAGCACTACATTATCTAATAAAAAATGCGCTGGAAGCATGTGGACACTATAAAGAAATGAAGTGGTCCTCTGGTCTACTGCTCTATTACACCTCTTAGTCTTGAAGCCACAAAGATTGCATTATAATCCCACGGATGTTTCATTATCTTTGGTTAGGTTGTGATGACCACTGCACAGGCAGAAACTGCTCAAATGAAAATGCCAGATTTCCATTCTTTTTTCTAGGCCCTTCCTCACACCTCCCAAACTCCGGAAGGTTAGACACCATAAGTACCTTCTACTCTGTCTAAAGTACTTCCATACTTTATAAGCATTCAGGTAAACTCTTCACTTCACAGTGGAGTCAGTAACCCATTTCACTAATGACATGTGAGCAGAGATGAGGAAAGAATAAGGTTTTCACACAATGTTCAAACATCGTTATGGAAAGAAAACTGCTCACATGAGGAATGCTAGACTGCTTACATCCCTACAGACTCCATGTCAACAAAAATAACAGCGACCTTTTTGCTCTACTCCCAGAACAGCACTGCTAATAAACCTGCAGAACTCTCAGTAGATTCCAGAAAAAAATTCATTTTCATCAGAGACTAATGTCAAGTATGATCTTTCAAATCTCATTTCTCTATAAAAGGAATGCATTATGTTAGACAGGAGTAGGTGGAAACATAAGACATTTAGGCAAAACATCCAAAAGACTCCTGCACAAAAAAATAAACACTCTCGTTTGAGAAAGTTGTGCGTTACGCAATGTACACAACTGTATAAGTAGTCTGTTTTCTGCAGTAAAAGGAATGAAACAGAACACTTACTGACCTAAGTACAAATCTGTGTCCAAGACAAACCTAAATTCTTATTTTCAATTCAAGTCTTGAGCAACTTCAGTGGGATACATTGCTTAGATATGTACCTTGAATATATTCATCATCTCCCCCACCATAAGAACTATAAAATTTATTCAAAAGCACTAAGGATACCTATAAAAGACTGTCTTCTCCCTTCCTGACAAATATTATGTTATTCAGATACTATCTATTAGCTTTTTATAGTTTAAGTCTCAAACACTTCCTAGGTCCTTCTGCTAAATAACTGTAGCCTATATCCTATATCCTAGCCTGCTTGGCTAGGATAGTGCTGTGTTTTAGATTTGTGACCAAAACAATGCTGATAACATACTAATGTTCTAGCTATTGCTGAACAGTGTTTGCACAGCATCAAGGCCTTCTCCCTTTCTCACTATCCACTGCAATGAAGACTGGGGTGTGTGCAATAAGGTTGGGAGAGGACACAACGAGGCAGATGACCTGAACTATCCAAAGACATATTCCATGCCATGTAAAGCCATGCTCAGCCATAAAAGGGGAAAGAGGGGGCTTTAGGGAGGTTAGCTGTCTTTTGCTTGGGAACTGGCTGGGCATCAGTCTTCCTGTGGGAGGTGGAGCGTAATCGCCTTTGCCTTACTTGTTTTCTTTCTCTCATTTTCCACTTATCCTTCACTTATTAAACAATTTTTTTTATCTTGACCCCCAAGTTTTCTTGCTTTTACTCTTCCTTTACTCTTCCCCTGTCCCACAGGGGGTCAAGGGGTGAGTGCGCGAGCAGCTTGTGGTGCTTAGCTGCCTACCAGGGTTAACCCACAAAAATAACATAATTGACAAAATTAGTAATGTCCAAGCTTTCTGCTGTGTTGTCCAGTGATGTGTGAGTAGGTATTCAGTGATGTGTGAGTAGGTATTGAGGGTTTATGCACACTTGTGACATGACTAAGCCTGTATTTGTGTTACGACCAGATGTATGCTGTCCCATTTCTCCATGGTCAGATACAGATGTGCATGACATGACCAACGCCTCTGAGCGATGGAAAGAATGTGAGAGTGGGCTGGGTGCCAGATGAACTACTTACCCCAGTATCCAGCTCAGCCTGTAGTTTGCCTGTAGGTCAATCAGCTCCATGAGAATAATTCTGTGTAACACTATACATTGATTATGTGTTTTCAACACAAACACTTTCAACATACGTGCCCCAAAAGAAACACAAAAAGTCTACCAAAACATGGCCATCTACTTCGCATGCTTCTCTCCTTGGGGCAAGGATGTGTTAAAAGCATGTGACAGATGTTAGGCACATGGTTTAATACGCTGCTGGAAGATGTTTCTTTTATATGCTGTACAGTATAATGACACGATCTTAGATATTTATATCAAGATATTGACTTTTTCTTTTAGAATGGGAATATACTAGATACAAATGATAGCATTTTTGGGTGCCTCCTCACTGACACTTGTTACTTTTACTGCATTCATAGTAAAGCACTGTTTATATTACCGTGTTTTCTTAATGTCCTCTCACTGATCACAAAAATGCTGTATTACATCAAAAATAAAAAACCTCTTAGTAGTAGATTTTCATACATAAATTTTATGGGTAAAATACAAATCAAAATGTACCAGCTGTAAGTTAGAAGTCGTCACAAGCAATCTTCCTTATTGACTTTAGGAGGATTTGAACCTGTGGCTTTTGACTCTTAAACACTGCATCACTGTCACACATATGAACACTGAAATATACTGCAGAACTAGTGTTATTTACTTGTTACAGCAAACTTAGTATCTCTTACAGGGGCTTAAAGATTACTGTGCATCTGAGGAAAAGCTCTTGCTTGCACACCACTGGAATATAGTACAAAGATGACTTAAAGAATGTGGTTATTAACAAGGATGTTTATTAATTATAAAAAAATTATTTATTTTCTAGCAGTGGTATGAAAAAATCTGCCAAAATGAAGAGAAGAAGCCTGAAAGATAGGAATACTGACTTCTTAGGATTCCTAAGCATCTGTTAACTCTACTTACACAACATACACCCTTGCATTACCTTAGGGAAGCTAGGGCATACTCTTCCACAGAATGTTTATTTTCTCTAACCTTATTATTTGCAAAATAAATATGAGACATTCACTCAAGTCTGGCTTTCTTCTTTCAGAAACAACTCTTCTGGAACGCTGATCTTGGACCATTCTGCACCTTAGCTAGTTTGCTTTTATCAGTTGTTAAAACAACACATCTTTTCTACATTTATTTTTAAAGAACATAAAAATATAAATGGAGAAGGGTTTAATACAGAACAAACAGGGAACAGTATTTTTACAGAAAACCAAATGGTAAAGCAGATATCCAACCTACTTTGAGTCCAACATTATGCAAATACAGTATACAGCTCTCCCTTGTATCTAAGGGCTATCTTTTGCAGAGCTACAGGGTTAGCTGTTGCTTTACCTTCCATATACTTTTTGAATACTACCCACCACAAAGGAAGATAAAATGTCATTTAAAATTTAAATAGCCAGGTACTTTAGAAGGGACCCTGTCATGTCTTTATAAAGTGCTGACAAACCACACCAGATATCCTGTTCTTGAAAATGTCTCATCTGTCTAATAGCATCCTACTGCCTTCCTGATATACGTGTCCCTCTATTCTGCTTTTCCTGAATTAGCAGTCTGAATTCTGGAAGACTTCAGGTAATCCTATGCAGAACATTCTGTGCCAGGGTTGTGTATAATTAATGTTAAGGTAAAGCCTAACTGTATAATCTTTACTGTAATACATATTAAGTCAAAAAAGACCACTGTGATAATCTAGTCTGAGCTGCATTAAAAAAAAAAAAAAAAAATAAAAAACAAACAAACAAACAAACAAAAAACCACAAACCATAGGTCTTACCTGTATTAATTCCCACCTGAAGTTCAACAGATTACTTTGACTAAATCATCCTTCTTTATTTTCAAGACTACCAGTGCTAAGGAATCTACCACAATCATTAATAGTTCCAATGAGTAAAAAAAAAAAAAAAAAATCCTTAATTGTAATCTGAATTAGTCTGGTTTTTATTACCTCATTTGCTAAGCTACAGTCATTTGATTTTCTTTTAATCTGCAAGACTGAACAATCTGGTTTTGAATATCAGTTACTTTATCTCAGATGTTTCCATTTAGTTTACCAAAGATATTAAGTGATGACTTGATTACTTGCTTGAAGTGTCACCTTAACTTTACTTTTACTAAGCTGTGCCTCTGGTCTTTCACGGTAAAGCATGTGTCCCAAGTCCTGCATCATTCTTTTAGGTCTTTTATATACCCTTTTCAATTTTTCTGCATCCTCCTTGAAGTGCAATCACCAGAATCAAGTTCAGTATTTGAGTAGTGATCACAGCATTAACAACCACAGAAACAATGTAATTTGACAACTGCTTGATATTCCCCTTGCCCATTCGTCCAAGACTACCTTCATTCTTTTGTCTCCCCTTGACACTGGCAGCTGATTATACCATGACCCTTCAAAACTCTTTTAGAAGTCTGTGCTTTGTGAAGGAAGAAGAAGGCACTCTGTAAATAGACTCTACAAATAGCTTCTACACAATGATTCCTCTTTTGCTATTCATCGTATTCTACTTTATTATCTGTCCTGGTTTCAGCTGGGATAGAGTTAATTTCTTCATAGTAGCTACTATGGAGCTATGTTTTGGATTTATGCTGAAAACAGTGCTGATAATGCAGAGATGTTTTAGTTGTTTCTAAGTAGTGCTTACACTAGTCAAGGACTTTTTCAGCTTCCCATGTTCTGCTGGGTACACAAGAAGCTGGGAGGGGACACAGCCGGGACACCTGACCCCAACTGACCAAAGGGATATCCCACACCATATGGCATGACACTCAGCATATAGAGCTGGGGGAAGAAGAAGGAAGGGGGGGACGTTTGGAGTTATGGCGTTTGTCTTCCCAAGTAACCATTACACGTGATTGAGCCCTGCCTTCCTGGGGATGGCTCAACACCTGCCTGCCCATGGGAAGGAGTGAATGAATTCCTTCTTTTGCTTTGCTTGTGCGCACGGCTTTTGCTTTGCCTGTTAAACTGTCTTTATCTCAACCCACAAGTTTCCTCACTTTTACGCTTCTGATTCTCTCCCCCATCCCACCAGGAGGGAGTGAGCGAGCCACTGCGTGGTGCTTGGTTGCTGACTGAGGTTAAACATCGACAGTTCTTTTTGGTGCCCAACATGGGGCTCAATGGGTTTGAGATAACGACAGATTTGATTGGAATGCTCTAGATTGAATTTATTCATTGGCAGGCTTCTGTGCTTGCTATGGGGCTTGCCTGCCTTACTGTATATACATATACTGTATGCCTTGAAGTCTAGTGCTCGTTAGTGGCTGCTTTTTGCTTTTGCTGCTTGCTGTACTGCTGTACTGCTTACCACCTTACTCTGCTGTGCCTGGGAACATTTTGATAACAGCAATGGCCAGGTGCCTGGGCTGGCAGATGGCCAGGGCATTGCTGCTGTTTCTGTGCTGCTCTGCTGGACAGGCTGGAACTCCACTGTGAACTCGAGTCAAACGGACTGTGACCTGTGGATGAGTCCATGTGGAAGCAGAACACACCGAAACATCTGTGGCCGTGGCTAAGGCCATGCCAGAGCAGTTGTATCTCAAAGCATCTGTGGCCTTAGTTATGTCTGTGCCACAGCAGGTATACCTCTGAGGGAATTGTGGCCCAAGGATAAGTCCATACTGGAGGAGGTACACCTCAAAGTGTCTGTGGCTTTAGATAAGTCGATGCTGCAGCAGGTACACCTTGAAGCATCAGTGGCTGTGCATGAGGTCATGCTGGAGCACCTCAAAAGTGTGTGGCCGTGGATAAGTCCACAACAGAACAGGTTTACTTCTGGAGGGACTGCAGCCGTGGGCAAGGCCATGATGGAGCAGTTTTGCTTCTGAAGGGACTGTGGCTGTGGGTAAGGCCACGCTGCAGCAGGTATATCTCTGAAAGCATTGCGGCCCACAGAGAAGGCCACACTGGTACAGGCGCACCTCAAAGTGACTGTGGCTGTGGAAAAGTCTATGCCACAGCAGGTGTACCCCTGGAAAGACTGTGGCTCCTAGGTAAGGCTCCACTTGGAGCAGGTACAACCCTAAGGGACTGCAGTCTGTGGCTAAATCCAAGCCGGAGCAGGGCCAAGGGGAGGAGTTCATTACAATATTAAACCCAATGGTCTGATCCAAAGGGACTAGGGTGGAGATTGTAGTGGAAATACTTTTAAACTGTTGTAATCTGGGATTAGAGTTACATGTTATGGGAATTACTATAGCAGAAACCCCTTGTTGCTAGCCAGGCTAGGAGCAAGGGGAGGAGTTCACTGCAATGTTACAACCTATAACCTGGCCCAAAGGGGCCTGAGGTGAATATTGGAATGGTGGTACCTTTAAATTGTTGTAATCTGATTTGAGTTGCATGTTATAGGAACTACTGTAGCATGAACTACCTGAACCAATGGAGGACAAGCCTTACAAGAAGCAGTGCAAGTACAGCAGTGACCCAACCTGAGCTGGCTTTGGTGCCCAGTAACTCCACACAACACACCACCTCTCCTGTCCTGAGTGACCACCAGAACAGATGGAGCCCAAAGTCATGGACATTTTGTGGACATTTTAAAGACATTTTACAGGGGTGGTCCATAGACTAAGGGAATGATAAATGGTATCTGTGTATTTTATCAAAGGATGGGAAGTGGGGTAGTGGTTAATGAGGTTGTATTGGATAGTTTGGGAGCTGAGCATGATGTAAATGGTATGGAATAAGGGGTGGATACTGTCCTGGTTTCAGCTGGGATAGAGTTAATTTCTTCATAGTAGCTACTATGGAGCTATGTTTTGGATTTATGCTGAAAACAGTGCTGATAATGCAGAGATGTTTTAGTTGTTTCTAAGTAGTGCTTACACTAGTCAAGGACTTTTTCAGCTTCCCATGTTCTGCTGGGTACACAAGAAGCTGGGAGGGGACACAGCCGGGACACCTGACCCCAACTGACCAAAGGGATATCCCACACCATATGGCATGACACTCAGCATATAGAGCTGGGGGAAGAAGAAGGAAGGGGGGGACGTTTGGAGTTATGGCGTTTGTCTTCCCAAGTAACCATTACGCGTGATTGAGCCCTGCCTTCCTGGGGATGGCTCAACACCTGCCTGCCCATGGGAAGGAGTGAATGAATTCCTTCTTTTGCTTTGCTTGTGCGCACGGCTTTTGCTTTGCCTGTTAAACTGTCTTTATCTCAACCCAAAAGTTTCCTCACTTTTACACTTCTGATTCCCTCCCCCATCCCACCAGGAGGGAGTGAGCGAGCCGCTGCATGGTGCTTGGTTGCTGACTGAGGTTAAACTACGACATTATCTCAGACCTTTCAGAGATCTGGAATATGCCCATGGAAGTGTAGTGTATGAGACTTCTATTTGAACTCATCTAATGTCAGGGAGCTTAATTACATTTATATGAACTATATCAATTTTAGAATTACCCCCATGGGTTTTTTTCTGCTTTTCCCTTATGAACATCTAAACACTGCATACCCACTTTCTTGCAGTTTCAAGCAAGGAAAGAGTGGGTAGGATATGAATGCCTAGCCCCCCATATGCATTTTTGGCTTCCATCTCCTTTGTGATGCTTTTTTGATTCACAGTTAAGCTGTACTCTAGTCTAACATTTGAATCAAATGTCTATTGTAGGGAAATCACGATTATATTACCTTCAGAACATTGCCAGATTATACATCCATTTTTTTCTGCTGACGCACTGGTCATCATTATTCAAGGTATTGTGTCATCTTTGTTAATGAGATTCTCCTGTCTCTGCTCCCTGTCCTTTCTTCTGGTCGCCCTGAACATAGAACTAACAAACTTCTAGCTGCAGCATTTTATACCAGCTGAAGTTGGTACTTAGCAACAGTGAGATCATAACTTGAATTTCAGTTCAGTGGGCACTAAATGGGTGTTTTTATATAATAGCACCTAGAATATGGGCCTAGGAAACATACATGGCAACCTTCCAGTCTTCTGTCTTGCACTTACAAAGAGAAAGCTTTTGAAATTGTACCAGTAAGTCCATCTACATTAGACTGAAAATAATCAAGCCATTTCTCTAGGATTAAGTAACTGATTCCAGCCAGTCAACTTGTAATGCAAGTAGACCTGGTTTTAGCCTGACAAACTTTTACATAGCCAAATTCTGGAAATAATTACTAGTCAAAAAATGCAAATTTAATGCTACAGAAGTGAAAAAAGAGCAATTAAGGTTTTCTAAATTTAAATAAGCTTTCTTGGGTTTTAAACATAATCTGATTTCAAGGGAAAAACTTTTTTTCTTTCTTCGTGCAAATTCACAGGTCTAAATTCAGAATTTCTACAATAAGTATAAAGGATTCAAATTGTGGCTCCTTAAATTAGCAGAAATGCTTTCCAGTGCCTTCAATGGAAATATGGAGTCAGAAACAGACCAAGGTATTCTCTATGTGAATACTGATACATGGATTTCAACATCTTCAGTATTAAGAAAATGAATTGCCTTTTGACTTCACATTGTGGAGAAGGAAGAATGCATCTCAAGAGTATTTACATATGGTTTTCCTTCTCATATCTTAAGGAGGAGAAAAATCATGCTCAAAGCATTTTTAACAGTGGCAAAAAAAAAATCTAGTAATAGAAAGGTGTCCTGACTTTGTGGCTAGTTTTCATACAGACAATTTTTCTTACATGTAAGACACTTCAACATTTGGATAAAGCATGAAAAATATCTTGGTGGATACCATGTACAACAGAGCAGGACCTATGCAAGTCTGAACCCATTTGAACATAGCTTTTCCAGCAAGAAGTAATCTTTGCCTGGCCAGCATAGATTCAGTGGAACTATTTTACATGCTATACTCTATACTAAGTGAGGTTTGTCCTCCAGAGCAGACAGTGACCTGAATTCCAAGGAAAATATTTAGAATTTCATACCAGAACTTGTACTCCAGATTCTTCTCCACAGTCCTTCTATGATTTCTTTTCTGTGTATGCAAGTTTCTTCTCAGTCTGAAATTTATCTTCTACCTGGAGTTCCGATCAGTTCCTTGTGCTTGTGAGATAAGCAGGAACATGCAAAGAAAAAAAAAAGATGATGAAAAAATAAAACCCTGAATACAAAACACTGTTAACTCGGAAACAGAAGTGTTGCAGAGAAAAGCACAAGCATAAGACCTAAAACCCAGAAGACTGCAAACATGTTTACATAACAGCAACTCCAGGCCCCCAAACTGAAAATATTTAGCACCTACTTGCTCACAGGAAAACAACTTTGAAGACTACTCTTAGTTGTTAGGCCCAGTAGTCTCTTGTGCAGGTAATTACAATGCAGTTCACTCCTGCAGGGACCTCCTAACTATGAAGGTACTTCAAACTGGCATCCTGCAAAGACCTGATCTACTGCCTTTCCTCTGGAGAAGGAATACAGCCTAAAAATCTCCTGCATCTGTGCATGGTCAAAAAAAAAAAAAGTCCAAGCTGCTAAAGCAACTCTTCTATCATAAGAGTTTCCTTTCTATGTTAGTAGCAGTCAAAAAAGTTCTGGAGCTTCTCCTCTATGCTCTGTTTCTGGGTATACTACACTGATTAATTTTGGTACATGGGGAGACAAGAGCAGGAACTGCACAGTCAGCAGTTGGATTTCCCTGCCCTGTTTAGCTATATAGCTTATATGGAACCACTGCTTTCCTGTATTTGGTATAGGTCCAGGGACTGATGCATGCAGAGCTGGTGACTTCCAAGTGAGTGTTGCTCATGATAACATGACAAAATGAGAATGATGGAGTATCAGGGTTTTTAGCCACTATTTAAAACCTACGCAGCCCACAAGATACATAGAAATGAGCAATTAAAAATAAGTTACTATAGTTTAGCAGCTAAATTAACATATGAGTCTCAATGTAACACTTCATGTAACACTCCTTTCAGATATCTGACTGAATAGTCAAAATCATTAATGCCAACATTTAATCACTCACTTTCAGAGCAGTACCACACTAAGCTGTCCGATCTACTCTGACCTACAAAGAGCTCCTGCAGCACAAGCCCCTGAGACATCTATCAATACAGGATGCTCAGCAATGTTTATGCTTTTTCTTACTGGTAGGAAAGCACAGGAATCAGTATTTAACTGTCAATCGCCACTTTCAAGGAACGCGTAGGTTTATCGCTGTGAACAAGATAAATCTCACCCACGCCAATAAGCAGGATCAATAACATACCACTCACTGAGGTATAAAAGAAGAGAAGGTTCTGCATTGTCCAGGTTTAAGTACTGTGGGCTTCTCTCTATTATCCTACAGTTACACTACGACATTCCTAAACTCTGCCTGTCTCTTCCTGCAAATACCATATTCAGAACTCATCCATAAGATCACTGTCACAGTGATTTTTAATGTATTTTTAATGAATCTTGTTTGTTTTAATGACAAGAAAAGTTGCAAGCTGGGTCTACTAGCAGTCAGATATGTCTGTGTTGTAAGCTGACTAGAAACCATATTCTGGTTTCAGCCATGGCACTGAGCCACAGCTAATATACTCTGTCTTGACATTACGCTAACCATAGGCAGATATCTTCTCAGTTTCTTCAAGCCCAGGCAGCAGGAGCTTACATCTGCTTAAAATCACACAGATGAGCCCCAATGCATATTTAGTTTAAGGAATAAAATAGCTACCTTTGTACTTCCAAGCAGCACACCCAAGTACGTTATGGAAAAATATACCTGTATGAGTAGTGCCTCTCCCTGAACCCAATTTGTCTATTACATTTCTTTGTCTAAGTACACAACTTTTAGGCAAAACCAATCTCTTACACATCTCCATGAAACCAAACTCCAGATCTAGATGGAGCCTTAAGAGGTTAGCATAACTTCAGTAAAAAATTACAGATTCCAAAAGAGTTGAAGAAAAAAATCTGTGCCTTTGCATATGTGAACTATAACACCAGTTTCAATACTATGAATGTATATTTCCTACCAAGCAACCTAATATAAAAGGCAGCTATGCTTTTTTTTTATTTCACTCCCAGCTGTTTGATATCTCACACACACATACCCACTCATTCCTCTAGTATTTCAATGTTCCCCAAATAGTAAAAAAAGAATCTTCTCCACAATCTATTCAACAAGACAACACTGCTAGCCATACTTTACAGATACAGAAACAAGAGACACAGAAGTCTAGGTCCGAACTGTACCAAGTACTCTTTAGTTCCATACACCTGATGTAAGTTTTAAGGTTCAATTTTTCAGGATACTTAGGACTCTGAACAGTAAAGAGCTCAATCTCACATGTGATTTTAGCTGTACTGGTGATGTCAGAACATCAGCAAATTTGGCAACACATGTCTCACAAACGTTAAAAAATGAATGGCCATCTGTGAATACCTGACCCATATTACCTATCCAGCATAAAATAGTCATTTAGCACCCAAGATGGGAAGAAACTAGTCCTCTAAGGTAGCACTCAACTCCCCTAAGCTGAGACCATTCTTTGCCTTCTTGCACTCCTCTGCTCCCATTCTACACTCTCTACAGACAAATCCTAGTGATAAATCCCCAAACACTTTACAACTGTGCAGTGAATAAGCGGGTGCTGGGGAGAAAACCTTTTAGGAACAGAATTGAAGAGCAATGGATAAATTATGGTTGCACCAACAGCCTAAAACAAGAAATGTCCTAACATTTTAGCCCTTTAGCCTTAAAAGAGCTATATTAGAACAGTCTAATTTTTATACTTAACCATGCCCAAAATACAGGACTTCTACTGCAGAGACAGTATGACTCTGTGCAGTGAGTTGCCAGCAGCTTGACTTCTGCACCCCTCAAACAGACCTCACATGTATGAACAAACAGAATCAATACCAAACCAGCAAGCACCAAAGGGAAAAGATGTTCTTTGTCTTTGTTGTCTCCGCTCTTTGCTGACAGCAGAAGAAAGAAGAGGCTTAGGAAGTATGCTCTCTACTGATTTTGGGCCCCCTACTCTCCCCTGAGCAGGAGACCCTTCCAGATCACTCAACATCCACCTGCACCTTTCCCCGTGCCTATACCCTCCTAATGGTTTTCTGTCTTCCTTTACCCTCTCACACTTGCAAACAGAAGCCATTTGCAATTCTTGCTCCTCTGCACAGCAGTCACCTCTTCTTTCTCCTTCATTATGTCTGTGCCTCTAACAGTCAAAGCAGAGCTGATCTCCTTTTTAATACTGGTGTTGGAGTCCACATCAGGATTCAAGGAGGAACAATGACAGGGAAAGTTCTACTCAACTACTTGGCTGCAGGAACTGTCTCTGGAAAATGACGCTGCCAAACTCTTCTAAGAACATACATAAACTTAGATTTCTTTTCAAAGGCTTATACTTAGATCAAACATTGTTCTATTTTCACAAGAACAGGAAAAAATATATTAATAATACAAGGACAACAATTAGCCAAATTTGAAGTCCTGGCTTAATGAAAAGGTTACAAAAATTTGTTTAACTGGGCAAAATTACAACTTTTCCCTAATCTTGTTCTTGGAATTATTTAATAATTTAAAATTTTATAAGCAATTCAAAGGAAGGTCTATGATAACTTAACTATGGTAAGTAAAAGCAGTACTTGTAGTTAGGCTTTCCTCTATCTACAGGCATATTCAATATTGGCGTGAAGTCAAATGGATGAACCAAAGTTTAAGTTACAGCAGTTTTCATCCGCTAAGGCTGAAGTTCTCAAATAATTGTATTTTTATGGATTCTACCTTGGATTTGTGAGACCCAAGACACTTCCTTTCAAAACATACAGTAAAAATGACACAGTAAGCAGCTATCATCACTGGTAGGATATACAGGAAATTTCTTTTCAGTCAGCACATTCCCTGTCAATGTTATCATATTAACCCCCCCAAAAAAGATGGAAACTGTAAATCCAAAGGCCCAATGTTCGGCAGATCTTTGCAAATATTCTTTATATATCAGAGGTGCTTGAGAAATCTAGGTATAGGACAGCTAGATGGGGGAATCAGGGCGTGTCCTCCACGGCCAAGAAAGAAGTCAGATGCAGAGTCTGTACCTCATAGTCTAGAACCAGAGAACATCAAACTTGCTCCATCAACTCATGTCTATGTGACCCAAACCCACTTCTAGTGCAGTAGCCTCGTAAGTATCCAAGAAAAGAAGACCAGAGATTACCTTAAATAAACATGAAAGAACTGCTTTCTTAATGTACACTGTTCTGTTCATGCTGTTCTTCTGTCAATGCAATTACACACATATTGGCAAGACCTCTGGGTGCCAGAATGAATTCCCTAAGAATGTTTTTCATCAGAAAGTTCCACCTCTCACTTCTCAGGCCTGATCACCTAGTCAAACATGGAAACGAGGATTCACACATCTTCTAGATATCAAAAATCACAGAATCATTTAGGTTGGAAAAGACCTCTAAGATCATCAAGTCCAACCCCCAACCCAACACCACCATGTCTCCTAAACCATGCCCTGAAGTGCCACGTCTACATGTGTTTTGAACACCTCCAGGGATGGCGACTCTACCACCTCTCTGGGCAGCCTGTTCCAATGCCTGACCACTCTTTCAGGAAAGACATTTTTCATACTGTCCCATCTAAACCTTCCCTGACACAACTTGAGGCCATTTCCTCTCAACCTAGGAGATGACAGACTTACTGGAGATACTGCCTCTACACATGGTGACACTCCAGCTAAAGCCTTCAGTGTTCTAGTGGTAATGACCCGTTTCGTTTCTGCCCATGAGGGAGCACTACCTCACAATTTCTCCCTATACTAATATCTGCTTTGTTTTACAGGTGATAACCACATTATTCCCTCAAATAAACTATTTGATTGACATAATTACAATAACTCAAAGCAACTATTCCCAACTTGTCCTAAATCTACAGTTAACTGAACAGCAGAGCTGATCTAATGGACCAGTTGTACCAAAAAAGAGAAGCATCACTCTGGAGCTTGTTGATCCACCTGTAAGTCCATTTAACCCACTAGCCCAGCAGAACACTTGTTTTTATTAGTTTCTTGCTGGGTTAGTTAAACCTTATTTATCTGGGGGTTCAATGAATCCTGGGCACAGACAGTGTAAGGGATAGTACCAGCATTTCCCTCGTTCAATAGCAGTGCTTATGGATGTCTTCTGAAATAGCATCCTGCTGCTGTTGTTTGAGACCTGAAGAAGGGCTTGTATGCCCAAGAGTTTGTGTGGTTTTCCCTATTGTATTAGTTGTTCTAGTAAGAGCTATTATACCTTGAGAAGCCAGATGTTATAGAAAAGCTCCTCTGTTACAAGTTTGTCCCTGGTTTCATCTGGCTCACACTGAAATCACTGGAAAAGCTCCTCCACAATTAATGGAAATTTTGAATTGTAGCCTAATCCCATGTAAATTTACATTCTAAATTTTCGGCAATGAATACACAAAAGTTACGTATCAATAATAGATTTTAAACACTTGCCTGTGTAAGGCACCAACTGTCACTGAGTACATTATTTCAAATAAATCCAACTGCATTCTGTGATCACTGTCCGCACAAAACACTTGCAAATTTTGGTAAATATGTACTTGGGATGAAAGCATGAAACTTTATCCATGATATATCAAAAGAGTTAAGATGGAAAGCTGAAAAATATTGGTTTGATTAAGCAGCTCTTCAAAATCACTTTTTATGCAGGGAAATTCTACAGCCAGAATCAACCAAGAGTACTCAGTCAAAATATCATTTATATCATATAAAGGATCTTTTGTTTCTGCAGCTAGTACTGATGATTCTTCAAAAAAGTAAATAACAATTTTATAAAACCATGGAAGAAAGAAACATCTTTAACTTCATTCAATCCACACATTGGCTATTTAAGAGCTTATCTTCCATCTGAAAAAGGAACTGTATTTTCATTACAAAGTTAATAAAGAGCCTGGTTTTTTACGTATTCCATTCTTCTTCTTGAGGGAGGAAATAAATATAATTGCACTTGCTTTAATTAGTGGTGATGCTTCTCTAAGAATCACTCAAGACTTTTATCTCAAGATCAGCTACTTTTTTGTGGCGGAGAGAGTTTATCTGTCTGTCAGATCTTATCAGTAGTAACTAGCACTGAAATCTATCTTCTGAATATTTAATTTTTGGATTCTATTACTTTAATGTGCTTTGTTAGTACACAAAGATTTTAATAGATGTAACACAATGCAAAAAATAATCTGAAAAACTCTAAGAAACCTACATAAACAAATAATCCTGGCACATTTTACATCCCAAAGAAAAGTGATTATTTCTCCTTTGGGGACTTTGAACACATACTGGAATAATCTATAAACAGACTTTTCAATCCAAATTAAATTAATAAGGTGATAATATTTTAACAGTATCATTAAAAAGAAGTACCAGAACTAGGAAGCACAATGCGAAGTCTTCTGCTGTTGAAAGAACACCAGTGTTTTTATTTTCTTCTACGTAGAGCTTCAGATTCAGGAAATTAATATCTTGTTATAGGTCATGTCATCAGTTTTACACTGTATTTTTATGTCAGCAACTGCTAAGGAGACTCAGTGTTAAGTCTTCGAGAGCTGCTTTTATGAATCAAGCCCTGCTATTGATCAAGGCCAGTAAGCATTATCACTGTACTGACAAAGCTCAAATAGGAATTATGACCATACAAGTAATTTCAACCTGCAGGTACTTCCTTTCTGCATCACAAATTCACAGACTACGAAAGATGCAGCGATTAGGAGAATGCCAAGACTGGAAATTGAGACTGTTCCCTAACAGGAACTTTTTCATGGGTTAGGATGCTCAGGGAAAGCTACAACAATGGGGGCAAAATACATGTTACAGCCTATGTTCTTGTCTTATATTAGGGTTTTTTTTCCAAAAGCTCTTATTTACATAAATTATCCCTATTTTAAAATGACTGAAAACAAAATGTCTATAGGCAGATGACAACATACAAATTAACCCAAGTGGGTTCTCATACATCCACACTATCTGTATAAATACAGAGTAAAATACTTCGATTTCTTATATGATGGTAGAAACTCTTTTAAAAATGCAAACATTAATGCATATTAAAATGTTCCATTTTATAGTTCTAAAGAGAAATCTTGGATATTCTACTTCTGTAAATTAGATTGTCAGCTGCAGCCACTGGGAAATATATGTCACTCATAAAAAGTCATAAAATCATCTATATGATCATACAACTACTAGTTCACAGTTGTTTCAAACTAAGTTGGGTATTTTCGTGTTTTGTTTGGTAAAATGGCATTCATTAGTACAGGATGAAACTGCTACAGAAGAATTATATTAGTCCTGAAAAAGTAATCTATGAACATTAATACTTGTAGAGACCACTGCAAGGAGAAATTAATATAAATGTACCAGGTAACACTACATTAAAAATCCATATATTTCTTATACTCTGATACAGTGCCAATGTGAAATCACCCTTGTAATTACAAGGTGAAGATAAATTGCCTCTCTGTCATCAAGTTATAACTACAGCATTTGGTTCCTCATGGAAGAAGTCAATTGTAGCAATTTCACCTGTCTATAATCAGTTTAAGTGGTCTCTAAGTCCACATTTCTGTGAAGGAACCAGGATAGCTCAGGCACAAAAAGACCTGCGTGATTCCTAATCCACAGCTGAACAAACCTCTACTCAGGGTACCACAGGGTGTTTTGGCTACAGAAGAAAATCACAAGTAATTTATTTATTTTTTTAAAGAAGGAACAGAAGATGCTATAAAAATTACAACCAATCAGTCCCTTACAAAAGTTCATTACCTTTGAGAATTCCTGTGAGATTTTTCCTGCTGAACTATGTTAAAACAAAACTGAAGTCTGATTCTACTTAGGTCTTAATTTTGCTCTTGGTGATATCCACAGTCTCCCTCACTGGAGCTTCACATGAGTCACAAAAAAGTGAATTTAGATTTGTTCTTCTCTTTCATTCATACTGTTGTCTATTTAGAGTAATATTTTACTTATACTGTTGGTCTTTGGACAAATGTTCTATTAAAACTGCAGAAGAATTATTTGGGTTTTTCTTTGCACTGGGATGGAAACACAGTAAGGATTCAGGCAAAAACATCCGAAATGAAAGCTATTATTTATTACTTATTTCCATAGAGACCGGAAGCCAAATCAGCCAGGATACTAAAGTGCTGCAAATTTTACAAAATACAGAAGGAATGACAAAGTGTTCCCCAGGAGCTCATAACACAAAACATAAGCTGTAACAGGTGAACTACACAAGCGTGCAGGGTGGAGTTTGGAATATGGGAGTAATAAACTGGATGCAAGCAATTCTGTGGCAATTACAAACTATGACCCTCCCTGCTGGTATCAGATTGTACTCACTGATTCAGCTGTTGGCTATCCATAAGCACAGAGCCACAGATTTTTCAGAGGAAGCAGGTAACTGCCAGAAAGTTGCCAGAAACAATGCATCTTTGTCAGAAAATAATTTTGTAATGCTGCCATCCATAATATGCATAGAATGAATCATACCCATGAATCAGGAACCACAGCTTCACCATTTATGTCCCAACGCTATTTCTTGGTACATCTCCATTAGTGATTTAGTGTGTGGGAAGGGTTCTTTTTGATAAGAATTTGCTTTGAGTAGAAGTGGTATGATTACAAAGTGGTTTTCCTCCTTGCGGAAGAGCCAATACTGATGCTGTGCACAAGGGGTCACCAAAGACACCCCATTTGCAGCGTGGATACCTGGTCCTTCAACAGTCATTGCTCAACGCCCATGTGGCACACTTTAAAACTAGTGCAAACTCAACTGCCAGGGAAGGTGCAACGTGGGAAAGCAGTTCTTGAGCCATAACAGACTGCAACAGCTTGAAGCCTGGTGCCTCCCTCTTTGCGATGCATCAGCCGGTAATACAACAGTGCCGTAGGGAAGTGAAGATCCTCCCAATAACTTTTACTCTCATCTTTAACCTATTCTGAGAAAGTAAACCTTCTCATATTTTCCTAGTTAGGTCTTTTATGAAAGTAGGATTATTATGGCAAATTAGCAGGCTATTTTTTTTATTTCAGCCAAACCTCAAAACACATATAAACCAATGACAAACAAAGGAAGAAAATTATTCCATAAGAGGAAAGAAATGACCAATGCACAGTAGCAAATGAACAGTTTGGCCAGATGTTAGGAAAACTGCTGAGAGATGCATGAATTAAATACTGATAATGGGATACATGGTTTCAGCTTGAGGTAACCAGTCAAAATTATTTGTTTCACATGTAAGAACTAACAGTGACAGCTGCTGAGACCATAATGCTCAAGTAACACTATATAGCTTTCATTCCAGAAGTATCCTACACTTGGCAGCAGACAAATTTTATTTTATAAGCAATAATTAAGATAGAGACAGCAACACTGGTATTTCCCACACGCAGTGACATATACACAGTCTTGCCATAACATGGTGGAGCTTGCTGCCAGTGCTACACCTGCTCTGCTCGTTATGGGCTTCAGTCTCAAAGTCTGTCAAGCTGTTACTTTTCATGGCACTACATTTACTGGAAAAATGTAAAGAGAAAAATACAATAATAAGGGAAATAAGCTTCATAGTAGGAAATGTCTACGGCACTACCTGCCAACATTGAAGAACAGTCTCTCAGCTACAGTTCTAATATACAAAGCGATAAAAAGTGATACACCCTGGTATAGTATCAACTTTTTCTATTTTCTTAATATTTTAAATATTGAGACTAGTCATAGAAATTAAACTTATTCCCAGACAACTGCACAGAACATTTTTAACTGAGGATTTTGGGGAGCAAATGACTCCCAGACCAACGCACTTGGTGCAACTTTCAATAGTTGAAGAAAGGATTCTCTTTTTCAACACCAGCAGTACGTGTTTCTACAGGAATAGTTCAAAACTTTGCTTGGGACTGCTGCATCTATCTAGAAAGCATCTTTAAAGCAAAAACTGTGAAAAGGAAAGAATCTTTTTTTTTTTTTTTCCATTGGGATGTTCACCATTCATTTCCAGTTGAGATAGCTGGAAGGACATATGAAGGTGCTGTCGGCACCAGTCTTTCTGAGCACAGAATCTGCAAAGCAGGTGATAGCTTGAACTATTTTTGAGCATAGTACTATTCATTTCAAATAAACATTATAGCTTCACCTCTTTTTTTTCCTTTTTGATAAAAGGCAGTGTAAGATTGATATATATTCATTAATTTATCATGCTAAGAACAAAGCCTATGTATGCCAACACAGCAAAAAACAAGATACTAAGTTCAGACACTCCACTTTTATCTGCATTGCCCTCCGCTGTTCTCAAAGTTCTGCTGTGCATCCTACAGTAATCTGCTTATCAATCCTAAAAATGGAGCTGCACAGAAGCAACCTTAAACCCATCCATTTTATCTCACTTTATTTTGCACATTCTGCAGGCTTAAAAGTGAAACCTGGAATTTTTCACTTCTACTTTGAAGCCTAGAGCACATCTAGAGCAGAGGAAAACAGCTGGAGCGGAGTGGCGAGTCCACTTTCAGTATTATTTGCTTTACTTCTTTCAGCTGAGGTCTGGGTGCATAGAATGCCATACACACTATATGTTTCTATCTTCTTTGTAAGGAAATTAAATAAAGAAGGATGAATGCTATGTGACTGTTGATTTAAATGCACACATAAAATAGTATTTTTTCCTGTTTGTTAACTTGACCACCCAATATACTGAACTTAAGAGACTCTCTATTACAAACAGCCTGATCACAGTCACATACAGTCTTAACTTAGTTACCTTCAGAATCTTCTGACAGCGAGGTGTTAAAAGCCGCACAAGGAACCCTGAAGTAATACAGTTTTCCCACACTTAGCTGCTGCAATCCTGTAATTAATGCTATAAAACTGGTTTTGAAGTGCCAGTGCACTCAGTTCTAGACAAACAAAAATGGTAACATGCCCTTTCTCCCCAACATAACAAATACCCAACAAATTTCCATAACTGATTTATTCCTCCATTCCTGTTTGGAGAACGACTAGAAGTACAAAACGTGGGCAGCAAGATAAAGGATACCTGATGCCAAAGGAGACAGAATGGTTTACCAGTAAGACATACAAAGATCTTCACCTCCTTTTATACTATAAAACCCAGTGCTTGTATGTATAAAGCACTACCTCCCTGTTGTAAAGAGTGACTTCATTTCTCGACAGTGGCTGGTATGCTGAGAAAAAAAAGAGGAATTAATCTTGTAAAATTCATAGTTCTGCCTCTGTACAGGGAGAGATAGACATGTCAAGAACACATGGAGGATAGAACTTTGGAACCAAGTTGGAGCTGGATAAAAAACTATATATAGGACCCAGCCTCAATTCCATTTATAACAGCAACGGGCAAGAGGATCAGGAACAGAAGTCTATCTAGGTACAACTCTAACGTGTTTATTAAATAAACTGGCTTAATTTGTTTTCCAAATATGTATTTATATATTTTTACTCTAACAGAGACTAACTATTTTTCCTTAACAAAACCAAGCAAAACAAATCCCAGATTAAAAGCATCTGGGATCTGTCTCTGGCTTCAGGGTATGGACATAGCGTGATACCATTGGGGGGGGCGTTGTTTAAATTTTATTTTAAATTAATACACTTTGAATAACACAGTTACTTAAATCTTACCATCAACATCCCCCTTTTGAGAATTTGGCTAAAATAAAGGGTGGCAAGCTAATAGTGAAAGAGGCTACCATTCAACCACTGAGCCTGAAAAACTGCAACTGAGTGTTGCAAAACTTTCACAGTTCACAAGCTGGCCCCAGGAAACCTGGTGGGTTTTTGACCACTGTCTATGCTTCTTGCATCCCACTGCGTATCAGAAACCGACACTAACCTTTCACTATCTACAGTAACAACTATGCTCCCTCGCAGTTGTGTGTGCGTGTATATGGGAGATGATTCACTTGCTTTTATTCCATGGAACTGATGATTCATTCAATCGTCTCCAGATCACGTTAACATACTAAGCATGCACATAAAGGAAGCAAAAATCAAGTTCTTAAACTTTGTTATGCTCAAATGTTTATTTTTTTGAGAGAGAAGAGAAGAAATCGAACGTGGAGAGAAACCAGGACAGGTTACGTTTCTGCAAAAAGGCAAACACACCCAACCCACGTGTAAAGCGAGCCGCCGTCGTTCAGCGGCGGTGAGCTCCCCGCCGTGCCCGGGCCGGGGCTCCGCCGTCCCTGCTGCGGGGAGGCAGGGCGGACCGGTGTCCCTGTCCCCCCCCGCCACGCAGGGGACTCGTGCCTCTCCTCCTCCGGTGACATCTTACATAATACGCCAAGGCAATCACGACGGAAGCGAGCCAAACTGCCACGGAGCCTTAGCCAGGGATAATTACCCGCGGGAACAGATGCTCTGGACCAAAACCCACCCCTCACTAACTAGCCGCCCGGGCGCCTTGCTAGAAAAATCCTCGCAGGGGTGGAAGCGGCGCCCGCAGCCGCCGGAGGCGAAGCGCTCGTCCCCCTCAGGAAGCGACCGGCATCGCCAGCGGCACCGGCCTCCCCC
>WEKW01000452.1:50390-101968 GCA_013389905.1 Sula dactylatra
GCCGTAACGCCCGGGAAGGGCGGGCCTCGCCCCGGGGCGCTCTCCCCGCTCTTCACCCGGTCGCCTTTCCCCACCAGGGAGATGGGTTTGCTCCGTCCAGCTCCGGCCCGGGGACCGGCCGGGAGCACCGCTGCCCCTTTCCCGCCTTTCCCCCGGCAGGTACCTCCCCGTCCTGGGGGATCACTTCGTGACAAGAGCTCGACGTTACCAGTCCATGAAGAAAATGACCCTTTCTTCTCACGCTCTTCACGCATCGGATAAGGAGAGCGTCAGCACTCGGGTGGGCGCAGCGTGTCAGCTGCAGAGCCTGCCTCTCCCAAGCAGCAAGGTCTACTGTTCTGTGAACAACTGCTGCGCAGAAATACCATGTTATTCCTGCTTGTGTTGGCAAAAGGCCATCGCAGCAATGGCTATTTTCTCCTTAGTTTATTTCTTCTGTGCTGATTCTGACTCATATCTTATCCTTGGTAATTTCCAGTGGAAGAAATAATTTTAACCAAGGAATTAATGAGAACGTAACACGATTGTATGGCATTACTCATGTATTCATTAATCCTAATTAATCAACTCCTCACCATTTTACTCCCATCCTACAGTCAACAATGGCAATAAATGTGATATCAAAATAGATGCTGCGAGAGCTCTGTGCAATAGGAATCCCCAATTTGCACTCTCAGTATGCGCCACAGGAATTTCCCTGACTAAATTTTACATGAGTAAGCTTCTCAGTCAATTTTTCCTGAGACTGAAGAGTAAAACACTCAACTTCCTCATACTGGTAACAGG
The DNA here is from genome assembly GCA_013389905.1 of Sula dactylatra. Classification (NCBI taxonomy): domain Eukaryota; kingdom Metazoa; phylum Chordata; class Aves; order Suliformes; family Sulidae; genus Sula; species Sula dactylatra. The sequence goes on from WEKW01000452.1 coordinate 51,177, forward strand.
ATCAATATTCCCCATAACCTGCTTCATGTTGCCTCTTGCATGAAGTTTGGGATAAGGCCCCTTGCTAGAACTGTTTTCCCTGCAAGCCAGTAGAGCAGCTGGCCAGTAGTCAGGACTGCTGATGCTAACTTGCAGCTGAGCATTCTCCTGCAAGTTAGCACCTTTCACAAGTTCAACTTTATTCTTAGATGGAAAGAAAGAGAATGGGTTTGAAAGGTTCACTTTCATCTATCCATGATGCTTTCCAAGTAGCACTGCATTAAAAAAAAACATCTAGGGAAGAGTTCTCTTCTGCCTACTTGCATCTTTTTCCCTTTTAGCCACTTCAAGCCTCCCTGGGAACACTTACCAGGATATCTGAGTTTAAGATGCTTTAGCATCATCTGACCAGGTCACAGCATCACATTTATTTAGACATCAGCGTGCACTGTCAGTAAATGGATATGCTGAAGCTTTACTGGTCAGGCTAGTGTTCATCTTGACTGTCAGGCCAGCTGTTGGTTATAATTGGGTTTGTGATAATCAGCCAGATTTGTGATATCAGAGCAGTGCATTCAACTCCTTGGAGTTTATACTCAATGGGGGTCACACAGTGCACAGAGTATTTTTAGAGATTAAAAGAAACTTCACTGAAAATAAACTGGGCTGTCTATACTTTAAGCTATTGCATCAGGCTCACTGAAAACTCAGATATCTCCGAATTGTTTTACCTGGGTCCTATCCTTAAAGGTTTTGGGGGGTTTTGTTTGGTTTTGGGGGTTTTTTTNTGCAGAAAATAGAGGAATTCTGGATCATGAAAGAACAATTCCAGAGAGACACAATGGTCCTCACTGGGGTCTTTGTTTACCTGAAAAAAGGGCAGAAAAAGAACAAATTCCTTCCTAGCCTCTTCCTGTACATGAAGATACTTGAGCACTCAGTGATTTTAGTAGAAAAAGAGTCCTGCATTAAAAGTCCTAAGAGCTATCCTGTTTCTGGGAGGCACGATATCACCAAATTTTAACACCTAGAGAGGGGACCATCAGCGAGGAACAGCTGATGCCTACACTGGAGTCATGGAAGAAACCATACCAGAAGATAAATGTATTCAAGGACAAGTAGAGAATGTAGCTACCAGTGATGGTCTAGACATGGCAGGACAGAGCTCAGAGCAGATTAGCTTGCTTTACTAAGGCAGCAAGGAGGGCATACAATAAAACCAATGCAAAACACGATTAAGACAGTTATCTCACCAAATGTTCTCTGTCTACCTAAATGATGGATGTTGGTTTCCCCTTTCAAGGTTTTCTTCACAGCCAGGAGGGCCACAGATTTAAATATAAGTACATATATATAATTGTAAATTTAGATGAAAGCTTATCTTCTCACATTTTCTTGGTTCCTAGGAGACACCAAATAGCAAGAGACTAATAATCAAAGCACAAGAGTTGGCACCACTCGCTCTGTTTGTTGCAATGTGAGACATAAAGGTCTAAATCCATTAAGTGGCTATGAAAACCTCAACTACAGATTCCAGTTTTATTTTATATCTTAGATGATGCTGAATTTTTAGCGTAAACAGCTTTTACAGCTTCGCAGTAGACTTTGCATACAGCAGAAAAGGGTTTGTCTGGTTCAAGACTCAGTTTTCTAATTATATTTCTTTCATTTCCTCTGCTGGTTTTATTTCTAGTAGAGTGAGGAGCCTTAAACTACTCCCTGGGGCTCTCTTCTTGATCCCAAACTTTTTAACATGTAGGTGTTTCCTCAAGATGATGGATTTTATAAGCTGCCAGTTAATTGTGATTAGAGCAACAGCCACATCTGGAACTCCTCTTCTGATGATGCACCTTTGGAGAACTGGCATGAATGTGGTTCTCAACTGTTAAATAGGTGGTTGGGAAATATTTTTTAAAACTAAAAATAAGCAAAATCAAAGTGTTTAATTTGGTTCTCAGCAGTTGCTACATTTAGGGTTGTAAGTTAACTTGCAAGTCATTAGCAGATTCTGCCTGTCAAATAAGCCCACACAATTTCCACTGAAGGACAAGCGATAACCTTTTGGTATACGTTTACATTTCAGATCCCTGGCTCTCAATTTCTGACAATACACCTCAGTCTCAGTGGGTACCCTCCCTACCTCCTCAGGAATATTGCCAGGGTACATTTTTCCATTTCTGAAGCTTACACAGGAATTGCAATTCATGGCTTTAAAATATCTAGCATTAATTATGCAGCGTTCTTATGAGCTAGGACTTCTTGCCAGAGTGAGTGATGAATCCCTCTCTCCCTTTCATCCAGAATTTGACTACTAAGCTGTCTTGTTCAGCGGAGTACTAGGGCACTCCATGACTACTTCCATTTGAAAAGAGAGCATCACTGCTCCTAACTCCCTATTTAGAACCATTATGCTATTTTAAATACTATTTTAGACTAAGATTTTGCATTGCAGACTTTTCAGTTTCATTCGTTGTATACGATACCGTGTCATATGTCTGGCTTGTCTCCAAGCAAGGTTATCAGTTGTTTGCTGGTCAGCTATAGGCACCCTTGGGTTTTAGTCTTACTGAGCACAGCTTAGTGGTACTCCAATTCCAGAGCATCTCATAGCAACAGTGAGACTAAATTGTGAATTCTGCTTTTTAGTGGATATTTTCAACTTGAGCATTTTTATCTCTATTGTATAAATACTGAAACACACTAACGTGGGAATTACCCGGCAGAAACAAGGGCTCTCTTGCCTTTGGACTGAGAAAGTTTTTGCTCAGTTGCAGAAGGGAAGGAAGAGGTGTTACACACCTGCTCAGCCTGGCTTCAGCTCCAGCAGGAGGAGGAGCCGCCAGGTGATGTTCTATCAGCTGGAATAGCTGCCTAATTACAAAGTTGGTACAGAGCCTACCACAAGAAAATGTAAGAGTTTGCTTTCTCCTTAGGACAAAGCTGTAGATATCAGCAGGTAAATGGCATGTCTAATATCATTTATTAGTGCACTGTAAATATGTAAATAAATGACAGACATTTTCTAACTACCAGCCAGCATCTGGTACTAAAGACAAACATCTCCAGTGCTGGAGCAGATCATAAGCACAGCTACAGCAGCATCAGGGCTAGACCCTCAACTGGGCGTTCTGCACTCTTGCAAAGGCAGCAGAGTCTCTATGGACCTGCTCTAGCACTTTGAGGCAAGTCGCACTTGTTCCAGAAACTTTCTCTACTTCCTTCATTTCACTGCCTTTTTTTTTTTTAACTAAACCATGCTGTATTTTAGTTTTAATGTCAGAGGAAGGTGTTTCCCAGCAGTAGTTTGAATTTAATCATTTTATGCAATGAACTAAGGTATTACTACATTATATAAGAGACTATTACAATGCGTCATTTTGTAAAATACCCGTGAGTGATTATGGGCAATCTCCCTCCAAAACAGGGAAGGGTATAGGCAGGTTGTCTCCTAGTAATGAGCTGTGTTTCACGCTGGGGGGTTCTGCTCATAGAGAATTGCAAGAGTAGATTTTAATAGACTAAACTACTAACATTCTATTGGAGTGGGTTGGCTGGACAGGACTGATACCTGTGCTCAGTAATCACAGCAGCTGTTTCTGAGAAAGCCTCCCTTCTGTCAGGAGGCAATTCCTTACCAAGAGATTCAGGTCATAATTACTGATGGAGTCAATCCTTTAGCAGCCCAGAGGCCACACTAAACAGTTACTTTTATGCTGCTGAATGGAATATAACGAAGGAAAGGAGGATGGCAGAGCAATGTCTTTAGGAACACTTTTTCTGTTCATTTACAGGTGGGGACATAACTGATCTTCTGCACTTCCCTTCCATAGCCTGTGGTGTGCAAAACAGCTCACAAACGAATTGAGAGGAGTAGCTGCTCAGGAGGAGGAGAAGCTAGATATCTACATTCAGATAATGTGCATACCCTACCATGTAAACTTTTTTTGATTATGGTAAAGAAAAATATTTCTTGCATTGAGTCTTTATTTTCTTTTGATGATGTTGATCTGAGCCAATGTTCAAGTGAAAGAAAGTAGGACTAGACTTTTTTTTTTTAAGATCCCTAGAAATAAGTTTTTTAAATTTCTAGAGTTTCTACAAAAACACCTGCAGTGGGTCTTGCTGGCAACATGAACAGTAAGATAAATTACAATCAGTCAAGTTCATGCGTTACACCAATTTCTAAATTAGAATTCAAAATCCTTAAGGTCACAAGTGTTTCATCTGGTATCTTTTGTCATGGTCCTCACTAGGGCATCTGAACATGTTAGTACTTAAAAGGCAAATATGTTTTTAAGTTTGACTTGTATGTCAGCTAGAACGTAGGAATAAAGATTTTTAAAAGGTAGAGAGAAAAAAAAAGTTCTGCTTACACAGTATTTATTTTCAGTCTAGCCTGTGGACCTCGTTGAAAATAAGCAAGTTGTAAGTGGTTTATATATTTAGGATGAAGCAGTTGAGGTCTTCATGTGGATAACTAGAGCTGTAGATACCGGAGATTTCCTTTACAATGGGATGCAACAGTAGAAAAGGAAAAAAAAAAAATTTGTGTGGCAAATCCATCCCACAGATCAGAGATCTTCCTTGAATTTCTTTAAAAAGAAGTAGCCGCTAAGAACTCTTCCCACAGGATAGAGCACAGATGGATTGAAAACTTCCTATATGAGAAGAAGCTTTTCTAATTATTAAGGCTCAACCTGTTCCCTAGCAAAGACTTAGGATGACACACAATATTGTAGATATATTTTAAAAAAAAGTCTATTTTTTAGGACATAATAAAATGCACAGTATAAAACTGCACTTTTTCTGCCCCACAGCATGAACATATTTTATACATTTTTTTATCCCCTCTGCATGTACCTGATAGCACCATCCCTTGGAAGACAACAACACTCCTTATAAACTTCCTCCCAGACAGTAGGGATCCAGCAATTTTTAATCGTGATATTTTTAAAACTATTATAAAAACATATGTGAGCCATCCAAACAGTTACTATTGAGAGCTTAAATTATTATTAGCAATACATATATTCTGAAAATGAGTCAGTGAAAGATTTACTTATCAGGCCGTAGTGTACTGGCATATTTTCTTGGCAAATGTAGAAAAGATTTTCAACCAGGAGACAAGGAAGGAGAATTTGACAGACTGCTCTTTATACTGCTAATCAGAATGGTTACCAGGATATTTTGGTTTATCAAATGCATAAAAATTCTCTCACTATGCAAAAATTTTCACTCGTTAAAACATGAAGGGTCTATAGCTGCACATCCATGTAGAAAAAATACAGTGCTTTTTTTTTAGGATGGAGCAGTTGAGGCCTTCATGTGGAGAACTAGAGCTGTGGATATCTGCTGTTCACAGATGAGTTTATAGCAAACTGAAGATGTTTTAGTCACATGTCCGATTGTTATTTCTCCTGGCTTCACTCTGCTCAGGCAGAGCTGCCTCTGTCTTGGCAGCTGAGCTGCAGCCTCATGGTAGGCAATGAAAGTTATCACAGGTGGCTTTTATTTGTTCAAGGCATTCGTGTCAACACCTTGGACTGCTATACTGAATACTTCACAGAAAGCCTTAAATATCCTGTCCTTTCAATTTATTTTCAACTTTGCATATGAAAAGCTGGCATAAGTATGGCTGCTGGGAAACATGGGGACACCCCGGCATTCTTCAAAAAACTGCATACAGGCAATTGCCTGTGAGGTAGTCGGACCACAGAACTGCAGAAACACTCTGTCCATCAGATTAATGAAAAGAAGTTTCTTGCCGGAGGAGCCTGCCTTGAGACAGCCATCTCTCACCTCTGGGTAATTAGTCTGTAAAGACCAGGGGAGGGAGGCCATGCAAAAGTAATTCTATCTCACATACCCCCTTCCTGCTGTTTTTACATGCGAATTACTTTCTTTGCAAGCCAACAAGTTGTGTTCTGAGCAGGAGGAATGTGGCCACCTGTTCCCTACCCATTGTTGTCCTATAGACTAATGCTGCCCCTTTTCCCAGTGCTTCCAGATGCCTGTTTCCCCTCCCAACCACAGCATGCAAAGCATCACCCACTGCCCTTCTGCATCCCCTACAGCTCTGCACCTTGGAGCTAAGTGTGTGTCAGGGACTAGCTGCCAGTAATTGGGGTGGCATTAGTCTGGGTTGTTCTCCTCTGACCAGCTGCTGGTTTCCATGAAGCTTCCAGGTGCTTCCTGTTCTCAAAGTCTCTCTATCTGTCAAATATAGCTGGAACTTGTCAGTAAATTCAAACATCATTATGAAAGGGAAGCCAGCAGATGGACAAACTGTGGGACTGTAGGTCTTATTTCCTTCAAACACCCAGCTGAACTCCAGTTAAATCCAGCCTTCAGAAGTTCTCTTAATACTAACCAGACACTTTGCTATAGTGCTGGTTAAAAGCTCAGACTACATTTTCAGTAACCTTACGATAAACATGTATTTTTAAAATTGAAAATCAAAGTTTTGAGGGAGAGCTTTAAGCAACCAAATTTACAGACATCTTTAGTGACTAATCAATGGAAGCAGGTGGACGTCTAAACTTAACATTGAATCTATCTTCACACAGCCAAAACTGTAAATAGGAAGAATCTACAAGATGAATTGGTGAAACTGAAAAACTTTACACCCCCAAATTTTATGTAATGGAAATTTCAACATCTCATCTAAATTCCTGCCAAATCCAGGATCCATATGCACTGCTGTGGAGTAACTTTGAATTTTGAATTTAAGGTGTTACTTCTTCACTGGTGTATAGCATGTTTGATAAAGACAGATTCATAGCTGGAAAGATGAAATGAGAACGAGCAGCAGAGAGTGAAGAAACAAAGACTGGAAAGAAGAGCAGTAGAGAGAAAGAGGATGCATGTCAGGTGCCTGTATAAATTAAGTTCTGGGCTGCACTGGCAGCTCCTCTGCCTATTGGAGAGCTAGCTGCAGTTACAATGTCAGCAGCAGGCTTTTTCATGCTGGTAGGGGATTTCATTCACAAACTCTGGAAGGGGAAGTAAAAAAAAAAAAAAAAAAAAAAATCAATGCCACTTTTTCTGTCTGGTTGCCCACAAGATCACGTGAATGAAATCTGCCAGTGATGCTAAATGGTTCACACCAGGCTGGATGACTGTGTAATTACTGCAATTTCCTTCTTCCTCCTTCTGTGTTTAGTTTATATTTTATCTGCTACATTCTGTCCAGCCCCACCTATCTTTAGTTACTGAGAGAAGTCACTAATTTTAAACATACTAATTAAGTGCATCATAGAAAATCATGTAGACTAACCAGAGGGAAAGAGAAGCCTTCATAATTGCTCAGATATAGACATTGGTGAAAGAGTAAATAAAAACATGGATGCACAAACCATCTGGTGAACAGCACAGTGAGAAGCAGGCAGGTTCTGTCTACCTAGGATGATATTATCATTTACACTCTCATACCCCTATTGCGATGCTCTAATTCAAGGAGGCATTTTGGAAAGGCAAGGAAAAGGGCACCAATTAAGTATAAACCCAAGTTTTGAGAAGGCTTTCTTCCTTTAAAACAACTCTGTTATGTCTGTGTATTTTCCTAAAATAGAAGGGAAGCTATCAAAAACCTTAGAAACCTATTAAAAAATCCCTCATACATCAGAAGTGAGAAAGGAAATATCATGTTCCTGGCTGATTTTATTTCTACTTGGAACTAAATAATTGACATAATCCTGTTGTTGCCACCACACAAAATAAGCTGGCCAGACCTGGTAAAGCTTCATCAACGTTATATACAGGCAGAAATACTCACATTAAAATCAAGGTTTTTTTAACAAATACCCAAAGACAGAGATTTTTTAATATTGATATTTTCAGTTTCAAATAATTTCACTAATATTTTAAGATTTGCTTTTACAGATGGAGGTGAGGAAATTTAATTTTGCTGTGACTGCAGCAGTTTGGACTTCAGGTTTCAAAGCTCAGACATCCCTAACTGGTCTCTCATTCAAAAATGAAAATGTTGTATGAAATTTTAGTTTCTATTTGAGATTAATTCTTTCAATTGTCAAGTACCAGGCTCAAAAATGAGTCAGAGTATCTGGTGAAATAAATAATGAACTAGGATGGCTGTCTAAATGTGAGCACACCCTGACCAGTAGTAATATTTAGTGAAATCTGACTGCTTATCATTTAATGTTTCAATATCTCCAAAGCCTCAGAAACCTGATCAAGGCTGGCCTGAGCCCCCTCTCTCATTTTTTCATTTGGAACAGGAGTTCTTAAACATTAGATGAATCCCCTCAGTGATGTACAGACACCTTCAGTGTGGCCCCTGCTGCACCACACCAAGGGACTAGGCAAACCTGGAGGACCTTGAACGCAAAATACACCTTACTTCTTATAAAAAACAAGTACTGATCTTCTCTATTATTATCATTTTGACTCAGGAGGTTGGCTGGACTGCAAAGCCACTTCAGAGTGACAACTGACGCTAGGTGTGTCCTTGCTGCAGTGTCATAGCTGCCTCCCTCAGCGAGGTGAAGACAGAGGCATGCTGATGTGACAGGATACACTTAGACTGGCATTAGCTATGCTAAACCTGTCTGGTAGATAAAAGACTTCTGTCTCCAGAATTGATTTTAGGCACATTTCATCAGCCCAAGTTTAATCCCTCCTGACAGCATGCCTCATTTAATGCCATTTTTCTTTTTGGAAAATTTCACCCATCTTTCCTCAACAGCTTTTACCACAGAGTTCCTAGGTAAGTAGACCTAGGGGGTGTGAAGGGTGCTGGATTGTTAGCAAGAAAGGTCAGGTTCCTTTATCTGGCAGATTTGATGCAAGTCCCACGTGATATTCAGCTAAAGGAGTGGCTTCATGACTAGTGTGATCAGGTGATACAGTTCATACATGCTTTATGCTTAACCAGACTCTTGAGGCTGACAGTAACTCCTAGTAGCCATTACTGGTGATTTGTCTTCTGAGACCACCCATCCACTATCAAACTTTTCCCAGCTGCAAGACAGACACGAAATGAGGACTTCCCCCCTACACACACTATTAGCACTATAGTCCGCATAGCTAGCAGTTTAGGGTTGGGGAGGAGGAGTATTGTTCTTTTGGGGTTTTCAAATGGCTTATGTAATAGCTCTGGCAATTTCTTTTAAGTCCCAGCATCTTGCTTCCTTCTCCTACAAGCCCCAAATAAGCATCACTGCAGCACACACTGCTGGTAGCCCACACCTCTCCTTTTCAATCCCTATAGCAGCTCCTGATTTGTTCATCTTTACTCTGGGAAGGTACCTTAGCTGCCTTGTATTCATTCTTCATTCAGCAAAATGTGGAACAAATGTTCAGTGACAGCCTGTTGCACACCAGTTTAGTAGTGCATAAAACAAAAAAGCTACTGATAGGAGCTTTTGGAAATTCAGCATTTTGTATTTAAAGCTATTCGGCTTTACAGTAATGTGATGGTTCATTCTGCAGTCAGATTTCCACAGATGTGTGGCTTTATGTAAAGCAGTATTACTGTATTTTTAAGACACTTTTGGATTTCCAGTAGAGTCCTTTGTAAACTCCTAAGAAGTTTGTTCCAGATATTGCAACAGGAGGGGTTAATAATGCAAATATCCCACTAACCTCAGTACTTCTTGCTCCATGTTCTCCAAGAAGTCACTAAGAGATTGAAGGTGCAAAAAACACAGCAATTTAAATCAATAATAACAATACATTTCTCTGGTGCTGTTTAAGCACTTCGTTACCAGGCCATGTATCTTCTGACCACTAGTGAAATTGTGTTGCTACATTAAGGAAAGAGGTGTTTGTATTACAGGGGAAAATCCGAACTGCCTTCTGTCTTCCCAGCCTCTCCCTCTGCTCTTTGTTCACTTTCCCTTTTAGGACTCTAAGCAGCCCCATTATTTTTTTTTTTCAGATTTCTCTCTCCCCAACACAGGTCTTGCTTCACTGTCAGTTACTTTCCTCCTATATATCTGTTGTCCTGCCATACCTTGGAAGGGTTATACATTTTCCTTCTGTAGCACCCATAGTGGCTGCATGGAGAAAATCCCTCCATCTCTTCCCATGTGACTGGTACGTGGTTTGGTATGGTATGAAGAGGAGTAGAAGCACCTTTCCTGTGAGAATCTTTGGCATCCCCATGCCTGAGTGTCATCCCTGGCTGCTGTAAGCAGACCACAGGATACCCCATATAGCCACGTGCTCTGCCTATTACATCAAAGAGCTCCATTTTTTCCTGGGGCTGAAGATGGCAGTGCAAACCCATTCCTATCTCTTTCTCTTAAAAGGCCTTCATAGCTTTTTTTGTCTATCACAGGATGGCTGCTTTCCCAGCAGACTATGCAGAGGACTGCAGAACATAGGCCCCTCTCCCTGCTTAAAGAGCACACCTGGGATCACAGGAGAACTTATTGGGTCTTTCCAGTTGTTCTCCCTCCTGATGCACTAACTCTCCCATTTGCAGCCAGCTCTTCTGAGCCAGCCAGGAGACATTCTTATAAACAGAACAGAAGGTAAATAGCTATAGAAGCCAAGAGCATCCTTTTACACATAGTACTTAGTTTTATAAGAGCATTTGGGGGTCAGGCATCATTCCCTGCCTGTATTCAATTCCTGTGAAAGTTTTTAAGTATCTTTGAAGGCAGCTCTTAGCAGAGCCTTCATTTTCAAGTTGTACATTAAACATAAGAAATGACATGTGAAGAAATACTTTTGTATTTTGTATATGGTTAGTCTCTAATCTTCTAAGAAAAAGCCAGTCGGATGCAAATCTATTTCCCAACAGCATATAATATGTCATCTTAATATAGACATCTTTCCAGGCAGCATGGTTTCCCTAATAACAAAAACCAGAAAGCTGTCCTCATGGAGGGGGGTGGAAATAATACAACACTGCTGAAATAATCCTATTGCAACACAGTCAAGAAGCCTTCAGATTGTAACGCCATTGAGTGCTGATTGTCACCTGCAGCTGGTAGCAAAGCTAATACTGCACCTCTGAAAAGTGGCCTGCTTCAGTGGTTTACCTCTATTTACCTCTGGCGCACTGGCAGTACTGTTGGAGGGACCCAAGCTGTGGTACGAAGTAACTATACACAGAACAAAACACAGTCTCAGCTCAACTTCCATCCGCACCCAGAGACTGAAGTGAAGTAAGAGGTAGATGACAGATCTTTAAAGAGTCACCACCTGCTAAAGAAAACCAGAAGAACCCAAATGACTGCTACCTGAATGTTCTCACCCTTCATCAGCACCGTAACTGGGAGGCGAGCAACTTGAAAATGTTTTCTGTGTGCAAGCTTTCTTACCTCGGTAGATGAGAACAGCAGTTTTGTTTCAGGTATAAAGTAAGTGTAAAACTGAATATGTTCTCAGTTTTCCCTCAGCAAGGACGCAATAGTAGAAACACTAATTTTGCATATAGAGACTAATAGGAAAACTTTGCAATTATCAGCTCTGTAACACTGTAAGACAGTAAGCAATGTTTTATAAGAAAGATCATCTTTTCTTTGACTTATGTCATGAAAATACATTTAATACCTCAGGAAAATAAAACCCAGTAGCTCAACATAAAATAACTGGTGGATCACGGTGTTTAATTTTCTTCAGAACTATTGAAGTGCTGAACAACAGAATGAGAATTCAAACAGGAATAACGTGCCAAAAAGATGATTTGTCCTTTTTGTTTATGCAAAAATGAAGCAACAAATTACCCCCATCAAGACAAAACCATGCACAGAGTGCAGCAAGGATTTCTACCTTTATTCATCCAAGAAGAAAAAGGGAAGGTTTGCTAAGTGCATTCTTGTTTGTCAAAAGCACTCACTTAAAAATGTTTGAGCCACCACAATGTCTGTGACCTGGAATGCCTACTACTTTTTTTGTGTTGATTAAACTTCATTAGAGGTGAAAAAACTCCATGCCATTGGAAAGGAGGGGGGGAAGGAGGCACTAACAGGCTACTTTCCAGACAGATTTCCCAGAAACACAGCAATTAATAAAGGGCTCTAGAAATGCTTTTTGTGTGCTTCTATTTGTTATGTCACAAAGTGTCAACTGAAAGCTTAATGAATCATAAAATGTAGCATTTTTATGATTATTTCTTTGTGCCTAATCCAGATATTTCTAAATACACAGGGTATTAGTAATGCACAGGCAGCATTTGGATCTATCTTCCCCTTGACCAAGGTCACATACACAAAACATAGTTCTGTGAGCAGAGGAGCTAATGGAGCCTAGTTTGCTATGGATTTTATCTGGGAGCCAAGTTCACTGGTAGCCCACTAGGTGTGGATTTTACATAAAGATTCTCTTGGATGTGTGATACTCATAACATAGCTCCTCTTATGTGGAATCTCTTGTGTCTTGTAAGAGCTGAGTCCTCAGTAGAGGGGCTTTCCCTTGTTAGCGGCATTCCTAAAGCCTCTCCCTCTTCCCCAGCCCCCATAACAGGCTCTTGATTTTCATGAATTTATAAGAATATAAATTGCTTGGAGACTGCTGCTGCTCTCTAATTTGGTTAAAACTTGCTAGTGGGTTAAAAAGCTGCCACAGCAGGACAGGCAGATGCATGACCACGGCCAAACCACACAACTGCATAAGCCGTGTTTCCTTACAAAACCAGACCAAGAATTCCCAGACCCACAAAAATGAAGTTACAGAGAAAGAAAAGAGCAGTTTAAACAATATATTGACAACAGCTAAAAAGCAACTCCTACTCCTATCCGCAGCAAATCTACACACATGAAAGAAAGTTCTTGAGGCAAATACTGTTCATAAATTAAGAACATTTTAATGGCTCTCATTTACCTCAATAGTTTCACTTTTTCATACAGTAGACACAACTGAGCTTCACTGAGCTACCAAAGGACATGCTTCATCATCATAATATCAATAAGGCAATACATTGCACTGAAGAAATGTTTCCTGGTGAATGGCATTTCTTATTTTAGAAGCAAAAAGACAGCAATAGCTGTCCATCTTAATTTCTATGGTTTTTTTCAGAGAGAACTAAGTCAGGTACAGGTATTTCAATTCAGGAGAATGAGGTTTCAATCTCTTTAAAGTTTGGGGTTTTTTTGGTTTTTTTTTTTTTTTGTTTTTTTTTTTTTTTTTGTATTTTGTAACCCTCCTTGGTTCTGCAGAAGCTCTGCTTTGGAAAATTGTCTCCTTGGATTACCTTCCTTTTCCCTCCCCATGAGCTATTTTCAGTATTTCTGACAAGTTGTTAGTCATAACAAGTTACCGAACCTGGAGGGTATTAGCTCTGAAATGAAGTAGAAACAAGTCATAGATGAGGTTCTCTCATGATAGCTTCATCATATGAAGGATACAGGAATCATAGTACCCTCACTATGCTGATGCAACTTACTTTGAACCAACAGTTTGATCATATTTTTAAACAAATATATATTTCTGATGAAAACTCTAAATGAGCATCTCTTCCACAAGAGAACTTTATGTTGGTCTAGGAACATTTATACAGGTAATAGAGGGTATGATAGGGTTGTATGGCACCAGGAAGGCATGGTTGCCCTAAATTAAGATCTGTAATGCTAATTATGGCATGACAGCAATGCTTGTAGTCCTCTCCCAGCTCTACACATACATCTCATCCTTTTGTTTGTCTATCCTCCTAGCTGTAGTTCTTGCTCGGTCCTCCCCAGCACCCCCACCCCTTTTCTTCACCTCCTTCTCAGCCACCACCTTGGAGTGGAATGATCACTTGGACACTGGCAAAAAGCGTTGAACCTGCTTGGCAGCTGGTACAGATGCTCTGTCATCCCCACACTGGAACAGCAGCGCTGTGCGGTGTGATCTGAGCTACTGTGTATCTGCAGAAAGAGTGACACTTGGCATTTGCATACGCGCCAGGATTTTGCATAGACTGAAAAAAACCTCACTGTTGTTTGCACTGAAGTGAGCTTAGGTGTGTGATGCTCAAGGTAAACAGGTCTTCAGCTGCGGAACTCATCTCTGCCAGCTTTTACAGCTTTTTCCGCTGCAGCTGTTGACATGACTGCCTGTGCTGCACGAGCATCTGGGTGCAGCACTGCTTGAGGGGCTCAGTTTAGGGGGGCTGTGCTAAGCACTAGTACAGCTTAATAAACAGGAGGTAGTGCATTTGTGAATACTCAAGTTGGTAGGTAGATTAGATTTGATACTGGGAGAAGAGTCTATAAAACCAAAGGTTAAGCGATTTGTGTTGTCACTCAAAGGAACAAATTACATTATTCTTTCCTTGCTTCTGAAATAGCTGCAGTCTCAGTACTAACTTTTAATTCTCTTAAAGTTTGCTCCTTGCAATATATGCTAGTTAAATTCAAGTCAAGACTTTAGTAATTTTTCCATTTAATGGAACACTCTTTACCTTACAAGCAATACAGACCTCCTCTAACAAACATATTCAGAGACTTGTTTTTCCCTGGGGGGGGGGTAAACAGCATAATTTTTCTCACCAACTGTCCAAGTACGTGTAAAGAGTCAGTTGTGAAGTTTGTGTGTTCAGAGAAAAGCTAGTGAAGTACCAAGTTCCAGGAGTAATATAAGTGCTCCTTATAAAGCATCTCTTATAACAATCAATTTGTCTTTTTCACAGACAAGCTGTACTAGTTGCTGCAGGTTTGTTTTTCTGATGCCCTCCTCTCCCAGGGAAACAAAATCCCCAGCAAGCAACAATGACTGCTATAATAGCTGAGAGTGGAAATAAATGCACATTCAGGACTGATCTGCTAATAACCTTTCCCCTCCTTGCCCCCAGCCCAGCCCATTATCTATGTTTTGCATCAGTTACATGGAAGCCTAAAAGTAACCAGACAATTCTGAAACCTGAGCAGGTGAAATTATTTCAGTCCCTCCCCACCACCAAGGAGCTCGATTCATCTCTGGCAATTACACTATGGTTAAAACTCAAACTTTTGCTTTCCACTGGACACGTACATTTTTCAAAATACACACACTGGACTTGGAGTAACGCAGAAATCACAGAATGTCCTGAGTTGGAAGGGACCTGCAAGGATCATCTAGTCCCACTCCTGTCCCTAGATAGTACAACCCCAAAATTCATACCATGTCTCTGAGGGCGTTGTCCACATGCTTCTTGAATATTGTCAGGCTTGGTGCCATGACTGTCTCCTTGGGGAGCCTGTCCCAGTGCTCCACCACCCTCTGGGTGAAGAACCTTTTCCTAATATCCAGCCTAAACCTCCCCTGGCACATCTTCCTGCCATTCCCTCGGGTCCTATCGCTGGTCAGCAGAGAGAAGAGATCAGCGCCTGACCCTCCTCTTTTCCTTGTGAGGAAGCTGCAGACTGCAATGACATCTGCCCTCAGTCTCCTCTTCTCTAGGCTGAACAAACCAAGTGACTTTAGCCGCTCCTCACACGGTTTCTCCTCTAAACCCTTCACCAACTTCGTGGCCCTCCTCTGGACACTCTCTAGTAGGTTTATATCCTTGATGTACTGTGGCACCCAAAACTGCACACAGTACTCCAGGAGAGGCTGCACCAGCGCAGAGCAGAGCAGGACAATCCCCTCCCTCGACCAGCTGCAATGCAGTGCTTGATGCACCCCAGGGCACGGTTGGTCCTCTTGGCTGCCAGGGCACACCGTTGGCTCATGTTCAACTTGCCGTTGACCAGAACCCCCAGGTCCCTCTCTGTGGGGCTGCTCTCCAGCCTCTCATTTCCCAGGCTGTCTGTACATCCCAGGTTGCCGTGCCCCAGGTGCAAAATCCAGCACCTACCCTTGTTAAACTTCGTATAGTTGGTGATTGCCCAACAATCTAATTTGTTCTAGATCTCTCTGCAGGGCCTCTCTGCCCTCGAGAGTGTCAACAGCTCCTCCCAATTTTGTGTCATCAGGAAACTTAATTAGTATTCCTTCAAGGCCTACATCCAAGTCATTTATGAAGACATTAAAGAGTACCGGCCCTAAGATGGATCCTTGCGGAACCCCGCTAGTGACTGGCTGCCAGCCCGATGTAACCCCATTGACTCTGACCCTTTGAGCCTGACCTGTCAGTCAATTGTCACCCACTGCATTACGTGTTTATCCAGCTGTATGCTGGACATTTTGTCCAGGAAGATACTAAGAGACAGTGTGGAAAGCTTTACTGAAATCCAGAAAGATCACATCGACTGGCTTCCCTTGGTCAACCAGGTGGGTAACCTTGTCATTAAAGGAAATTAAGTCTGTTAAGCAGGACTTTCCCCTCATGAACCCATGCTGGCTGGGACCAATGACTGCATTGTCTTTCAGGTGTTTTTCAATAGCTCCCAAAATAATATTCTCCATAATTTTGCCAGGCACAGAAGTGAGACTGGCAGGCCCATAGTTACCAGGGTCATCCCTGTTGCCCTTCTTGAAGACTGAGAGAACGTTTGCCAGCTTCCAGTCAAATGGGGCCTCTCCAGGTTCCCAAGAGCATTGAAAAATTATTGAGAGGCCTCACTATGACATCAGCCAGCTCTTTAAGTATCCTTGGAAGAACCCATAGGGATCCAGATGGAGCAGCAGATCCCACATAAGCTCAGCATTGATCGGGAACTTACCATTCCCACAGTCATGGTTCTCTAGAGCCCATCACTGGTGTTGAAGACCGAGGTGAAGAAAGCATTAAACATCTCTCCTTTGTCTATGACCCTGTTTGTGAGGTGACCACACTCATCAAGTAACAGGCCAATGTTATTTCTGGCCTGCCTTTTGCTATTAACATATTTTAAAAAGCCCTTTTTATTGTCCCTCACACTACTGGCCAGCTTCAACTCCAACTGAGCTTTCGCCACATGTATTTCCTCCCTACAGTGGTGAACAGCATCCCTGTCGTCCTCCAATGTCACCTGACCTTCCTTCCACTGGCCATATACTTTCTTTTTTTGCCTTATTTCTAGAAGATCCCTGCTTAGCCAAGCTGACCTTCTGCCTCACCTGCTTGACTTCCTACATTTTGGAATTGCCTGTTCCTGTGCTCTTAGGAGGTGGTACCTAAAAAGTGACCAGCACTGAGGGAGCCCAGCACCTTCAAAAGCTTTTCCCCAGGGGACCTTACTAAGTAGTTCCCTGAGCAACCTGAATTCTGCTCTCCTCATATCCAGAGTTGAGGTCTTGCTGGCAGTTTTCCTCCTGTTACCATAGATTTTAAACTTGACTGCCTCATGGTTGCTGTGGCCAAGGCAGCCACCAATCACCACTTCAGCCATGAGACCCTCTCTGTTAATAGCCAACAAATCGAGGAAGGCACCTTTCCTGGTCAGTTCCTTTAGTACCTGTACCAAGAAGTTATCATCCAGATGGTTTAGGCATCTTCTGGACATGTTTGTACCAGTTGACATCTGGCAAGTTGAAGTCCCCCATAAGGACAAGGGCAGATGACTTGAAGGCATCCCTTAGTTCCTTAAAGAATAACTGATCAGCGTCATCATCCTGGCTGACTGGCCTATAGCGGACTCCTGCAACATCATCTGCTTTATTTGCCTGTCCCTTAATCCTTACCCAAAGGCTCTCAACTGTGCCATTGCCAACTGCAGGCTCCATGCATTCCAGCTCCTCCACTACATACAATGCCACCCCGCTGCCTCGCCTGCCCTGCCTATCCCTCCTGAAGTGCCTGTGACCATCCATCACGGCACACCAGTCACAGGACTCATCCCACCAGGTTTCACTTACGCAAATGGTGTCATATCTCTGGGACTGAGCCAAGGCTACTAGCTCCTGTTGCTTGTTCCTCATGCTGTGTGCATTTGTGTAGAAACACTCCAGGTGTGGTTCATTGTGCCCATTGCCATGTGGAACAGTCTGAAGAATCTCACTAGCATGCAGCTCCTCAAAGTTTGGTGTGCCATCCTGTTGCTCGTCGCTGGGTAGCCTGGTATTGTCCCTTTCCCCCTTCCAATCTAGTTTAAAGCTCCATCAGTCAGCTCTGCTAGCTCCTGAGCAAAAGCCTTTTTCCCCTTCTGAGAAAGATGCATCCCATCAGATGTCAGTAGACCTGGTGACAAATAGACCATCCCGTGATCGAAAAATCCATTGTTCTGCCGATGATACCAGCCTCGGAGCCACGTGTTGATCAGCTGGGTCTGCCTGTTCCACTCAGTATTCTTCCCTGCTACTGCAAGGATTGAAGAAAATACTACCTGAGCACCTGATCCTTCAACCAACTGCCCCAAGACTCAGAGATCCCTTTTGATAGCCTTTGGACTTCTCTTGGCTACCTATTCTCTGCTGACATGAATAACCAATAGTGGTAACAGTCTGAGGACCTTACCAGACTAAGGAGTTTCCTAGTGACATCTCTTACCCTGGCCCCAGGGAGGCAGCAGACTTCCCTGTTTGTTGGGGCCGGTCGGCATATCAGACCCTCCGTTCCCCTCAGAAGGGAGTCACCTGCAACAACTACCCTTCTTTTTTTGTTAACATGAGTAGTTGTGATGCAAGGGGTAGGCTGCCTAGACAACACCTCCATCCTAGAAGGACCTTTGTCCACAGCATCAGTTGTCTGCCTGTCCAATTCCAGGGCCTCACACCTGTTGTGTACAGGCACCTGGGAAGGTGAGGCAGGCTGAGAGTGGATTTGCCTGCCGCCCCAAGCAGTAACCTACTTCCATTCTCCCCCATCTCCTGGGTCTCCTCGTTCTGCCCGAAGGTGAGGGGATAGAGGGTCCTTCATCTCTTGTGCCATGGTTGGCTGGTGCATCTGTCTCAGGGATGGTAGAGTACCATTCCACCAGTCAATCTCCTTCTTTGACTCCCTGATAGCAAGATATTAATGCAGACAAGAATTTTACTGCTTCTGCATACAGGGTATTTGTAACTTTCTTATCACATTTGAATTATTATTTTCTCATCTCTAAATGGCAGCCTGCCAGATGCCTCTATCACTTGAACTGTTCCTTTGTATGCTAGATTCAATACCAGCAGCATGCATTAATATTTCTATTTTTGCACTGAGCACCAGCTCATAAAATGGCAAATATGATAGCACAAAACCAGAATTTAATAGAGGCTGATGATGATCAGAATCACATTTTTCCTGGTGAGAAGTGAAAAGATTTTGATGAGATCTAAATAGAGTAAAGTCATGTGCAGCTTTGGGGATTCAGATGAGCACTGAGTGGAATTTACCCCTTTTTTTCTTAATATGAGATATTAAATATCTCTGCTAGGACTGGTCTTGTTTTCTTGCTAGAGGAGAATATACTCCAGAGAGATTTGCTACATTCCCCACAGCCCTGCCCTCTCTCTTCTGATTTTATCTCAAGTTGACATACAAATAGTTTTCTACCATTATTCTGCAATGAAACATTCAGATTTGGCACTTTGGTCTCCTTTGAGATGGGAGGATACAAGTCCACACACCTTTTAAAAATAAAAGGCTTCTTCATTTATACTTTATAGTTTGCACACTTCGTAGTGCAAAGGGCTTACTTCTAGCTCAAGATCCCACTCTAGAAAGTTTTTCCGCCGCACAACATTTTTCTGTTTCCATTCAGCCATAAGAAGTCAGGATTCAAATCCTTCCTTTCCCCGTTTTTCTCCTTCATTATACAGCAGCAGAGCTCACAGTATAATCCACATCAAGTGTCTCTCTTGATTCTGCCTTCATAACAAGAGACATTTTAAAAGGCATGTGGAAGAAAGTATAGTTTATACTGCTCACTGTAATGGAGCTTAGAGGATAATAGGCAAGAGAGACAGCAAACATGCAAAGCAAGATTTCTGCAGGAATAGATCTTGCAATCTTCTATTTCATTCTAAGTGATCGCTAGCAGGGGTACATCATCAAAATCGACCAGGTATGCAACTATATTTTGGGAGAGCGGTGCCTAATTTCTAATTACAAGAAATTAATGTTTCAATAATTTCTTTTATTTTAAACCAGAGTCACAGCAGGTAAGATGACAATATTAATTCCTGCTGCTGTCACCAAAAGCTGAGATTGTCAGGCAGGACTGATGAGCTCTGCAATTAACAGTGGGGTTGGCTCTCTTTGGGAAGATCCACCCAGTGAACAAACTCAAATCTAAAAAGGTAGATCCAACTGAAAGCCTAAACATTGCCCCAGAAGTTATATATATACAGTTATATACATATATATAAAAATTAAAATAAAAATACTCTGTGTATATACAAGCATATGCATATAAAAGGATGGTAACAACAGCCTTGCACTTCGTCCCTGCCCTTATTTAGCTGTCCTTATCAAAATACTCCTAGGAGGCTGTTGGTATTTAGCTTTACAACCACCACAACTTTGGATAGCCTGTGTTTGTCTTTAGTTTTTCAATTGTTGAAGAAATTGGACATGAGAAGGCACTTGTTTGTGTGACTTCCCCCACTATTCAGGGGTAGATAACCCTGAATAGTGACATAGCAAGAAGCAGGCTGGATTTTACTGGCCCAAATATCTTGCTCAGATTTGGTTCTCACTCCTCCTCCTCGCCTTTCAGACAGCCCTTGCCCATATCAGAATTCCCATTTTCCTTTTGGAGGGAACAGACTTCAGGAAGGGACTGTTTTGGCTGGTATTACACAGGCAGTCATAGTCTAAACCAGAACTCCAAGAAAATATTTCTTTCCGCAGCAAGAGCTGTAACTTCACCATTTTCAGAAGACAAAGAGCATAATTTTTGGAGATGTCCCAGGTCCAGAACACATACCACTGCCATCTGCAGGAATACCAAGGTGTGATTCAGAGCTTCTCTGTAAGTACAGAGACACAGTCACACCATTGATCCTTACTAAGATTTCAGGTCTGGCACTCGCAGCCCTGATTTCAAGGTAATGCCAGAAAATGTTGTTACTACTCCAGAGACTTGCAGTCACGGTCACACTAGAGAGAAAGGTAACCTTAGCCAGTTGTAAGTGTCAGTGTTCATAAGGCCATTTACTTGCCAAGTATCTCAGATAATTTCCTACTGGATAAGGAAATATCCTCTCTATGGAGCACAGGTAACCGAAGCACTGCAGAAGTGATACATTGATACCACACCGAAGTCTGCTACCAAAGCAGCTTTCTGAGTCCCAAGGAGTCACCTTATTCCCTAGTAGGACCATTCTCCTTTCTTTTCCATCACAACTGGTCACTCTGGTCAGCTTGGTTTATGGTTGTTTCATGACCTCAACGGGAGTTAGGCTGATATCAGATGCTTTTCAAAACTGATTGTCTGAAACACACCTCCAAATTAAAAACAAAAACCACACAAAAAACCACCCCCACACAAACCATGACCAAAGCTTTCAAAACAAAGGAAATGAGCACAAAACCATACCAATATCTATTCCACACTATTAGAAGGCTCTCACAGAGAGCCTTGAAGCACACCTCAGTTATGATCTGGCTTGGTTTTGTAGTCTATAGCTTAGTGAATGTGTCTTCGCCTCACTCAGAAAGGCTGAATCCAAGTTCTGTACAGAATTTTCTGCTAGCTTCAGGATTTTAGTTACCTAGAATCTGGAAATGGGGGGAAGGAACCCAAACTCTCACCTTTGAATTTTTTTTGGTGTGCCGGTTTTGGCTGGGATGGAGTTAATTTTCTTCACTGTAGCTGGTACAGTGCTGATGGCACATGGATGTTTTAGTGTTGTTAAGCAGCGGCTCAGTGCCGCTAAGCAGTGCCTACATTCGTCCGGGACTTCTCCAGCTTCCCCTGCTCTGCCACGTGCACAAGACGCCGGGAGGGGAGGGGCCACAGCCAAGTCAGCTGGCCCAGACTGGCCAATGGGCTGTTCCGCAGCATATGACGTCATGCCCAGTATGTTACCTGGGCGGTTGGAGGGCGTGGGGTGGGGGGAGCGATCGCGGCCGGGGACTGGTGGGATCGGTGGGTGGATGGGTTGGTGCATCACTTGTTTGCTTCGGTTGTTTATTCCCACTTTCCCCCTGCACCTGGTTTCGTCTCTCTCTCATTATTTTCCTTTTCATTATATACTGAACTGTCTTATCTCAGCCCATGAGTTTTTACCCTTCCGATTCTCTCCCCCATCCCGCCGGTGGGGGAGTGAGCGAGTGGCTGGGTGGTGCTTAGTTGCTGACTGGGGCTAAACCACAACACTGAGGAACCAGAAAGTGCTGAACTTGCTCATAAATATTTTTTAAGAAGCTTTTCACTGTCGTCATGATGACTAGGAAACAGATTTTCACTGAGACTTGAAGTCGTGGAAGTAAAGCTCTAATTAATTTCAGGAGAGCATAGACAATCAAGTCAGACAATTCTTCAGGTTCAAAAGAGAAGAGACTGAAAAAGGCTTTGACTTATCTGTCATTTATGCTGCCCTAATATACATGGACTACAGAACTCCTTATGAGAGCAAACACAGACTAAAGAGGAATTCTCAAAGCTCATTATATGGTACTTGCAAATGAGTCGAAGTGCTAAGTCTTTGATTTCTGGAGTTGCCAAACATTGGCTCAAATCCCGACCCCCTAGCACACAGCCTGCATAACTAGGACAGACAACTGAGAAAGTCAACAAGAGAGAGTTTTTTCCTCCTTAAGAGTTCAGGGCAACAGCAGAGCCACTTGACACTTAACCATTCAGTAATAGCATCTCTAAACTCTCAGACATGACTTTTCTCCACTGCAATGGTGAGCGTGATTACTGCAGTGTCCTACCCTTTTCTCCCCCTAGCCCTGAGAAGACCCTACTAGTTACCCTCCAGGATGCATAGTGTGGGTCTCCCTGAGCCCTGTGCAATAGACCCAACACCTGCACAGCTCTGCCTGGGTGTTCAGAGAGATGGTTGGATTTGGGAAGCTGTACAGCATATGGCTTCTACCTGAAGAGGTTAACATTTCATTGTCTTATTTTTGTCTCTGACTTGAAGAGCCCCGAAACCCCCAGCTCCCTGCTGCAACACCATGTATCAGCTCAATCCCAATGAGCATTTGTTATACTGCTGGCCAGGATGGCCAGAGCATTTCAATAGGAGCATATTCTCTAGCCAGGCTAAAGCACAGGCAAGTGCCAGAGCTATGCATCACAGGGACAGTTAAAAGGCATTTTCTTATGCACCTTTTATTCTGGGGAGGAAAAAAGCCAGCTAACATTGCCATTTCCTTCTTTTTGCTGTTTAAGGGTGGGTAGGGAGGAGAGGGAGAAAAGAAACACTTTCATCTGGAAGTGCTTTTCCAATGTGATGTCACCTGAACATGGAGGATTAAATCCTCTGCTAATGTAGACTGACATAAATCAATTGCCTTAAAGCATCATAGCTGCATTAGATCTGGCCCAAAGCTTATTCGATCTTCTTTTAGTCATCAGATAAAGTATCACTAGTTAGTTTTGGCATCAGTAGGACTCCTTCGTTTCATTCCCAGGAGGCAAAAACTGATACAGAGTTACATGACTGAATAGGCATCCTCCATGTGAAGCACTCAGCATATGAGCTCTGTCTTTTTATTAGCTTTGTCAGATTGAGCTGCCATAAAACACAATAGCTGAGTCAAATTTTATAATGATGCAATTAAAATCAGGAGGGAAACCTTCCACAGACTCAACAGGAAACAGTCTAAGATAATAGCTTTGGTGTTTTTCCTTAAGATGTACCTCAACAACATGGCTCTTTGATTTGGGTTTGACTTTCCACCCCCCCCCCAGCCAAATAAACCCATACTGTGTGGGCTGTTTACAGAGTGCTGGAAACATCATCAAGGCTGTGTCTGATTGCTCTGCTGGGAGCATTCTGGATAGAAAGGGGTTTATGCATCTCAAAATGCCCCAGAGGAACTGGCAACTTACAGCCCAATGGGGCAGAAATCATCCTTTTAGTAAAGCTCTACAGTAGGTTCGCTAGACACCACGCGGGATATCCATCACCAGGGGTTTCCAAGAGGAGAGGAAGAGGGAGAGAGCACTAGCAAGTGTATCATTGGTAGGGTTTAAGAATGTAGTCTTCTCTTGCTTTGTGGAGGAAGAACGGTCTAGATTCCCTGTGATCCTTTCTATCTCAGAGGGGTTTTTTTGTTTTGGTTCGGGTTTTCCTTAATGGATAAGGCCTCATTTATTCCTTTAATCCACAGCTGAGGAGCTACAGGCTCCTCAAAGGTAAAAATCACAATTCTTTTTGTGGCGGTTTTCTGGATTAGTAATTACATATGGAATAAAACCAAGCCTCTCATGAATTATACATAGTTATTGGTTTGATTTCAAAAGCTCTTAACATTGAGGGTATAAGTAATCTAATTAGTCTTTTGTATAACAGACCTTTCCTTTCTTCTAACAAGGATAATGCATTTTAATTATTATTGTGTTGCCAAACTGGGCCACAAATTAAGTAAAACCTGATGCAGTTGGTTGGCAAGGTTAACATTGTATTTCCATTTAATGTAAGCACATTAATGGTTAAGTTTGGGGAACGTGTTCTGCATGCTCCTTCACAATTTCTGCCTCCTTTTCCACAGCCAGGGCCACAAAACAAAGTACCTCCCTGTTGAGCAGGGAGCAAGCATCCAGCAGACCTTGTGCACTTACAGGATGTTGTTACAAACTTGTCTCCAAAGGACCTTTCTTCTGTAGTTCCCTAGAGGGAAAATAGTGGTGACGTATCAGGCTGATCTTCATGAGTCATCTGTCTTTCCTGTCTGTGAAGAAGGATATATAACACCAGACACTATTGTGGTCACAAAGAGAAGGTGATAAACATCTCGCTGACCTTTGACTATAGTTCTTGCATCGTTTTCTGAGATAAGTAGTTCACTATAGTTGTTGGTTGCCAGGTTTTTCTTCCCTTAAACGTGCAGTGGAACAAAAAAACACCCTCTCCTTGTCCTTACAGTTAATACATCCACGGCATCTCTTATTTTTCTTTGAGGTCATAACTTTATTAATAGTCTAAAAATACACTTTTTGTTTCTGCTGCTTACAGCAGAGAATGCATCTTGTGCCATCCTCAGCCTTGGAACTCCCTTGTGTCCCACCAGGTGCAAAGCAACTTTAATTTTGTTTCCTACTAAGTAGAAAGGAAAATAGATTGGTTGGCAGTCATTTATAATGCAACTCTCTTATTAGAGGAGCCCGAGGACTCTTATTTCATAAAATTAGAGAGCTGTTAAGATAAAGGCTGGTCTAGCAAGACATAAGGTTTGTACTATGGGTTTACAACTCTAAACCATGGGCTCAGAGACCTGAATTTTAAAAGACATTATGCAGTTTGGCACTGTCCAAATGCTTGGATAAACTTGCATTTCAGGTGCTTTCAATCTGAATGAGCAAAGGAGAGGGGGTCAAAGCTGAAGGAAGAAGCTGTGTTTTGGGTCTGGTAGGTCAGGAACACTGCGGGGGCAGGACAGATTCCCAGACGGACCAGAGCAGGCAGAGGACATCACAGCTTGGCATGCAACTGGGTATGCTGTGAGCAGGTAGCAGGTAACCAAAAGGCAGAGCTGATGACAGAGTTTAAGTTATCAGAACAACGAAGTTAAGAGTTATTTGCTTTGACTTCATCCATGCTGCTTTGCAACAGTTCCATATGGCAGCTTAGCATTCACCCTCCCTTTAACATCAATGATAAGTCTTTACTGACTGTACTGTACCAAGTGCATTTTAGAACTTTAAATGATAAATCTAAACAAAAAGGAAACTCTCCTGCAAAAATTTTCCTTTTGGGCTTTATGGAACAGAAAGTCTGTTCAAAAGTTTCCTCTTTCTGCTTTACCCATTTTTTTTTAAGTGCTAAAATATTCTGATGTGATAATATAATTCACAGTATTTATGACTCTAAAATTGTGTGTCAGCCCAAGTTGTGACTTTAACCTTCCTCCTGACTGGGCAAGGCTAAAAACTGAGTATTTTAATGAATCAATATTGAGTCAAATATTCCACATCTACAATTCAACATTGAAAGAAGTCTATAGTTTTCTTGCATTATCTTGTTTCACAGCAATTATCAGAATACAAGAAAAAATTATTGAATCATTCAGTTTACACATTTGGCAGACACACCAATGAATGCATAAAGCCTCATTGTTAAATACGTTAGCCCTGATTAAAGCAAACAACCCTTTTCACCACTAAAAACTACATATGTGTGAACTCACACACACATATACTTTTCTGCTGTCCTAAAAGAACTGCAAGAAGAGTACTTTAGGAAACAGACAGCAAGTGAGCTAGGACTGCTTTAAGGGTTGCACAGACGTGCAAGCTGGGGACTGAGGCTGTGCACCTTCCATGAGATACCAAACACCACTGTCCCACTGTATAAAAAGTGAAAGAAATTACGACTGGGATTCCTGCGCATGAATACTTCAGGGAACCAACATTTGACCTGAATCCAGTACCTGGGCCACTCCTCCAGCCAAAACCAGAGGAAAAAATCCAGAATAAGGCTCAATATGCTTGATCCTGCTCTCCCCCAGATCCAGAACAGATTCACATTCAAACTACAAAGGAATCTGGTTTATTTGACTAGCATCTCCTTGGCCAGTCATCTTAACACACTGGCAGAAGGGATGTGGTTTGAATTTCTGACCTCTCCCATCTTCTGGGGCCCCACAGACACTGGAAAGTTGGTTCTGGACCACAGTCAGCACCAGTGCTGCGTGCAACTATTTCTGTGTTTATTTTTTGTCCTCTAATCTGCAGCCGTTGTTCAGCTTTCCTATGCAACAGGATGCCTTGATCCGCTACAGCAATGGCCATAAAGGGTGTAGAGCGGGCAGGGAGATATGCTGTCCTGCCCTTGGCAGAAGAGCACTGACAGCCTTTGTTGCCCACTGGAAGAAGTTTCAAAACAGGCATTTCTATCCCTGCAACTCTGCGCCACAGGCTTGAGGAGAGATGGTTTTGCCAGTGTTTACAGGGAGCTCCTCATCCCCTTTTGAATCCTTCCTTCAAGCCTCTCTTTTGCTTTAGCAGCAACACAAAGCTGTCAGATGTTTGGCACCTGGATGTCACTGCCATTGCACCCCATGCAGTGGTGGCTGCCCACCATCCTGGGGTCTCAGGCTGCTTTTCTCCCTCACCATCACCATGCCTGGAGAGACAATTCTACCTCCCTGCAGTAGGGACCAGCCTTATCCTCTGCCCCTGGGCAGCACCTGGTGCAACATGACCCCAGGCAGCAACACCAGCTCTGGTAGCAGTAATCCCAGCCCCATCCAAGGGAAATAAGAGCCTCTCACAGACCAGGCTCTTACAACACAGAAAAAGAGCTATCTAAATCTTTAGTCAAGTGGAGTCAGTGAAGGTTGTTTGAATTCATCACCCTTTGGACAAAGATTTCAATGCCCAACATGTTCAAAGGCCACAAGACCTACTTCTGACTAGAGTTCTGCAACTGAAGTTGAGTTGAAGTTATAACTATGTTTCAGTAAATATTTTGTTGAAAAATTCCTCCCTCAGAAAGAGGAAATTGGTAGAGAAAGCTTTTGTGAATTCAGTTCAGATTTAGCATGTAATGATAACCAAAGAGGAAAAAGTGGGAAAATCAAAATACTTTGACATTTAGCTGACATTTGTTTTGAAAATTGCCAAGCAAATGCTAAAAGTAAACTTTCTGATTTCAAGTCAAGTGAAACAGTCACAGGTAAGGAGATCTTTTCCTTATTTTACTGAGAAAACAAATCCAAGTGAATTTCACTTTGAGTCAACACATTTTTCTTGGATATTCCAGCTTAGCCACTGATCCAAAAGCTCCTGCTTATTTAGGCAGCTCTAATTGCAACCCACTCACCCTGCTTATTTCTAGAAGCAGAGCTCTGAGGAGGTGTTTGTTGATGCTCAAAGGGGGATGTTTCATAGGCTTAATTATAGGAGAAACTGCATCAGTTAAAGGGAAAAACACCTCCATGTGCAATTTAAGAATGTAAATTTAAGTTATCCTAGCTGTAGAACTTATTTCAGCTGCATGGGCCTTCAGGAGACCACGTATTCCTCTACTGCCAATGTCATTTGTAGAGCTGAATGAATGTTAAATGTTTGAATAATCATTTTTCAACAATAGAAGAACTTTCCAAGTAGGGCTGACACCTTTCTTGCACAAAAAGTTGTTTGTTTTTTTTTTTATAACTGGTGAAAAAGGTGCAACTCATTTTTTCCACAACCCAAAATTTATTGGCAGAAACGAACTCATCAAGGAACTGTATGAAGTCCCATATCCTTGAAAATCTGTCCTTTCAAAATTAAGATGCTAATTTAATGACTGCAAAATTTATTGGTTTGTCTGAATTTTTGCCCTGCTACCTTAATGAAATCTATTTGTAAAAACCATGCACTTGTTCAAATGTAAGACCTCAAGAACAATTTTGGAATAGCAAAAGCTGCCTAACATTAAAAAGAAGTTTGGAAACCAAGAAAATTTATCAGCCACCTTGAGAAGAAGTGGTGGTGGTGCTGTTACACATCATTGGGACTTTTTACTGCAAGTTAAATTAGGATGAGTGGTAATTGTTGACTTTGGAAAACAAAGATGATGCTTTTAACAGCTGGTTCAGATACTGTTTTCACTCCAACTTGTAGGACTAGCAAAGATTTGACACTAACTCAATAATCCTATGTAGGTGAGACACCTGTTGAACTGATAATTTTATTGTGGCTTCTATGTCTTCTGACCATAATCCTTTTCATGTTTTTGTTGCCAGCAGTAAACATATACACTAAGTAGCACCAACAAAGAAAAGTTTACCTTTGACTGTTGGTCCAACAGCAACTAAGTGCAGTGACTATATAAGGGTTTTCAGACAAATAAAAACCAACTCTTGGAATGGTTCCAACTATTTCTATTTCTACCTCTTATAAAATATTTTTACTTATTCATCTAGTACTGGATTGTGTGGAAGAATGAAAGAAATTTGGCTTTGAATGCAAATCTCAGATCTAAAAGAAAACGAGAGTAGCCATTACTGAAGTTTCCCATTTAAACCTTCCCCCTCCTACCACAGAAATTCACTGCACACACACTTGTGCCCTGTAGCTCTTTTCTTGTACTCTGAGCTATATCAGCTGGTGCTTGGGAGAGCAAACATGTTATTCTGGGGTGGCAGCCTTTGTGATTTCTGCTCAAGTTAGCATGGTTTGAATGCATTCCTTTTCCCTCTGCAACCTTGGGCTTTGGTTTTTGGGTGTGGGGAAGAGGAAGAGGATGTCAGCTGGACTGCTGGATTTTAGAAGTTACCTGAAGTATCACTCTTCTCCTTCACTTTTTGCTTCAGGTTCAAACATGATATAGGAAAAAAACAGAAGACACATGACAACACAAGCTATATTTTGTATTAAATATTACCAACAGATGAATTCCCAGCTGTCACAAACAAGTAACACTTAGCATCATCTTTCCCAATGAAACTGCTCATTATTACAGTTTTAATATTTGTTTTCTAACCAGATTCTTAAATATTTCTTTAGGAGTCACTGTTTTGGTGACTATTCCTGGCATTAAGTGTAGACCCTAGGATAGCTACAGAAAAACAAGAACAGCGTAGACCTATATTTACGTAGTAGTGAGTTTTAGAAGTGAAATGACTGGTTACAGAGGCCTGCTTTGCATCTTCCCTCTCGCTTCAGTTTTAGGGGGTATCAACACAAGCCTGCAATGCTGTGATGTACTTTAGAATGAGTTTACAGCTATGTTATTTTTGGGGAGTCACTGTTGGGTATTAAGTAAAGTTCCCCACTGCCGCCAGTACTGGTTGCTTTATTTAAGATAAGGGGCTGCTGCAAGCTTCAGTTCCAGTTCTCCGCCTGCGCTGTCCCATTTGCACCAAACTGCTGTTCTGTTTTGTGCAACTTTTTTATAAGTTTGAGATCCACCTAGTTATTCTGAACTACTCAATAAGAAGTTTGCGTACATGTCACAGCGGATGCAGGGGGAAAAGCCTTAGAATGAAAAGACAGAATGCAACATGGAAATGCCGTTGGAAGACACTAAGCTCTTTTGGAAGGACAGCATAGGAAAGCAGCAGCTATTTTTTTTTTTTTTGCTAGTGTAATGACTGTCTCCTTCAAATAGCTACAGATGCCATACATGAAGTTTTGTTTTACATGAAACTGGAAGAGAAACTCTGCATCTTTACTGTCAGCCTAAGCCATGATCCTGCAAACATGTAAGTACTCATACTCGCAGAGCCGCCAGCGCAGATGAAGCTAGGCAAAGCTGTAGTCCTTCCAGGACAAACTAGCACTCCTATGGCTCCACTTCCCTGCTTTATCATGCCATCATGGAGTGCTTGGCACAAATCAGCAGAGTTTTTTCTGGCAGCCTTTATATTACAACCATCACAGGTAGAAGGCACAGTAAACTGCCTTCTCAGCAGCCCAGTAACTAGAATTCAGGGGATATAATGGTAACACAATCCTGTTGCTTGCTTGGAGGCCAATATTGCCTGCAGGCAACTGCATTATTATTATTTTTATTTTGAGACCATTGCAATGACTGTCCTTTGTGCACTGGAAGACGACTTCGCTTGCCGAAGGGTAAGCCCTTTCCTCTCATCCTTTTGCACATTGCCAAACAACTACATAAGAACAGTAAGCAACAGATCATCAGCACAAATCCATTAGAACAAGTTTACCTCTATAATTTTATGCTTTATTTGATATTGACTTTACTGGAAGGGCTGACTGCTAAAACAACGCGCAGATCACTATGATATAATGTAGTTATTTATTTGTGTTACTTTAGTACCTGAAAGCCTCAGCCAAGAATTCCTGTTGCAGTGCCCAAGGCCTTATTTGAGGGACTGGTTATTGTGTGCAGCAGGTTCAAGTGAGAGTAAATTCAACAGTCTGAGACTTTATGTGACTGCAGATGCATTAATGGATTGGTGCAACAGAGGATTGCAAGATCACAGAGGAAAAAAATGTTTTCAGGGAAGCAAAGGACAGAGTCCAGGGATTCATCACAGCAGTCACATGAGATTTAACTACTTTGGCAAAGCATGCATTTTAGGTGGTTTCTCAGTTTATGGTCCCTCTTTTCCAGTAAAACTTACAATAAAGAATGAGGTAGATGCACAGCGTAGTTGTGGCAGGAGAATATGTAGAAAAATATTTCATTTTCAGGACTATGTCAAACTCTTCATTTCTGGTTACCTCCATTTTCTTTTCATTTTCCACTGTAATCATCTTAATTCTTCCCTGTTCATCTCTGCAAGTTCATACAGTACCTTAAGTGGAACATCTGCTTATCACTCATTATCCTTCTGCTTATTTTTTCAGGGTTCTGATGGAAGCAGGACTTAAAACAGAAAAAAGTCATTTTATTTTATAGAAGGAATACCCACAGCTGGGAACATCTCCGTTCCCTCCCTAAGAAGGGATCACTTTGGAGTTCACCCCTTCAGCAGACAGCAGAGCACGCATCAGTGGAATAAACTACCTTCCTCAGATAGCTGTATGTGCTAGAATCTCATATTAACATTTCAACAAAGAATGAATGCCAAACATCATGTGAGTAACGTTAAATGCTTTACATTTCTTGTCTTATCTCTTTAGAAGTATTTTTAATTGATAGAAGTATTTCCAATTGTTCATATTTTTTATATTTTACATTTATTGCAATACTTTTCCTTGGCAGGAAAACAACTGTTGTTTGCACAGAAACACAAAACTCTTAGAAGCAATTTATCCACATGAGCATTTATCTAGGTATTCACGTCGCCAGGGGCGACATGAATGTGCTCTTATACAATAGGATTTAGTAATCTGCAAACAGATTTAACAAGTGCCAACCAAGAGCTCCCTAAGCAAACCTCCACACATAACAAATCAGATATACAATTGAAAAATAGAAACTCAGTATAAGGTTAATAGAGTTTTATGGAAAAAGTTTCCCTTGTTTTGTTACATAAATCACTGAAAAGTGAAGGAACAGAGGAAGCTGCTTGATAAATGGACATAAAATTTCTATCCCGGAATAATTCACTGACTCAAGAACTCACCTGAGAGACCACATACCCGTGTTCACAACCTTACCACGTCCAATTCTGAGAAGATCTCTGAACCCATTTCTCTGGCTATGGAAATGCCCTAACCAGTAGCTATTTGCTGCTCTGCTTTTGTATTCTGGTAGTGGCAAGAATTTAAGGAAGAGCAAGTTTCCACAACAAGATGAGATGAGTCTGTTTTAGCGAATCAATATTTTTGTATGGAAAGGTCATATATGAAAGAAATCCTTATCAGTTCTGCTCCCAGTGACGCTAAGGGACTTTGGAGCCAGGGTGTGCAGAGAGAGGCTCTGCTTTCCAGGCACCCTGCAGCAGCCCAAGGCTGCCAGTGCAGCCCCCTCCTGCCGGAGGTCTCTGCTTTGCAGAAAGCCCCTGTGAGAGGATGGCCGAGTGGCTTCAGGGTCCAGATTAGAGACAGTGGCAGGAGCAAGCCCAAAGAAAGCTTCTCAGGAAGATTTAAACACAAAACCAGCATGAAAACAAGGTAGGTTATAAGAATCCATCCTAGTGGATATTTAGGATCTGAAGGACTGCAGGCAAGAAAAAGTACCTAGTTCTTTATTTGTAGGTAGTAGACCTAGGTTACTTGAGATTCTGTGATTTGGATTTGAGAGAAACAGGGGTGAAGGGAAGATAACATTAAGACTCTGAATTGTAGCAGAGCAAGGATCAAAAAAATGGATAAATAGCTGGGTGGGTGCTATATGAAATTTACTGTAGGCAGAGGGGAAAATGGAAAGCAATCAAAGTAAAATTGCCACATGTGCAGCAGCAGAACCTAAAGCACGAGCAACAGAGGCACAAGGAGGAAAATAAGCTTGTGTTGGGTGAAGTTGGAGTTATTGGAAATTGGAAAACTAGAATCTTCAGGGAAGACTTAGCCGCAGGATTTTAAAATGAGCAGAAGAAAATGAGAAGTTATTTGGAACAGAAGGAGAGAAATTGTAGCACCTTCTCTCTTATATGAAAGAAATAAACAAGAAAAGCAAGGAGTAGGAAGAGCCAAGGAGTAACACATGTATTTACATTAATGATAAAGTTGTCCTAAAGAAAAAAGATAATCAAGACAGGATAAGAGCAGCCTGCAGATCATTTTCTGTTAAGATCTTAAGACTTGACGACCTCTCACTCTTTGCTTTGGACTAAAGGTGGTTCCCAAGCTCCCTCCTGCCTTGAACTGGGCATTTTGATAGCTCCGTGTAATTACCATAAAAATAATTTTTCACTTGACCTGAAAACAAACAGGACTGGCTTTAACTGTAATAGGAAACACTGGGATTGGTCTTGCAGTGCCTCAAAGGTTGACAGCAAGAAGTTTTATCCCGTCTTACTTAGGGGCCAACAACTTGGGACAAGCATTTAAAAGTTTTTATCATCACTCTGATGAGTGTCACAATTTTAATACTACAGCTTATTCACATAATAGCAAGGGAGCTTTATTACAAGATCACCAACAACAACTGTTGGAGTCAAAGAAGGGGGTCAATAATCCACACAGTACTGTACTCTTGAAGCCTGATGTTGGCTGCTGTATACTTAGCAATGGTTAA
Organism: Sula dactylatra; assembly: GCA_013389905.1. NCBI lineage: Eukaryota > Metazoa > Chordata > Aves > Suliformes > Sulidae > Sula > Sula dactylatra. The sequence continues at coordinate 84,570 of WEKW01000452.1, forward strand.
ACTTCACTGAATTGAAGGAGTCAGGCTGTCACATCAGTACAGCCTGCTGCAAAAGCTGAAGCTAAAGCAATGAAATTTGTCTGGGTGGATATTGCCTATTAGGCTGAGAAAATATAACCTGGGATCATGGACATATGTAAACTTAAGCTAACCGATAGTGTTCTCAGTCAGCCACAGAAAGGCATCCAGACCAAAGCAATGCCACAAGAGGGATTGCACCATCATGATGTGAGCTCTCAGAGCACTGAGTAGCCGTGCATCACACTTGTATTTTCCATCATACTGTGAACATCTCTTTTCCTATGCTCATTATATGACAAGTATAAAAGCATGAATTTGGTTCATTATGGGATGTCTCTGATACAAGACAAAAAATTTCAAAACATGTTCTCCTAGAATAAATTACTGGAGTGTTTTCCAAATTACAAATCCCTGTATTCTCTAAGATCTGAAGTGTGTCTCTTGAAAATGAGAAAAATTCCTAGGAGGGTTTGTACCAAGACAGATATCAGCATGGAAAGTTTCAGTCCAAGCAGTTGCTTATAGTTTTCTCAAAATTAATTTTAAGAAATACCTTTTAACTGCCATTTCCCCACTAATCCTTTGTGAACCAGTTTGCACAAGTTCAACCCTTTCTTACCATATCTCTACCATCCACATAGAGATAGTACCTCTATGCCATTCCCATTTCTGCTACCCATCACACCTGTCTGTGCCAGGTTATCAAAACCCCTGCAATATCATGAGATTAAGGAACAGAAGGAACAAGATGATGAGTTGTTCTGACTAAAGAAATAGGGACAGGCCAAATCTGTGATGAAGACCAAGGTAAATATTTTTCATAGCCAGTAGTTCACTGTTTCAGATGACTCATCCTTAATAAGATGAATCGCTAGGTCTTACAAGCAGGTTGGGGGGAACCTAAAAAACAATTTTTGCATGATGAGTAGCAAGCTGTCTTCTCTGATAGCTGCTGTGCCCCCACTCTTCTTCCACCCCACTCCCAAACACCCCCACTTTAAACACCTGCTCACCATAGTCTTCACAGGTAAGTTCTCTCCTCTCCACTTTTTCCTTTTACCACACTCAGACCTCATTCAAAAAAGCATGGGTGAGTGCTTTCTTTCAGGAAACAACACGGCATAGCAAACCACATTGCTCTTCCTGAGGTAATGCTTGGAGGTGTGCTTTGTACAGCTGACACCCTTGACCCAGATCCTCTCCACATTAACCCAAGAAGATCAAGTCACCCCCGAGAGATCTCTTTTAACCTTCAAGAACAATTTCAGAGCTGGATCAACTGTTACATTCTTTTTTTATTGAATTTCTGAAAGGACTGAAGCAGACTGCTTAATGCCCTGGCAACCCCAAAGCACATTGATCCATGGAAATCTCTTCAGCTCTGTTCTGTCTAGGTTCCTACATCCAGCTTATCAGCTGAGCACCTTCCAGCCAGGCATTAGAAAACACAGCTAAAGTCTATCACATGCTGTTTGTTCCCATCTGCCCCCCAGGCATATGCAGTAGAGTGCCTTGTTTTGGTAGCTTTTTCCCTGAGAACATGCATACTGCTATAAGTTTGTGTTACAGGTTGGAGGATGTGTGCCTTGTTCTTCAGATTTGTTTTGTTGAAAGTTGCAGTGATCTCTAACTTGCATAAGAATGTGTTTCACTGTCTTAGAGACTGTCCCAGGAAAGATTCATCTCCTTTGCAAACTTGCATGTGAAAGCACGCTTACTGACCATGGGAAGACCTGGAGGCTTAGCCGACAGCTCACTAGGATGCCAGTGCAGAGGAGTGGGCAATAGGTAAATTGAAAGAGTAAGTCAAAAATCCCCGCTTAGTGCTACTGTTGCTAAGGGTGCTACAGGCACAGGTCCCCTGTGGCAAGACACAGGAGCTACCTCTGTGCCAGCTGTGCTGGAGCCTGCAGCGCTGTGGGACCAGGCGTGGATGCACAGAGCCAGGTGAACTTCTCAACAGAAGCAACATCCATGCCAGGCAGCACCCAGATCAGCCGGTGTACTGCTCACAGCCCTCCTAGCAGCTCCACTGCTTGTGGAGTCCAGGGGAACAGTCACACTGCACAGAGCTGCCTCAGGTGAAGTCCAGGGCAGTCGGTGATAGCTGGGTGTGCGCGTGGGTGGGGCAGTTTAGCTGTGCACTCTGTTGCATGAAGCAGACATACCCTTTGAGAACAAACGAAGGATATCAGCATCTGTTGCCATCACAAAACGTAGCCCCCATTCAATTTCTGAAACACTCACAGAGGAGGAACTACTAGGAGTTCTGCAGGAGGGTCTGCAGAAGCTTACAGAAGCATCACCGCGTGAAGTGTGGGTGCAGCAAGAGGATCGCTCCCACGCTCAGAGAGCTGGTGTTGGAGGGGTCTCATTGGCTATGCAGTGCACTGAGATATTTTGTTCACAACGAGTGGCCCATTTAATAAGGTTGTTGCTGTACCAGAGGACAAGGTTGGATAACTTCTCGTCCCCAGAGGTTGCTAACCGAGCTCTGTTACAGTTTAGCACTGCTCTGGGAAAACCTGAGCTCTTTTCTCCAGTGGACTATTAACAGAAGTTTCTCTCCCTCTTTCACTGCTGGTTGGGATGCAGGGCCCTCCTGCCTGGTCTCTTCTCTCCTGAGCAGCTCTACAGAGCCCAGCAGGGGCAGAACTTGTATCTTTCTGCCCTGGGAGGCTAACACCAGCAGACCCCACCTGCTCCCCAATGCTGAGAAACAAGCACTTTCAGCACAGCAGCCGAAATCCCCTTTCCTGAACTATTCAGCTTTCAGTATCTTTTCTTCCTGTTGAGCTAGTAACAAAGTTTCCACTTGCCAAAGTGTTTTCAAGTTAAACTGAACTGGTTCCCCCCTCCCAAAGCCATCTGTGCCATCTTTCTGCTTCACACAGCAGCACCACAGGGCACTGTCTCAACTCTGCTTGTCTAAGGTACACTTTAAGGCGTCTTCCTGCAGATGGTTGAATCTGAACTCCAGATATCTGGAGGCACAACCTACAGTGGCAGATGATTAAACTAGCAAGCACTGCTGTATGGGTTTGAGTATGGACCTGCAGGATTTCTTGGCCTAACACTGCATAGGCCGTCAAAGACAAAAGCAGCAGTTTGTGCACTTGGTGGCAAAAGCTAAGGATGGATTCAGAGACTGTTTGAAAAGTAAAAACTCAGTTTCTGGTGGGGAAACAAAAAGAGGAATACCACCACCACCACCACGTAGCTGTGAAACGAGTGTGCCCAGTAGGCATACTCAATAGGTGAGTACCTACACAAGACACAGATGACCAAGAATCAGTCCCATAACCCCTCAGCTGGCCCTTTTTGGAAGCGAGATCACCAGTATGCTCTCTACAAGCCTCCAAGATGTACAACCAGTTGCACAATAGATGGTCCCTCCCCCGGGCATCTAGGCACGAACTTCTGCCAGCCTGCACAAAAAAAACCAAACTCCCAGAGAAGCCTTTGTCATCCTCCTTTGCAGGGGAAGCACACTGCTGCAGAGATTAGTTACCTCTCATTATTCACAAGGATCCCTGCATAGATCAGTTACATTATTATTTCTGCAGCTTGTCACATTCATTTCTCCCTCACATGCCCTGCTTTGCACTCTCATGGGACATGCACCCTCATGGAAGCACTGGACTTGCTTGCCTATCTCATAAGTGCTTCCAGTTCAATTTCCTGTTCATTGTGCTCCATCTACTCCAGTACCTTGTAAATGGCTTCTTGCCTGCTTGTTTTAGGTGAGCACATCACCAGACCATTCTTATGGAGCTCCACCAGATATGCAATGTTTGGAGAAGATGATAGAGCAGTAGCTGAATGAAAATGGGATGAGAGGGTCTCTATGTCCTAATGTCATTTATTGTAACAGTTCAACATCCCACTCTGCCACAGAGCTTTTCATCACAAGACCTCAAAGCAGTGATTTTGGACTTAGAAACAAGTGAGAGGTGAGCACTTAAGTAAGAGAGCCTCATCTTCCCTTTTCTGCTGCAGCCTCACCCTGCAGCCTCTGGCAAGACTCTGAACTTCTTGTTTGCTTGTTCAGATCTACTTTACATGTGCTTCCCCAGCAAGATGGCAGAGAGAGGTAGTGGTAGCAGCAGAGGATGCTTTCTTTTCACAGTGCACATTTAGCATGAGCCTTGGAGCAGTAAAGGCAGCTCCTCCTCCTCGCACTTACTTCAGGAGCCAATACCTCAGCGATCCAAGGATGTATTTACTGTGTGTTTTTCCTCTAACAAAACAACTCTGAAGCCATCTACCACTTGTTACCAATGCTGCCAAGCTGACTCACTTTTATTACTATCTTAAAGGGTAGGTGGAAGATCCTGTGAATCTTTACTGCTTCAATAAAAGGAATTTTATTACAAGCTGCTGTTGTGTTTTTGTTCTCTGTTCAGTGTATGTGGCAATGCCATCCAACATATTCACAAGTTATTAATTTCTGGAAAAGGTATTTTATTTTGTAGCCTTGACACAGACACATTGCATTTCCATGAAGGAAATGGATGCGTGGGATAAAACAAAACAGCTTCCAGCACTGGTCTTCTGAAGTCATTGATTTTAATTGGAACTCACTTCTGCAGAGCTGCCTTCAGAGGCACCAGTGAGAGGAGATATCCATCCCTGGAACTGCACACGCTCTTCCTCTGCAATGTTTGCTGGGCAGGCACTGAAATGTGGGTCCACAGGAGAGCTGGCATATGAGCAAAGCAGATGCAACTGGTGAAACATCAGAGTAAATGAAAAGAAGTTTTACTTTGCAGAGAAGGAAGAGTGAGGAGAAGGCACTCCATCTCACTTCATGAGACCCCCTTCTCCCAGCATGAAGCTTCCTGCTTACACCAGTCTAGCCCTGGCTGTCATCCCACCCTGGTTCAGACTCTCAACCTCCTTTGCTCTGCAGCAGATCAGCCTGGAATAAGCAACCCTAAGGAAAGACACTGTCAGATGGTCACGCTGTGTTAGACGTCACATGTCTGCATTTGACAGAATCACATATAGAAGAAAGAATAGAAGATGACGAAAGAGAGGAGGAAAAGATTCCTGCAGAGGGAGATGGCATTGAATTCCTAATGGTTCCTACTCAGTTCTCTTCAGGGAAATGCATCCCTCAGTGCAATGCTTGCATCAGTGCATGCAGTATTCCAGCACATCTTTTGCCTTTTTTTTAATTCAAGTTAACAGGCAAATACATGCTTACAGGACAATAACCTGTTCCCAGACTAAGGCAGCCTGTGTTAGGGCTGGATCCAGCCATACCATGCCTGCCAAGGTGTCCTCAGAGCCATACTCCTCACATGCCAGCATTAAGGGGGTAAGGATGCCTGGGACAGACAGTGAGTCTAGACTCTCCTGCCCTGGGGTATGTGCAACCCTGCTAAGGCCGTGCTGAGACTGTTTAATCCTATTAAAGAATAAACTGGGATTATGTGATACTCATTAGAAGAAAATAGCTTGCTTTGTTCCTGAGATCTAAACCCCACAGCAGCAGATGCTGTGGGATAACCCATCATTATTGATCTCTGCAGGCAGGGCTTGCCATCCCCTGTTTCACTGCCTGAAGAAATCCCACAGCCCAGCTCTTTGCTCCCATCTGACACCACAGGCCTAGGATCCCCAATGCAGTACAGGTGCCAGAGGTAGAGCACATGTATTCCCAGAGGGGATTTGCAAAGAGAAGGGCCCAGCTACTCCTCCATCTGCTACTTTACAGGCAGACCTCTGCACACAGAGCCCATGCAGAGCCAACAGCCAGTTGTCACTGTCCACATACTGGCTTTCTCACTATTGAGGTACTCAAGCAGACAAAAATGGGCACGTCATCTTATACCCCAGCCATGCTGGATGTTCCTAAATCTCTCACTGTTGCTGTAATTTGCATGCACATGTGAAAGTCACAGAATACAACCTTCAGGCTGGGTGTGGAGGAAGAAAAAAATAGGCTGGTTGTGCAAGTCAGCAAATAAATCTGGTCAGGAACAGTAATCATTTAGCCAACGGTGGGAAAAAGGTCTATGAAGATGAACTCTGTGGACTCATCCAGACTTATTTGTGTGTGGAAGGTGCAAGAATTCCATAGCACATGAAGAGATCTCTTGCAGCATCCAGCTCAAGCAGGGGATTCAAGATTTCCAATAGTTTTAGCTATCCTGAACATTAATAAATTTAACAGATTAAATCAAATACCTGAAACATGAAGAAATTTTCCCCTTCCAAAACTGCCTATTTTTAAGATACTTGTGCTGCAGTGCAGCACGCAGGGTTGATTAGATATCACCTTACTAAGGAAGTGATGAAATCAGCATTGTTACTTTTAGTCATTCTACCTATAATGAGTTGAAGCAATTCCTCCCACTCTCATGCCATTCAGAAAGACATGGCCATGTGTATCCAGGTAACCACTGCTGGCAGCGCAGAGCTTGATGCAGATGTGTGCCCAGGGACACATCTCCCAGGAGCTCACAAAAAGACCAAGAAGGAAGGGGCCAACCCTCCTGAAGTGGTAACACACCTGACCCTACAGAAGCCAACGCACTTGTTTGCCCATCTTCCCCAGAGAAGCCTGGTGAGCATGTCCAGATACTGGACTTGTTTGTGTGTACATGGAGCTATGTAAAGCAGAACACCACAACAAAACAAAGATAAACAGGAGGACAACAGCAACAAGGGGAAGAGACATATGCATGTAACCAAGAATTAAATGGTTTTCATTCCTTCATGCATATTTCCTGTCTTGTTTCTCTGCAACCCCAAGTACTAGAGCATTACCTCCCCATCTTATGGTAACAAAAAACTTCCCCTCAGTAATAACCATAAAACCTGTTATTTACAGAGACTACCAGCTGATCCTGTTTCTCTCCCCCCACCCCAGTCACCTGAGCTGTCATTCTCCCCTCCCACTTGATGCTTGCCTCAGGTAAGTCCCCTTTAGATCTTCACTAAGTATTAATTCACAGTGCTGCTGAAGAATCACCACAGATCTTTTCATGCTGTCTGCATTCACTAACAGTTTACGTAAAGCAGAAGTCCTCCATTCTCTATACCCAGGCACTTATTTTAAAAAAAAAAGTGGTCTAAACCAAAACGTGAATATAATCTTTTTTCCCCACAAAAAACCAAACGTTACACAATGCTTCCTCTGCATAGTCAATTGTGAGTGTTTTTTCAGAGCCTGTGTAAGTCAGTTATTTCTTAAGAAGGTGCTTTATATGCTCTCCAAGGCAATATTCATTCTATCCCACATATCCTTGCTGTTGCTATGGAAATCATTCCTCTGTAAGCCGATGTGCAAATGCAGGTCTTATTGCCAAGTACAGAGGCTAAAGGTGTGCATGAGTCAAATTATTTGCTGTGCATTATTGCTCTGCAGCCTCGCTGCTGCTGGGGGAGAAACAATTAGTGTCTGTAACAAGAGCACCTGTAACAGGGAGCTCTGGAGAAAGTTAGCAGGGTATTAGCAACACTAGACAGTCACAGGAAGGCTCCAGCTGAAAACTGCAGCCAAGCATGATGTAGTCATCCAGCTCACCTGCTCTGGGTGCCACAGAAGGGACAGGATTCAGGCATAGCAGGCACAAAGCATCATTCTCAGCATTTTTAAACATTTGAGGGGGAAAAGTAAGTCACAATACTCCATCATGGATACAAGGCAGACAGTATCCTGCCCTGTCTGTAGACCTGTAGCCATGCAGAAAAGTTGATGATAAAATTAGGCTTTTGACAAGGACCTGCTGCTGGCTACAGCAGAGCTGCCTGGAGAGCCATCCAACTCTGGTGAAGCAGCAGGGGCAAAAGGGAAATACACCTACAGAAATCAAGCTCCTTCACATCTGCTGTGTTTGGGAACTCTTCTAAACATGGTTTTCACACTCCTTGAGACCTATGGATAAGAACTAAGGTGGATATTGGAGCATTCTCAGTCAAGACACAGCTTGATGTCAGCAGGCACTTTTCAGTAACAATCTCACAATGTAACAGAAACAGAGGAACCTGCTGTCTTCAGGATTCAACAACTCTTTACCATCAGCTGAGATAAAGACCTCAGAGGAGAGACCGCACGCAGCCAGCTGCAGGGCTCCTCCATGCCCCACTCCAGCCAGACACCGCCCTCTCTGCATACGGGAGTTTGTGTGAACATTCCAGCTTCCAGAGCAGACAAGAACACCCCACACACATTTCTTTCCTCCTGCCCTGGACTACTCAGTAGTACTTTTCATAGATGCATTGAAGTAAGCAGTATGTCCCAAGGTAGCTCCCATGCCTTGGTGGTTTCCTAGTTCAGTGTCCTATGTCCCTCCTGCAGCCTGGGGGGAACTGGGATCAGGGAAGGAGCAAGGGGTATAAGGCACTACAGATTTACAGTAGGCTTAAGAGGAGTAAGGGTTTTTTGGACAAGTAAGCAACCATCTGAGGGTTGGTTGATTTTTTTTTAGATTTTTTGTTTGGTTGGGTTTTGGGTTTTTTTTTGGTTGTGTTTTTTTTTTTTTTTTAATGAGGAACTAGAAGGCTGTAGCAAAGAAAGGCAGATTCACCAGACAAGCAAACATGGGATTCTTTTTCCCATGCACCCCACTGAAAGAACTGCTCCTGCAGAAGATCAGCAAGTGGTCCATCACACAAACTGAATGTTTCTATTCACATCTTATCCCCTTTCTCACTGCTCTACAAGAAACACTGGTGTCATACCCATTCTCTTTTCTTAATTAGCTTCTGTTCTTGACATGAGGGAACTCTTAAAAGCATAGTAAGTGGCTTAGAGTTACAGATTCACAGAAGTTACTGAAGTTTTTACTTTTTTTACTTGACTTTTTTTTTTTTGTCAGTCACCCTAGGGAAAGGCAGCTAGTTGAAGAACAGAATCCAAACACCCAAACAAAATCTGAACATCCATGCAAGATCTCAGATCACACAGACAATTATCACAAAGCATAACTCCTTTGAGGCACCATTATACGTGACAATTAAACACAAACACAGTAAACAGGCTACAGCATATTACTGTAACCAAAGCAAGCAGATCTCCCTCAACCATAGATCAAAATAAAGGTAGCACTTACTTCAGGTCAGGGCTAGAAAGCAGACTGCTATCACCCAAAACTGCTCTGCTCCAGTCCACCATACTTTTCCACATAGGGCTGGTCTGGTTTCTTCTCCTTTATTATACCTGCCAGGAGGTCAGCCCGTCAGTGGTCCTTAGTAGAAACACCTGCTAGTTCAGCACAGCTTGTTATCAGAGTGCAGGGGTGGCTGGGATTTAAAACAAAAGAATACAGTTAATGATTCTTTATAAAGTTTATTGTAATTCTAACTCTCCAGGAGCTGTAATAGGCATTTTAATGTTATTTTCCTGGGTAAAACCAGCTGCATTCAGACTTGATCCATACCGTCCTAGTATTCTAATAAACTGTTACACCATTTTATGAAAATACAATAATATGCAAATAGCATTGTTTCCAATTGCTTTAAGAAGATATGGTATGAATGTGAATAAATTACATTAAATCATGCTGTCGTAGAGAAGTACCTTGTGATTTATAAGTACATATCTTATGTAAATTAATGCCACACAATTCTGCAGCCCTGTGGATAGATGTCTTTTGTGTTGTGGTATGAACACACATACTATGCCTCAAAATCTTCCAAATATGTGGGTGGGAGTTGGAGAATACAAATGACATAAGAAACTAAAGGTTTTATTTCAGGAACATCTTAGTATGCTAGAATATGGTATCAGAGATTAGAGGTTATGGATTAGAGATTCACTTTCACTGCCTAGTTAGAAAGGGTGTAAAAGAAACAGCAGAGGAATAGCAGAGAGCATGTATATGTTTGCATTTATTATAATTAATCACCATTCCTTTTATTTTTAGTATAATGGTATTCATGATAAATCATGTTGTGAGTGTAAATTTAAGGAATGTAATTGTGAATGGATTTGGTACGATCTGTTTATGACATTCATAAATGCAGACAAAATGCCGCCATCAGAGGGACGAGGAAGGATTCTTCTCATGTACATGAAAGCCAAAACCTCAGATCCTCTATAAATTTAAACTCTGAACAAGTTCCTGAATTGCTCAGCCATAAGGGTTATTTCTTCCTTCCCAGATGCATCATTTCATGTAAACTGCTTGTTTGTTGGCATCCATTTCAGAGGGTCAGTCTGAGCTAAAACACTCCATAAAATATTTAATACTCTTCTGTAAAAGGTGTAAGGGAATTTAGAAATCCAGATCAATTAAGTTATAGATTGGCTTCAGTACTTTTCTAAGATCATTTCTTCAACAACAGAAACCCAAACCAAGTCAAACTGAGACAAAATTCTTGCAAATGTTAAGAAACCTTACCCTTTGCAGGGTTTGCTTCGTTATGAAATGAAAGATTAAATCAGTACATGAAGAGAGAATGCACATATAAGAAGAGCATCAGAGACAGGGGAAGAGGTGTTACTGACTCAAAGTTGTGCTAAGTTTTAGTTTTCCCTTGGGACATACACTATTTCTCTGTTTTACTTCAGAAAAAGCTTCTTTAGCTATAGCAACATTGTTCAAAAAGGACTTTTACCTCTCATCTCTCAATAACAACTGCATCTTAATTTATGTGTGTGATGACAGGGGGACACAAAATACACTTGCCAGTGCCAAATTCTGGAATTAAACTGCAAGGAAGAAGGAGGGTTTGTCAGCATTTAGGAAGCAGGATCCTGTACACCACCCTCCATGTGGGGTGCACCCTAAGGTACCAAAAGCTCTCAGCTCCGATTAGCTCCCACAGGAGTCTGGTGGCTCAGCACCAGGCAAGTGATCTCTGCGCATTTCAGGATGAGGCCATTTCCTTACCTGATAACAAATGTTACAGTCCCTCTTTATACTGATTCTATACACATAAATACACTCTAGTAATCTCATCATCAACACATCAGACCAAAATTGGTGCTTTCGTGGCTGAACATTATGCAGCTTGGCTTCACTAGACCAGCTACACACCCTGAGATACAGATATAGGAAGGATATTTTCATCCGACCAGACTGTTAGTGAAACCAAATGCTATTCAGCTTTCCCCACCACTCCCCTTTGTTGCTGGATTTATTTTGTGAGAACATTTGTCCAGTAAACAAGAAAGAAATCATGTGGTTGTTCTTGTCATTTTAAAAATAATCCCAGAAGTTTTTAAAGGTTTATAGCTTATAATGCAACATGTCCTGTCCTTTCACAGGAGCAGAACTGGGCTCTAATATTTTTTTCTGTTACAAAGCAGAGAAAGCAAGTGATGTTTCCTTCTCTTCTGTACGAGCCTGTGGCCCGGAGTTCAAAACTCTGACCATCAAAACTAGATATAGAGCTGGAGAAAGCCAGACAATCATATATGATTATCAGATGCACCAATTCTACTGATTTTGGATGGCAATATGCAGCCTACCACTTCAAGAGGAAACCTCCCAATTTGTCTGCTGAACGTCAGGAAATCCCAGCCAAGTTGTTGCTGTTCACACAACAGAGTTGTTCCAAATATTTTCACTAAGTCCAGCATATCCAGGATGTGTCTGAACACGATACATGATCAGGTCAACTGTGCCACCCACTTGTGTTTGGACTGAATTGACCTGAAGGTGCTGGGGCTCATTTGACGTAGAAGAATGCGTTTGCTGGTGAAGTGTGTGTCCCTAACAGGTCTGATGCATGCGATACCTTGCACTTTCTGGTCACTGGTGTGCACTGGCATCTCTACACACCGTAGCAGTTTCTCTGTGTGCTTTACAGCTCATCAGGCTTTTGCGGCATCTCACCATATCTTAACAAAACTATTTCTAACAAAAATCAGATTTTTGTAAGATTTCCAAATTCTAGGATTTGGAAAATCAGGAAATACTTTTCAGATCAGTTCTACAGTGTTAATCAGTAGAAAGGCATGTTCTTCCCAGAAGACTGATTCAGGATTCCTTGAAGAAAGACATTTCAGAGCAATATGGCAGAAATTTCACTTTGGTCAGCAGCACCTCAGCTCCCTTCATTCATCAACAGAATAAATCCTCCTCATGTTTTCTCTGGAGGATCCCAAACATCAGCACAAAAGGCATGCTGCCTTAGGAAGCACAGACTTGCAGGGACTCTGGAACAGGACATGCCTGTCCCTTGTCCTGCTGTAACCTGGAATCAAACCCAATTTAAATGCAAATCACAGACAGGGCTATTACAGTTACAATTCCTCCCTTGCAGTGAGACATCAGTGGCAACTACCTGGTTCTGGTATATCTATAATTTAGAAAACACTAGCTTGATACAAAGCAGGCATCAGCAGGGGTCAGAACTTACTGCTCAGTAACAGCAGTTTCAGGTCTAGGAGTACAGCTCCAGATGATGCTAGGATGACAGCTCAGTATCCCAGCCACAGTGGGGAATACACAGTTGTCCCCATGTGACATGAAACATGACACTGTCCACAACACACAATTTTAGCCATTAGACGTTTGTTATGAATACTTAGCAGCTGCAGCTGGGAATAGTTTCTAGTGTGAAGGGTTTGCATTCTTTGTATAGAGTGGAAGGGAGAGTCAGCAGGTGCTGAGGTTATTAGTCCTCACCCAAAACTTTTGACCCCACATGTTTTCCCTGGACTTAGTGGCTCCACGAACGTGCGGCTGCAGAGGCTGCAGAGGTGCTGTTGCACTTGCTCTGACAGGGAAGTGTGTTCGCAGCTCCATGTTCAGCTCCTTGGAGTAGCTGAGTTTGTCCACTTCTGATTGATGCTTCTAACAGTTAACTTGAATCCTCTTTCTCACTTGGGACTATTATGACTAATAAATACCTCATGACATTTTTTTTAAAGATACTATTAGCAGCTCTTCCCTTTCGTCCCTCATGCTCAAGCCATCTTAACGAGGTAGGAGGTATGCTAAGCTCGAAGAGTTCACTACACTAGCTCAGCCTAGTGATAATCTCGCAGATAACTGTCCCTGCAAGCTGGGAAGAGATGATTGTGGAAACTCATCCATGCTTAGAACAAGTAGCACTTGACAAATTTTTCAGAGCAGCTGTTTCCATTTCTCCCCTGTGAGCAGAACTGGTATTAATAACTTGTTCCTGTCAGCTGGGAGGTCTTGTGGTTGAATTTTTGTGTTTGGTTGACTTTGGACAAATATTGTCCTGAAAGAGAGGTGAAAAGCCTTGACACAGAGACAAGCTGTGCACTTCAGCATGGTGATGTTTGTGATTATTTTCCTGCATCTAGTAATGCCTTCCATACGGATGCTCTGATTCGTGTGACAGTTCTTCATGAGCCATCTCACTGGCTGACAACACACAGCCAGCAGGAAATAAGTGAAATCAATTTGCTGTGTGCTGGTCAAAGACAGAGTAAAATGGTTGTTTGTCATCTTAAGTGAACTGGGGCCACTAGGGTCAAGTCAGGTATAACTGTGGCACAACCTTCTGTGAAGATGCTGAAGGTAGCACCTATTTGGTGGTTAGTGGATTTTTCAAAAGGCATTGTAGACTAATTTATGATTTTGGGATTTCTGCTTTTAACTGATGGTAATCTTATGTAGCAATGGAATAGCTCAAGGGATTCTTCTGTTAGCATCATCTCTATTTTGAACATATTAGCTTCAGCCAGCTGGTTTTTAGCCAGTTTGAGGTAAGAGCTGATGATGGGGGAAGCTTTAAACTCATCTATGGCATCTCAGGAGACTATGGCTTTTTAGGCCATAGCCTTCAACTCATATAAGTTATGAACTGAAGAGTTTACTACCTGGAAAGAGAAATAGAGAGAATATCCTGAAATACAGATAATGCATACGTAAAACTTACTAGTTAATTCCAAAATCTTTGAATTATTTGCTTGAATGAAATGCTGGAAGTACAATTTAAGATGAGTTGAAATGTCCAATCAAATGTGTTTGGAAATTCTGGGTTTGAGTAACTTTTAAGTAAGATGTTTTTGACTATTCTGACAAGTACAGAATTATAACTCCTTCCAATAGGTCTAAAGCCGTTAGACATGCAGTATCTATAGCATAATAATGCAAAATGAAACACAGGTTATGCCTGGGATAACACTTCTCTCCGTGGTGAATAGTTCATTAGGTCTTTCTGTGTTTCAATAACCTATATTCCATTAATTCATTTACATTTTATAGACTCTATACCTAGACTGAATTTATGTAATTTGTGCTTGTGGCTATTTCTGTCAAGATGAAATTGGCAGATGCTTACGCTGTGATTAGCGCTCTGTATTCCAAATGTCTGTCAGCAGGTGGTCAAAACCATCAGCTCATAAAGGAACTGGTCTGCCTCTGTTACTGGCTCTTACACAGGGACTTGTGATTTGCAACACAAAACTCATGATAACCATAGAAACAAAGCAATTTCTATGTGCAGAGAGGATTTTCCCCTACCTACGACTCTCAGCTAGTGGCAAGCATATATATCCTATCTTTATGTGTTCTCAAGGCCTCTCTGCCCACTGGTGCAGCAGGCACGGGGGAGGGCTGGGGTACAATTTGCTGCAATGTGTTATGGTTCTGAAGCTGTATGATCACATCATGCCTTTATCAGTAATGAGGCTCCCTGTCCTAAGCTCACAGCGTGCACGGCTAGTGTGGTGACTGCTGGAGGACCCTGCATCCACACGGGCAGTGAGCCTGTCTCCAGGGCACCCCAGTGGGTGACTTGGCTCTGATCCGACCAAGGGAGGGACTGCAGAACTCCAAGTGTAGATACAGGGGAAATTTACCAAAAAGAACCCCTCCAGCACAATAAATAACTCATGTAAATAAACCCTAAGAGAGGCATGCGGTGGCGTTTCTGAAAGTATGCTTGTAAAGGAAGATTGCAAAAGAATTAGGAACTGGCACCTGACAGAACAACAAACTTGCAGCAGCAATCGTTAAAAAGCCAAGCATCTCTCAAAACAGATGTTACTCCTTAGCAGTATTTGGAAGAACACGAGTCCAGATTTGAGTTCAGCCCAGAAGTAAACATATGATCATTTAAGGGTGAATAGTGCATGTTTTCACACCAAAAGTCAACAGAACATAGCATAAGCTCGTGTTAGTCCCCAGTCTGGTGTCAAGAAATGCTATGATCACTGAAGTAACTGCTTTAAAGAAAATGCATGCCTAAGAGAAAGTACTCATTAACCTATTCATTGTTGGTTTGTTTTTCTTTTTTCAATCCAAGATTATTTCTGCTGAGGTCAGATCTTATATCCAGTACCTCAACCTATCTTCTTGTCAGCCATGTCCCATATTGCCTGCTTTCATATGTATGGAAAAGTCAACTGGTCATGCTCACTTCCTCAAACCAGTGCCTGCGCTGAAAGAACAGGATGAGGTTGATAATCCAGAATACGTGGAGCGGCACTTGGCCTTTAAACCCCAAAAGGCAGTCTCTAACACAAAGCAAATGGGCAGTGATCTTTCTGGGACGCTTGAAGTACACCTTTCCTCTGGCTCTTAAACTACTACTGTGATCTGAAACCACATGTAAGTGCCTTCTACAGAGGAGGCACCTGCATGAAAAGCAGGTGAATAAGGTGAGTCACCTGTTGTCACATATTCCAGTCTTGACTAAGCCTCCACTCTCTAGCACTGATAAGAAACTGGAACAATCACAGAAGATAAAAGTGCCAAAGATGAAACAGAAGTTTAAATGCTACTTTTTTACAATATCTGGACACAACCACCTATTTTTTTGAAGCTTTTATTGATTCACCTGCAATGATGTGATAACAGTTTTAAATAAATTCTTAAGGGTAAACACTGAATTGTCACTAGGATGGCGAGGAGACTTCACTGGATTTCAAAATCTACTGTGTATACTTTGTCAGTCACCTGCACGTTGTATCTCTGGAAGGAATCTATGTTACCATGGAAAGGGTGAAGTAAGAAAAACTCCTGCAAAGCAATGCTTCTTTAAGCTAAGCCAATGTGCGCAATTTTGTGTGGTGATTCACTGTGGGGACCTGAGAAGCAAGGAGAGGTCACAGTCCAAAACAACACATCAGTCTGCCTAACACCGTTGTCCTAGGGATAGCTATGCCCATCATGACTAGACTAATGTGGTGCAGTAATTTAGCTCAGTCATACAATTGCTTGAATATTCATCTATTCGGTTATATATCTGCAGGTTTATGCTTTTAAAAAAAAATAATCTATAGACACCACATGGACTGATTCCACCGAAATGTAACTTTGTTATGAACACAGTGGTGCACTCGGGGCAAGAACCTGCAAGTTACCTGATTCTGTTTCCAAGTTGACACCTAAGTCCCTTGCGATTTCTGATTGCATTGGCATTTACAGGTGGCAAAGGTTACACCATTTTCCAGCTCATAGTCTGAGGTTCAAAACTTTCCCTTTTAACCTTTCTTTTTTTTTATAGAAGTGTCATATTGATGTCAAAGAAATACTATCACTCTGTGAAAGCTGCTACCACATGCCCCTGCCATTCTTCTTAGACAATAGCAAGCAAGAAAATGTTTATCTTTTCCCCACATTCTGAAGGCTCCATTAATATAGGCAACTGAGATCTTCCTGGGTAGCAAATAATCCTATTAATTAATGAATGTGTGAAACAAAATAGAAAGAAAGTGTACACTTGAAGGGACTATTAATGTGTATGTGAGTGCCTGTAACTCCAACAGAGACAAATGAGAGCTGCACACACAAACAAAAGGGAGAATACATTCACCACACTGGGTGGAAAAAGGCCAGCCTGGAACAAAGTGGAATGCATAGAGGGATTTAAAGCAGGATTTCAGATGTCTGTGGCAACTGCTCTCAATAAATTATAGTTAGATCAAAGAAAAATAGAATGCTTTGATAAGAGATTAACAAGTGCCATTCTCAAATGTACAGCTGTAATTAAAAAAAAAAAACAACCTACATTTTAACTCCTTACTCAAGGTATTATATTTTTTTCTAGTTTTATTTATGAATCACTTCTGGCACCCAGGGATAGACAGCTTTTTCAATGTCTTCATTCTGTTGCAACCAGCCACCAAATAAGTATGCAATCGTTATTTTTGTGCACCCACCAAGAGTTCTGATATAGGACATGGGCTTGGTGGGAAGGAGGTGTCAATTTTAGAAAGACTAGGTGACATGCTGCAGCAAAATGGCAAAGAAATAATCAGGCAGCAAGGCTGTGGCTTTCCTTGAGTTGCTAGCTAAGTATTTACGAACTTGTAATAAAGAAGAAAAAAGCAATATAGGGTTTACTTTCACCTATTTTCTAGAACCACTTCTTGCTCTAGAACATAATGAACACATGCACACTACTGCTTATGCAGCTTAGTAAAAAAAGTAGTTCTTTTAAAGGTCAGTGGAAAATTAGGCAGTAAAGTCATAAGTTACCACAAATGTGAATAT